>OY848919.1:1580326-1925326 GCA_963693285.1 Xestospongia muta | reverse complement strand
ATAGATGAATGGATGAATAAATGTTCGGACAGAGGAAAAAATGATTGATAGTTTAATAGATGGATGGATTGAGAATGGAAAAAACTGTCATGAATTCTTTCTAGGGTTTGCTCAAGGTGTTCGTCGCTCAGTATCTTCTCTGTCTTGTATAATGGGACCATTGTGGGCAGGAGCTGCCTTTGAAATGGTACCATATGCTCAATATTATCCCTTCTTTGGGGTACCCCTAGCTCTGTTGATATTGATATTGGTAAGGGCATAACTCAGTATTCTACCCTTGTTGTATCTCTGTATATTTTAGTATACTACCTCAGTATTCTCTACCCTTGTTATATCTCTGTATATTTTAGTATACTACCTCAGTATTCTACCCTTGTTATATCTCTGTATATTTTAGTGTACTTCAGTATACTCAGTATACTATAATGTAACATAATGATTTCTTTTATTTTCATATTAGATTCTAACATTTCTTTCATTTAATAAATTGGAATATCGTGAGCATAATACAAATGATGAAAATAATAGCAATGTTGTATCATAAAGAAGTATTTATTATAATTAATAATTAAATATTTTGTTATAGTTTAACATTTTATGAATTATTAAAATTAATATATCTGCACATATTTTTATTTATTTCATGACCTTTTTTATAATATTATTAATTTTTATTAATTAATATCATTATGAATTTAATTAAAAGGGTGTGGCTAAACCATGCTTTTCAATATGGCGAACTGTCTGCAGAAGTATTTACCAGTTCTTTGTCTTCTCACATGTACAATAATACTGATAGTTAATGGACAAGTCCCCAAGGTGAATAGATAATTTAACACACTTCAGTACCAGCTGTAATTTATACCTCATGTTGTCATGGTAACGTGTTATATAATGATATTTAGGCATCATTATTAATAAATAGTTAATCTGTGCCAATTTAACTTGCTAAAATAACCTAAATTATATTAATACTATACTCTGGGCCCTACAGCATAATTCTCAGACCCTATCTATTAATTTCACTATGATATAAACTATTCTTTTAAAATTCTTGATGATGCGTATTTTAAATATTTTATTATTTACAGTCTTCTAAGTTGGAAAGTCGTGTTCAACAATTGTTAGATTGGAGTACTCGTCGTTCCATAATTACACTCTCGTCAGACAAGTTTAACACGTATGTCAAGAGCAAACCAAGGAATTATTCCATTATAGCAATGTTAACAGCTTTAAAACCACAACGTCAATGTACTGTGTGCAAGTGAGTCAATGAATGGATGATAGAGAGAATGAATGGACAGACTGATTTATGAATGGATGGATAGACAAATAAGTTAATAGATAGATGAACAATGAGATGGATCAATTGATGGTTGAATGGACAGATAGATGCAGGAATGGATAGATAGATAACCGAATGATGGACAGACTTTATTATTTCTTTTAGACAAGCATATCAAGAATATGAGATCCTAGCTAATTCATGGCGCTATTCTCAACAATACTCATCTCAACTATTTTTTGTTATGGTCGATATTGATGAAGACGGTATGGATGTCTTCCAACAGGTACTGACAGTAGTGTCCATTTCAATATGTCATCCGTCCTTATTAGTATTCATTGTCCTTTTATCTACCTTCTATCTGTCCATTCCTCCATCCACCCACTTCATTCATCTATCCATTTGTCCATGTATTCCTGTCATTCATCCATCCAGTTATACATTCATCTATTTATTTATTTATGGATCTATTCAGTTACAATTGACAACAGCACCCACGTACTTTCATTTCCCATCATCCGGTAGAAGAAAAAGTGAAGATAAATATGACATTTCAAGGTATGACAGTAATTGTCTGATATTAATTTTATCAATTTTAATAACTGTTAGTATTGTAGTAGTATATCCTATTGTTAATAACTATTAATATTTTCTATATATTTCTTTAGATTTGGTTTCATGGCTGAGCCCCTTTCTAATTGGGTTAATGATCGTACTGGGATCAAGGTAAAATAGGATTCACAAACAAAATCAACTACATGTACATGTATATATGTACATATACAATGATAATTCCTCTATTTCTAGCTTGAATTACATGTTACAAACAGTGACTTAACAAATAACATTTATACATTATTGATACAACAATATTTATAGTCTATTTTCATATTGAGAGCTTGGAAATTGGCTTTGCTATAGAGGTGTCCTCAATATAAAATAATACACCATAGTATCATTGTATGATTAATGTAAATAATACCCTTTTAGTATAAAGTGTTATTATATTAAACTAATAGTTCTATTGTATGTAATACATGTACATTATTAGTTTATTTCTATGGTAGTCAGAGTGATAACCTATTCTTTGTCTTCCTCAGATTACTATAATGCGTCCTCCTAACTTTACTGTTATGCTAATATGGATACCATTATTGATATTAGCTGCTGTTGTTGGTTACTTGAAGAGAGAGAACTTACATATTCTTTATGACTCTAAATTGTGGGCTATGCTAGCTATGGTATGATTGATAATGGATTGATAGACTTACTTCTCTCTCTCTCTCTCTCTCTCTCTCTCTCTCTCTCTCTCTCTCTCTCTCTCTCTCTCTCTCTCTCTCCTCTAGGCATGGATTTTCATCATGCTATCTGGACAGATGTGGAATCACATACGAGGTCCACCATTTTATCATCGTAACCCTCAAACAGGACAAGTTGTAAGTATACATCATTTAACACAACACATCTAAACTTCCTCTACATGTCTGGTACATAGTTCAGTTAAGTCAATAGTCTATATAAACATAGTAGTAAGTTACTTGTAGTCTGGGATAGCTAATAGTTGTCTAGACAAATGATATCATTAATTATATAAACACGTTATCCATTGTTGTCTTATGTTCATTACACTGAATGAATTATATTATGTCATAACAAGACATAATGTCATCATGATGACAACAGTTGCTGATAGTACCTGTTATTGTATTATTTTACTATCTAATGAAAATAATTAATGAGATTAGGATACGTGTACATGTACTCAATATATACATGTACTCAATGTGTACTCTATGTACTCAATGTGTATATGTACTCAATGTGTACTCTATGTACTCAATGTGTATATGTACTCAATGTGTACTCTATGTACTCAATGTGTACATGTACTCAATGTGTACATGTACTCAATGTGTACATGTACTCAATGTGTACACGTACTCAATGTGTACTCTGTGTACTCAATGTGTACTCTTATGTACTTAATGTGTACTCTATGTACTCAATATGTACATGTACTCAATGTGTACATGTACTCAATGTGTACTCTATGTACTCAATGTGTACTCCATGTACTCAATGTGTACTGTATGTACTCAATATGTACACGTACTCAATGTGTACTCTGTGTACTCAATGTGTACTCTATGTACTCAATATGTACATGTACTCAATGTGTACATGTACTCAATGTATACTCTATGTACTCAATGTGTACATGTACTCAATGTGTACTCTGTGTACTCAATGTGTACTCTATGTACTTAATGTGTACTCTATGTACTCAATATGTACATGTACTCAATGTGTACTCTATGTACTCAATATGTACATGTACTCAATATGTACATGTACTCAATGTGTACTCTATGTACTCAATATGTACACGTACTCAATGTGTACTCTATGTACTCAATATGTACACGTACTCAATGTGTACTCTATGTACTCAATGTGTACATGTACTCAATGTGTACTCTATGTACTCAATGTGTACTGTATGTACTCAATGTGTACATGTACTCAATGTGTACTCTATGTACTCAATGTGTACTGTATGTACTCAATATGTACATGTACTCAATGTGTACTCTATGTACTCAATATGTACACGTACTCAATGTGTACTCTATGTACTCAATATGTACATGTACTCAATGTGTACTCTATGTACTCAATATGTACACATACTCAATGTGTACTCTATGTACTCAATATGTACACGTACTCAATGTGTACTCTATGTACTCAATATGTACACGTACTCAATGTGTACTCTATGTACTCAATGTGTACACGTACTCAATGTGTACTCTATGTACTCAATATGTACATGTACTCAATATGTATATGTACTCAATATGTACATGTACTCAATGTGTACTCTATGTACTCAATGTGTACTCTGTGTACTCAATATGTACATGTACTCAATATGTACATGTACTCAATATGTACATGTACTCAATATGTACATGTACTCAATATGTACATGTATTTTGATATAAAAGAATTGAATTAAAAGAAGTGAATTGTAAATTTTGTTAGTGTGACTTTAATATAGCTAGTTATGACAGTAATTCTCTAAAATTGAACATATACTAAATACTCATTTGATGTTTGAAGCTTAAAAGTGTAAGATACATCTGAAAGAACAAGATCTCAAATGTCATTAATACAATAACTATAATTAATAGAGACTTGTAATTTAAAATGTTAGAATGTAGTGAAGTTTAGGCTGTAGTTCTTTTTGATTTTAACACTACAATATCTCTCTGCTATCAGACAACAATATAACATTTTAAACACTTGTAATGAAAATCAATTTATTGATATAATTAGTTTAAATTCCTGTTAATACTTGTAGTGTTAAAACTTGGTCTGATTACTGATATCGTACCCTAATCTTATCACTCAACGATATCACATACTACCATACAACCATTCAATTCAGTGTATATGTCTACAGAGAGTGTGAATTTACTAAGTGATTAGTCAATGGTATTTCTCAGTATAACCAACTGTCATTCAATATTTATAGTAATACTTCCTGTACAGACAACACAGTATCTTTGTATGTATACATATATGCATATGTCCTGTGTATATGTCCTTTGTGTCTACATGTAGCATGTTATCTAAGTGAAATGTGATGACAATATTTTTATTGGTCAATTACAAAGATTACATAATATTGTCGTTCAATGAAAGTGATCTATTGTCATTGGGATATTTTCAATGTTTGAAGTGGCCACACCAAGTACTTGTACATGACATGTTATATAATAGGTAATATGTTGTAATTTAAATGTTTAACATTTTATAAATTATTCTTTAATATGTGATTAGTAGGAGGTAGCTATGATAATGATACAAAATTGACTATGAGTGCAATGTTGATTGTATTGTTGTCTTTGAAAGGTCTTTAAATTGTACTGTTTGTATTATTTGATTGACTTTAATTGTTTGTTGTTATTTTATATTATATGAAATTTATTTTTAAGGCATTCTTTATATGCTCTTGTGAAATAAAGTTATATTTATATTTGTGCGTAGATGAATGGATGGATGGATGGATGGATGGATCAATAGATTGGTAGTGGGTGGATTTGGCAATCAAATGAATTGATAGATGTATAAAGATAGATGAATGGATGGATAAAGATAGGTGAATGGATGGATAGATAGATTGATAGATGAATAGATAGATAAGTTACAATATCTTGAGTTGACTTTATTATGAGGTAATAATGTCTCTCTTTACATTACCATAGTAACTGATCTATCTAACAAACATCTCATTCTCCTACATAATACATTAATGTCATTTCATGAGATGGCTATTTACACAGGATATATGTTATCTTGTTTAAATAAATACCAGCTGTATTACATCTTAATTTGTATTACATCACCACGCAACACTAGCTTATTGTCATATCATACATAATATTATTAATGTGGTTATTATTAACTATCTCTTTTTATTTATAGGGATATTTCAGTGGAACAAGTCAGTATCAGTTCATTGCTGAGACATATATCATTATGTTACTATGTATCCTCCCTATTGTTATATAATATATAGTACTTTAATTGTTAACGTATTAGATTAATTACTGTATTTGTCTGTCCTCTATATATATATATGTGTGTGTGTGTGTCTATTTGTCTGTCTGTTTGTCATCTGTCTGTCTGTCTGTCTGTTTGTCTACCCATCTTTCTGTCTGTCATTTCTCTGTCTGTTCAACTGTCTATCCATTTGTTCATTCATTTATCCATTACATGACCTCTCAAGATAATAGTTATAACTAAACAATCTTTCATAGTACTCTTTTAAAACATTTCACATGGTCAATACGATAACTACCTTACCTGACCTGTAGAGTTAATAATCACTACTATTGTTCTTAAGTATATTCCTTTATCTTATTTACCATATATGGACATTTTTATGTATATAGTGTACATGAGTACATATCATATGGTAAAGATAATATACCTAGTCTATAGTCTAAACAATGACTTATATTGTTTTAAAAGTATATTCATTTATCTTATTTACCATATATGGACATTTTTATGTATATAGTGTACATAAGTACATATCCTATGATAAAGATAATGTACCTAGTCTATAGTCTAAACAATGACTCGTGTTGTTTTTAAAGCTATCACATGTAGTTATCATTACTTTATGAAAACTTGAAATATCAAATAGAATTAATGACCTTATGTTTATAAATATATCTATTAGTTCATTTGTCTATCAATCCATCCATTCATCTATTCATCCATCCATTCATCTATTTATCCATCCATTCTCTTTTCCTCATAATTCTGTCACATATTTGAAGCTCTTCTCTGTCAATAATGACATACACACTGATATAGTGAAATAGAAAATACATACTTTATTTGGAATTTGGTTTGTTTCTTACATACAGGTACTCTTCCCCGTACTAATAATAGATTTAGGTGGTTTCTAAGTCTATAAATAGTAACACAATTCTATTTTTAGTATCATTAGCCAACACTTACTTGCTGTTTCCATGGTTTTCAATGCTAAATAAAAATATAAAGTGATGATGTAATTTACCTATAATTACTGATGTAGTCTAAACCAAGGATGTGTGTCATATTATCACCTTTAAAAGTAACAAAGCTGCTAACACACACACTGCTATATACTTGATATCGGTAACAATGTAAATGTTTATAGGTGTTTCTTGTCAACATCCTCTCTGACAAACAGCACTGCAAAAATAGAATTTCTAAATCTATCATAAGTTTAAAATATTGACGTTTGTTCTTGTTCCCATGGTAACCTTAACTCATTGACCAATCAGATGCAATTATCAGTCTGGGTCTCATTTTAATGGGTGACAGATTCAAGTTTCTAGAGGAGATAGGCATTCAAAAATGTGAGTGATAATACTTATAGGACTGTTGATGTATTGATTGAACTGTACTATCACTACTACATATAGACACATATAAATATTGTAGTGCCACGCAGTACTTACTAATAGATTACATTTATTTGTGGTCAGTCATGTGACGTCAGGTGTGGTTCCTCTAAACTATAACAGAGTTGTTGAGAACTTTATGCTTAAAAGAAATCTTGCTTTGCTTGTATAGATAGTTGAATGCTTTATTCAGTTTATTGGCAGGCCTTATATACACAGACTGATGCTATAACGTAGTAGTTAAATGTCTTGGGAAGTGGTAGTTCAAGCCCAAAAAGGCAGACTTTTACTATATAGTGTTAAGGTGGTTGCTTTATGACTTATCCTCAATTCTTCACTAGTATCAAACTAGATATTTAATGTTAAGAGTGTTTGTATATTATATTATATTATATTATGTTATGTTATTGTATGGTATATATTGTAAAAGAATCATCTCACTAGAAATATTGTTGAATTACCAGTCTGTGGTATAGGAGATATGTAGCTGGCAAATCTATTTGCATGATTTAAAGGAAATATCATTGACTGGCAAATTAGCCACTACTGTTACATAACACAACAGCCTCACACATATATAGTTATATAACAGTCGTTAGAGTAATGTTGGTCCTAGTATTAGACTTGTATGTTTATCATAGATATCATAGTTACTATTGTATGGGTATTGAAGACATAACCACACATTACATGTCTGCCCTCAAATTACATGTATTACTCACTTGGCACTAACCACAATTCCTTTGGTGATGTTATGATGTCATTTTACATCATCAGTTTGTGACCAATACAAGTGTATCATTATATGACGCATACACAAATGACATAAACATAAACAGTCTGACATTATAATTGAGAAGATGTACTTGTGTTAGACAATTACTACCACTTATATTGCTAATGTTAAGACCATGTACCGTTTTAATGGTGTTGTGTTTTGATATCAACTTTTAACAATATTGTTGTATATATAATTGTAGCATTCTCAGCACTTTTATGTTTGTTATTATTTGTAAATGATAACTCAGCGTTGTTCAACTCTATTTGAATACTTAGCCAGTTTAAATCTAACTATTGTATGATTTCTTAGCTGACGAGATAATGTTACATGTATAGAGAATTCATTGACACACAATACTCTCATTGAAGTAATTTATTATTATAATTGTTGTACATTGTGGGCACATATAGTGGTTGTAAAGGGCTCTATTATTAGTAAATATTTCTACAAATGTATTCTACATGTAACTATATATGTACATAAATATTTGGGAGCAGCTGGCATTATTTAAATTCCATGGAAACATTCACTTAGAGAGTTTAACATGACAATGGAGCCTCATACAATAACTTGACTGACTGTCTTGATAGTTTCCTTTGTATTGTAGTTTATCTCTTTGAACTTGCCAGTTTATTTACGAGTTCAAGAAGACTTTTTAATCAAGAGATCACACAAAACGTGTTCCTTTAACTCAACATTGTATCCTAGCAACCTTATCATGTCCTTTAGGGATATGAGTTGAGATCAAAATATAAGATATATGTACTACTAAGCCTATTTCCTTTGAGAGTTAGTTCAGTGTGTAGGAAGATGCAGCAAGACAACATTGTCACTTCATGAATATAAGACATTTATTGAGATAATAATATTCATATTTTTGGATTTAAAACATCTTGTCTTGTCTACATTATTACACTTTGATGTTTCCTGAGAGAGTAATGGCTACCAAGAGAAATTAACTCAGATCTCATTTCGACTTTTGATTCTGTGATTTTATTGACTCTAGGTTTCTAGCCTATGCTTTGTTAATAATATTCATAGTCTATTATATAGTTTATTAATTTTGTAAATAATATTGATAATAATAATGAGGATGTCATAATAATGCTTCAGAGCATTGAATATCAAAGGTGTTCTGCTTTGTAGTATGTCTATGACTCAATATGACATCATAAAATAACTGTTATCTTAAGGTTATTGAGTAGAGACATTCCATTAGATTTGTTCATAAAACATAGTTCAATTCACTTTATAGTTGTATTGTTACATTTACTACAAGAATTGTGCTAATGTTCTGACTACGACATCAAATAGTTAATATTAACATCATTAATGCTTACCACAATGAATGAACACAAAATAGCTAAGCTCCAGACATCAGTACTACCACAATAGTTATCATCATTAAACTCTAGATTAGTGAACATCAGTACTTACCACAGTGACCTAGGATAACTACTATTAGTAAGCTCTAGACTAGTAAACGTCAGTACTTACCACAGTGACCTAGGATAGCTACTACTAGTAAACTATAGAGTAATAAACATCAGTACTCACCATGGTTGCTATAGTGAGTTAGTATTTGACAATTTCTTTCTTTCATTTTACAGACACACCCATTGTTGGACTGGTCATTGTTGTATTTATCTTTGGATACATCTTGTCAATATTTCGAGCTAAATATGGTGGCTATCCATACAGGTAAACTCACCACATACTGTAGAATAGTCTTAGAATATCTTAAAGCAACTGTCTGGCGACAATTGTATATAGCTTTTAACTATACTCACTCTTTATTCCACCATCTGTAGAATGGACATAGACAATATTGTTATATGAATGATAAAAGCTAGCTCTTTTTCTCAGTAGAGGGAGTCAAATGTAGGCATTTACTGGTAAAAGAGAGGTGGACAGGCAGCCTTTCAGTTGTGTTGTGATAGCTACACTACAAGTAGTCTTGTTATAATAATTAGGATTTAAGGGAAAGTACAATTTGCTTAAGGTCACCTACCCACTGTAATGTCTGTTAATATGATGCTGTCAGCAAATGTGGATACAAATCGGTTAATGATCAAAGGTCATGGCTACTGGTCATGGCTATTCTATTCACTGTCTCAATATCTGTGTGTGTATTGTGTGTGACATCATTTCTTTTCTCTCTTATAGCTTCTTGTTCAGCTAAAGACTATAGGAATGAATTTTTAAAAATGACAGTTGTTTTCTTTGTCATCTAAGCCAGTAACTATTTTCTTACGATTTTTTCATGCATTTTTGGACAATGTTTCTTGTAAAACTGTTGTTCTTAAACCAATCAAATAAATGAACCTAAATAAAAAGACATCTCTAAGTATTTATAAAAGACTTGTTTAAAAGCATCACATCACATCGTGTGATGCTAGTAACATAAAAGGTCTATAATAGACAATATTAATTGCCTCAATTCCCTTACCCAAACTGACAGCAGCTGTTATATTACTACTAATACATTGTCTACAAGGCTATTATAAGTCTATTATAATAACACTAGTGAGTAGAGCTATTGAGTGGAGTGTCTATGAATGCTTGTCTTTACTTTCTGTTCTGTTCTTTTTGTAACACTATTCAACAGTTATGTATGATACACATTTAGTAAATGAAAATGAAAATTGAGTCACATATTCTCAATACTATATACCAGCAATTCATTGTCATTTTGTTTATTAATTTTAATTATAAAAATTGAAACAATAATAATATACTTCAATTGCATCACGATATTGTGATATGTCAAAAAAAGAAAGCAATATATGTATTTTTAAATAGCGATGTTATAAATTTAAAATATTATTCAAATGAGCAAATGATTGCTGTAAGTGATGAATGTGATAAGTCTCTGATTTGATAAACAAGGACAAAATAGAATTAGCGTTGAAAAGAGACAGCGCCAAGTTCTCTTACACTGGGTGATCTATTTAAACCAGCTTCCGATCTGAGCTTCTTGCTTGATAAATCTACACTTTCAATCCAAGCCTTCATATCTGGGCTAGGCTCAGGTGAAGGGACAAAATCTCCACACATTTCAGAAATGCACTTTTCAACAGTGATTCCTCTGACAGCAAATTTTGAGAGAAGTAAGGCAGAAATGAAACCATTTCTAGTCTTCATTCTTTGTTCCATGTAGATTGAGTCATCATCCCAGCCAACTATCCGTGTCTCAATGGTGTAGCGTTGAAATAATTTCATCGAGCGACGATAACGAATACTGCCAGCATTCATTGCAAAAAAGCCTCCATGTTTTTGTACAATGTCAATGAACCCAATTTCTGCTGCCATACTGGCTCTGCTCAGATCAAACTCTTTCATGTACTTGGAGTTATTCATGTGGAAGAATGCATCAATGTCAGAAGGTAGAACAATGCCTCCGGTGACAAAGGTTCTCATCAGCTCTTTTTTCGTGTATGGCGATTTGTGCAGGTCTCTGCGACGTTGTCTGCCTAGGTAGATCATAACAAAGAATCTGGTCAAGTACCATACGTCCACGTAGGCGAAGACAAGAGACAGGATGAATGCTGTGACAAGGAGAAATGCCATTTCTCGAGGTAAAGTCTTATTGCTACTTCAATACTGCAGTTTAAGGTAAGGGAGCAGTAAGTTGAGTCAATGCTAGCTCCACATGGCGCCTTTTATAGTCGATGTACTACGCCATCCAATCTCAGACCAGACAGACAGAATCTTGTGTGGTTTCACTTGCATCCCATGGCAACAGATAATCGTTAAGGGGTGTGGCTTTGTTATTGAGCCACGCCTTCTAACGCTTCAATAATCACAAGATGGCAGTGTGGTTGCTGCTGCCAATTGCTGGTTTGATATTTTTCCTCACACTTTTCATATGCGTTGATGTTTGGTACTTTGTTAGAGCCGTTTATGTTTTTCTGACTCAAGGATGGCACAGAAGAGATTGTAAGACGCATCCACTTTCGGAAGACGAACTTTTCAAGGAGCATGTAACTAATGGAATTGTTATGTTCTCTGATTTGGACCTGAATTTACATATGAATAACTCGAAGTATCTTAGAGAATTGGATTTTGGTCGAGTTGGTATATGGCTTCACAAAGGTATCCGAGACGTCTTACTCGACCAAAGAGCAATCATTTTAGTGAATGCCATTAATGTACGATATCGTCGCTCTTTAGAACTTTTCCAACGTTTTGAAGTGCACACCAAAATTGTTGCTTGGGAAGAGAAAGCGCTGTATCTTGAACAAAGAATGATTACAAAGGACAAATTTGTTGTTGCCATTGCATTAGTAAAAATGGCCGTGAGAGGTGCCTCTACTGATGACATTGTTGCCTCGATGTGTGGAGGAAAAAAGATTAGCAGTCCCAAACCATCAGCAGAGTTGAGGGCATGGCAAGAGAGCATAAATGTCTCAAGTAAAAGATTAAAAGAAGAATGTGGGACAACTTCAAATCGTACCACTCAGACGACAAAGTCTATACCTGTTTCTATGGTAACCAATCGTCATCAACCATCAAAGAAATGATAGAATTTTATTTTATTTTTATTTTTCATTTCTTTGTGTAGTGATTTAATAACTGTACAATTAGTAATGTTCAAAAACGATGTAATATTAAAACTATTAAATTAAATTAAAGTCAATTAGCAACATACGCATTGAATATGTGCACATGAAAGTTTATAAATGGTGGCATATCATAATATAGGCTTTAAATGAAGTGCTATGATTATAATTATTGTATATAATATTATTGAATATACAGTTTACCATATACCTCGTCCTTTGTCTGGCAAATATAATTTGTTTGTCAATTCATTACATTTGGACATTGACATTAGTCGTATACCTTCTTTTGACAAAACCAATAGATAAAGTTTTAGTTCCTGTATCAAATACTTGTCGATGCAGCTTTGAGTGACTTGAGTGATGGCAAATCATCAATCTAGACCTTGTACTCTATTTTGTTGTCTACAGTCTTCAAAAACAGCTTTCTTAGTACTGATTTGGGATGCTCTAATGTACAACTATGTTATATTTTTGCGATATTTTGCGGCCACTGCATACAGTGATGCTCAAAAGAGTCACACACTGAATAGAAGCACTGGTATCATCTATGATATTGGGTATTGCATGCTTTTCTTTACATTCCTGTTCTTTGGACTGTTAGCTGATGTGTGGATAGGAAGATATAAGGTCATTTTCATCGGTGTCTGTTTGTGTTTTTTTAGCTGGTTTTCTTCTGGATTGGCCTTTGTTTTATCAGTGCTTGGTATAAATACTTGGTTGTTTAATGTAGTTTGTTCACTTGGATATTTGTGTGTTACTGCTGGATATACTGCATTTCGTGCTAACATTGTTCAGTTCAATATTGATCAACTTGTGGGAGCTTCAGCAGATCAACTAAGTGCTATCATAAACTGGCATAGTATTAGTATACCAGCAACATTTATGATTTTTCAAGTATGTCGGTGTTCACTTGATTTTTTTCTTATACTTTCATTCATAATGTCAGGAGTAACAGTGTCTGTGGTATTAATAACTCATTCCTTTTTCAGGCACTGGCTGGAAACTACTCCTCTCATTATCAATCCTATCAAGTTGATTGGTAAAGTACTCAACTATGCCAGGAAGAACAAGTACCCAAGGAATCGTAGTGCCTTGACCTACTGGGAGGAGGACTACCCTTCTCGACTAGATCTAGGTAAAGAGAAATATGGTGGACCTTTTACAGAAGAGGAAGTAGAAAATGTGAAGACAGTGTTACGTATGATTCCTCTGATGATTTGTATTGTTGGACTCAGCTGTGCTGATGAAGTATATTGGAGTATAATGATGGGTTCTAATCCTATTAATTCATCTTTTAAATCCTGCTTCATTTCAAATAACACAATGAAGTTCATAACTCCAGTTTTCTTACTGCTTCTCCATCAGTTCTTGATTTATCCCTGTTTCAATAAATATATTCCCAGTATGTTGAAGAGAATAGGTCTGGGACTAGTTTTTGCTTTGGCAACCACATTGTCCTATGTGGTTATATTCAAGTATCAGAGGAATACATTGTCATATTTCAATGACCTATTGCTAATTCCTCAGATATTATTTGGTGTTGCTTTTGCACTAATTTTGCCAGTGTCTCTTGAATTTACAATAGCACAGTCTCCTGTAGAAATGAGAGGGATGATGGTTGGGATGTCATTTGCTTCATTTGGAGTTGGTTATCTCATTAATATCAATACAAAATATCCTTTTGGCTGTAATAACAATTCTATCTGTCCAAGTTTCTATTACTACATTACTAAGAGTGTTGTTATCTTTATTATTCTGTTAGTATTCTTAGTACTAGCTAAATGGTATAAGTTACGTGTGAGAGAGAATGAAGTCAATATACATTGTCTTGTTGATGAGCACTATGAAAGATATATGGACCAGAAAGAAGAATACCAAAGAGAAATGGGCCTGTCCACAGTGTCTACTGACTGATATATTAATTTGAGTTTTGTCTCTAATATTACTGCATATTATTGAGTGTTTATGTCTTGAAATAATAGATGCACTGTTATTGCTTTGTAATTATGTTATAATACATATGTAAATTAGCAATAGGAGCAAATGCATGATAAGAACATGTTTGCATGTGTTCTGATTGTATTATAGATTAATGTGATAATTATTATTATAATATCAACTTTGACAGGCACAAATCTGTAGTATATTCCACTCAGTCAGTTATTGTAATATTTGAGTACCAAGACTCCACAACTTCTTTAAAGAAAGCAGAACTAGCTCAAATCACAGAATTAACACTCATTAATCAACTGAATTAGGACACAAATCTTTTTATACTAAAAAACAAGGTTCTACACTATTCCAAAACATTTCATACAACAATGCACATTATATTCAGTTAATCCTAACAACATATGCTGTTAAACTTAATAGTACAAAGTATACAAGATTAATGAATGAAAAAAGAAAAGTTTGACGAGTTCTAGAACATTCTAGCAATCTGTACTAGTCTGCCATAGTTATTTTATTCCATAATTGTCATGAATTGTAATAGAAATTAGCAGTAGGTACTCAAGTTAAGTATTTGACTAGACAACTTTTATTAATAAAAATAATATTTCCTGAAGCATATACATGCATACTATGACTCTGTGGCTTGTGTAAGTTTATATTATCATAACATGTACATTGGTTTATAATACACTATCTAACAATGGCATACCTTTTCTCATTATTTGCTCCTCTATGTGCATAGTAAGAGTGTAATACACCAAACTAAATAGTACTAGAATCGAAGTATTCAATTTAATTCTTTACTTCAATGCTGTGTGGTTATCTATATACACAATGTATGCATGCATGAAGTTATATCTGTGATTGAAAATATTCATTATATATAATTATAAATTACATATGTGACCTGATTTGCAATAAGGAAGGGACCACACTGTTTTTTGAGGTGTTTTAAATATGGTCCCTTTTCACAAATCAGATCACAAATGTTTTGCCAGAAGTGGTCCCTTATTGCAAATCAGGTCACATATTTACAAACTACAGTTACTTAATAGGACTGTCTAAGCACTGTTGTATGACTTTGGCAATACAATTCTTTGAATAATATACGGAGTAGATCTTATTTGCATTCCTGTACAAATTTCCTGTACAAAGTTTCCGTTCATCTCCGTAGTTGTTCACTTTATCTTCATCCCACGTGTAGTAGCAGTGTAGTCAAATGGCTGATGATGTTCCCCTTTCACTCTTTCCCTCTGGCGGTTTATATCTCAAAAATATGGCGCTTATAACTATAGAGGTGCGCTTACCAGAGATCAGAAACCCAGGCGTCACAGTATCTAACTGGGAAATAATGGAAAAAATCAAAGAGAAGTCCCAGCCAGAAGAATACCAATATCTCCGTGTCACCTTGTCGACAAGAGAACTCATTAGATTTGAAGGAGAATTTGACAGTCTCAGGGCCTTACGTAAAGTTGTTCTTCTTCTTAATGGCAAGACAATTAAACTGAGAGGATTTCCAGACCCCTTACAAATGAGAGCAATTCAGACAGAGACCCCTTATCCACTGAAACACCAGTGGGAACAACACTTTGTTGACAGAGGAGTTGATAACTTCGATGAAGGACGACCAGGAGAGCGACCAGACACTGTACACATTAAAGGACTTCCTATACGTTGGTTTACTTCAAAGAAATCAAATGGAAAACCTTGTCCAAAAGTCCTAACGCAAGCCTTTGAGAAATTTGGTAAAGTTCGTCAAGTTGGGTTCTATGATTCATCAACAGAAAGTAGTCAAACAGGTTTCTCATCATTTGGACCTGGCACAGCTACCCAAGTGCTTAATTTTGAGGCTTATCTACAGTATGAGAAATATACAGGGTTTTGTAGTGCTATGGAAGGCTTGAAAAATGTTCAATTGATACGACTACAAGCTGGAGGTCAAGCTGTCGCTAAGATTAAGGTAGATTTTGATCGGAGTGGATTTTTGAGTGATAGGGCTATTAGAAAACGATTGCATTTGGAAGAGAAGCAGAGACAGGAGAGAGAAAGTGAGGAGAGACGCAGAGTAGAGAGCCAGAAAGAAGAAGAAAAGAAGAAAACAGAAGAGCTGAAAGCTAAGGTGAGAAATAGTTTGTGGTAAAATTTAATATTACCTTTGTTAAGTTGTTAAGTGAATGAAAGAATTAATTTACATTCATTTGTTAACATATGATAATTTAACATTTTATTTTATATCTTTAGCTAATATTATAGTTAGGCATGTACCATAACTCTAGAAATGTTGTTTTATTGTTGCTTATCTACAAATATTGGTTTCAAATTTTACTCAAAATATTTAAAATATTGAATATTCATTAAAATGTAATAGTTATCAAATAATATAAGTTTCATAAATACATTCTTATAATAGAACTTTCATGAACGACTATTCTTAAATGTTTGGTAGGAGAAAGAGAAGGAAGAAAGGAAGCTAAAGAAATTAGAAGAAAAGAAAGAGAGAAAGAGGCAACAAGCTATTGTAGTAGCTAACCTGAGAGAAGTGGCTATTCAAAGAAGAGCAGAGGCTCAGCGACTAATGAGCGTCTTGTTAGCTCGAGCAGTGGAATCTAAGTAAGTTATGGATTTGTTTTTAAAAGTCTGTGGATGGCATCAAAATCTTAAGCAATTTATAATTATGATCATACAAGACAAATTGTTTGGCTCGGTTATGATGACTGATTTTAAAGTACTATGACTTAAGAGTTGTATTGTTCGTCTTAACTGCTACATTATATCTTCTGCTAACTTTCCAGGTCTCTAATGTAAATGAACTTTTGAAGGACTGTTTATAATTACTGCTTTGTTGGCAATTTTTACTACCACACCCACCTTAAATATTAGTTTAATAAAACTACAAATGAAAGATATCTTTTTCCGACATATTCTTTATTAGATGTCAAGAAGAAATGAAGGAGAGGGAAAGACAAGCCAAAGTTGAGAAGGAGCGAGAGAAGATGAAGAGATTAAAGGAAGAGGCTGAACTACGTGATCAGTTAATACAAAATGTTCAGTTGTTAGAACAAAGAAAGTTAGCACTTCAAAGAGAACTTAAGATGAGAACAATAGAGAAAGGCTCTGTCCACTCTTCTGATTTACCACCTATACAGAAGAAGAAAAAACCAAAATAATATTTATTCTCTTGATTTTAGCAACAATACCTCTTACTTTTGTATATACATGCATACATACATATATATATATATGTATGTTGTATGTATATATTATATATATTATATATATATATATATATATATATAATATACGTATATAAGCATACATACATGTACACACACACGCACACACACACACACACACACACACACACACACACACACACACACACACACACACACATACACACATATATTTCAGAAATTTCCTAAGCTGACCAGTGCATGTGTACACTGTATACTGTATAATGCAAACAATATAAGATCTCGTGTGCCATACAGCTGGCACTACTCTATATATGCCATTTTTAATAATATAAGGCAGTAATGCTAGTCTGTGTTAATAATCTGTGCCATATTTTTAATTACCTAGATTCCATAAAAGCTAGTTCACACATTTGATTGCCTCACCAGAGAGATAGCTACATGCATTCCAAACAAGATGAATATTTCCTTCTGTTGAACCCATATTAAGTAAATAGCCCCAGTAACTTTCCATATCACTTTCATTATGTGGCCATTTGGCATGCCACAATGAGGCATAGTAGTCAAGTACATTACACTCCAACAGTTTAGTGTTTATAGCAGAATCACTTGATTCAAATGGATCCCTCCATTGTTCATCATAAAGTTGGCATCGATATAAGGTTTAAGAACAGCATATGGTTTGTAATTGAGATAACCTTGATAGCCAAGAAAATTAGTAGCATACAGCTGAAAGAATGTTCATACTTCTTTATGAACATTGTCCTGTTGTTTTTCAGTGAGATCAGTAGAGGGTACTTGATACCATTGAGTGGTCATACCACCTTAATGTTACGATCTTCATTGACTTTGGGTTGTTGGTTGATGGTGATACATGAAAGTCTCCTTTACTAAATTTTGCAAGAAGTGAGGGAGTATCTTCCCAACATTTCTATTCTGCTCCATAAGGAACGTCTAAATAAATAGGGTTATAAACCTGTTCAGCCATTTCCAATATTAAGTATGATATGGCAACCACAGACTTTTATCATAACAGGAAATCTTGATATACTCTCAATGATTTAAAAGGTTTCTGAGGTCCTTTCACTGGTTGTAGTTATATATAAATTTACATGTAATCTGATGTATACACACTGATTTCATAATTTATACATTGTAACAAAAAGGTATAGTGCAAATTTTTGTAAGCACTAACACATTTAAGAAAAAGCAAAAACTATCATGTTCTATTAATCAATAAATGCATTTGGTTTCTTCAGATCTCCAATGAGTCGATCAACCATGTCTTGTGTCACACTAGGCATTAAATAAATATGGCAGTAATGTCGTTCCTTTCCGTTAACAGATATCGTCTTACAACTCAAACTATATTTACGAACCAGTTCATCATTTGGTTTCCTGAACACCACAGCTAGTGACAATGTAGAACAATGAATCCATAGTTCAGTAGATATCTCCTTTTCCAATTCCTTCAGTCTCTCTACTACATACTCAGCTAACTGTAAACATCCAGCAATCATCTTGACCTGTTTGTCATAGGAATGTGTACTGATGAATGTCAACAATACCAATGTTGAAAGACCATTACGAGATCCTGAAGCCGTGGACTGAAACGGCTCAGAGAACACTTCAGGATTCACCAACATTCCTGTCTTGGTCATAAAAATACCACAAGGCCATGGACAACCTGCCCATTTGTAGCCACTAATGACGATTGAAGAGACGAAGTCCAGTTGAAAATCAAATACTGGGCCAGGTTTCTCTTTGATCAAGCTGTTGTCATAACCCATCTCTATAAAAGGCATATACGCAGCTCCCAATGCACCATCTACATGAAACCAGAAACCTTTACGTTCAGAGTACTGATCTGGGTTCTCTCGATCATAGTAGATCTTACGTGAGTACATGTTATTCTTTTTGAGAATAAGAATTAAAGCTTCTCCAGCTGCCTTTACATCATCGTAAGCTCCTTCAAATGTTGTACCATAGTTAAAGATGATCAGAATAGGATGACCTTTGCCAGTAAAGAAATCAACAAGTTTCATTAGTGCATCAATATCCATGGAGCCAGAACTGATACCTGTTGGGCCAATAATAGTAGGAACTCGTGTTGGCCAAGGACCTCCAAGAGGATTATCATTAGGGTATTGACGTATACCAACATCATAAAATGATGACATAGCTGCAATGTGTAAATTCTTTTTCATACCATGATGAGAACTATCAGAGTAGAAAGCCACAGGAGAGAAAGCATTAGGGTTATCATCATAGCAGAAAGGTTGCATACCAGGAACTAGAGAGAGTGATGTGTCACTTTTGATTGGCTCTCCAGAGAGATAGCTACGTGCACTCCAAATGGCATGAATATTTCCTTCCGTTGAACCCATATTAAGTAAATAGCCCTAGTAACTTTCCATATCACTTTCATTATGTGGCCATTTGGCATGCCACAATGAGGCATAGTAGTCAAGTACATTACGCTCCATCAGTTTAGTGTTTGTAAGAGGATCACCTATTGATTCAAATGGATCTCCTTCATTGTTCATCATAAAGTTGGCATCGATGTAAGGTTTAAGAACAGCATATGGTTTGTAATTGAGATTACCTTGATAGCCAAGAAAATTAGTAGCATACAGCTGAAAGAATGTCCATAGCTCTTTATGAGCATCATCCTGTTGTCTTTCAGTGAGACCAGTAGAGGGTACTTGATACCGACAAGGAGTTATACCACCTACTTTAGAATTGTGATCTTCATTGAATTTTGGGTTGTTGGTTGGTGGTGATACATGAAGGTCTCCTTTACTGGATCTTGCAAGTGGTGACAGAGTATCTTTCCATGGTTTCTGTTCTGGTCCATAAGGAACCTCTAAATGACTAGTTTTATGAATCTGTTTAGCCATTTCCAATCTCAAAATGGAAGAATAAATTAAGAGTTATATGAGGCTCATTTGCAGGTTTCTATCATAACAGGAAATATAATAGTTGTGATGAGTATTGAGGTAACCAATAACATATTGTAATGACAAGTCATGTAGTTGATTGTCAGAGCTTTAAGATTCTGTCTAAGTCTTATTAGTTAATAGGCAATAGCCACTTTCTATATACACAATACATTTGTCTTTTTCCTGGTTGTACTTCAGTAATGTGATTTTAACTACTATATTATCTGTAATAAAATGTCCATTTGTTTGTGAAATCAACCTATCCTTTCTAGCAGTGATAAACTAATACAATACCCTTTATAGTATATACATATACATACATACATACATATATATATATATATATATATATATATATATATATATATATATATATATATGCCATTATAAATATTATTGACATAATAGAAGTGGTAAATACGGATAGCTGCAAGAAGTGGTGACATATAAATTAAACATTCAGTACAATTATTGTTGTCAATTATTATGATTGTTTAATTTACAAGACATGTATGTATTTGAAAATGTTGAGAATAGTTTGGGAATTATTGTGATCTAGAAGAGTATTAAAAGTGTCACGTCCCTTGTATATGTGACAAGTAATGAACAATAAAAATATCTAAAAAATAAGAAAGGATGTAATGATGGCAATGCCAATTCAAAACAAAAGAAACAAGGGATGGGTCTATGCAAAATCACTACACAAGTAGCCAAACCTTTAAAATAAAAGAACTATACACTTTTGGCTACATCTTGAAATCAAATACTGCTATATACAAATTTCAATGTCATGCATTCTGGATTGAATAAAAGCTTGTAAAATGATACCAATAATTATCGGCCAATTAATTATTGGTTAGACAAGGATAGATTGGTGATATGTGAATGGATGTACTGAGGATCAGTGGAAAGGTAGATTGATGTACTACTGATTAGATTAATAGACTGACAAACAGATACATGGTCAAATAAAATGCAGATAGGCATAGACAACAAATAATATAATAGAAAAAAGAGACATTCTCTTTCATTTTTATTTATTTATTTCAGTGTTGAAAAATCTATAATGAGCAACGTAGATTTGATAATAGTAAAAAGTAGACTTTTTCTCAAATTATTTTAATAACTTTCTTGGTAAAGATAATAATAATAAAGTTGTTTATTATATAAAGACATTTGGTTTCTTCAGATCTCCAATGAGTCGATCAACCGTGTCTTGTGTCACACTAGGCATTAAATAAATATGACAGTAACGTCGTTCCTTTCCGTTAACAGATATTGTCTTACAACTCAAACTATATTTACGAACCAGTTCATCATTTGGTTTCCTGAACACCACAGCTAGTGACAATGCAGAACGATGAATCCATAGTTCAGTAGATATCTCCTTTTCCAATTTCTTCAGTCTCTCTACTACATACTCAGCTAACTGTAAACATCCAGCAATCATCTTGACCTGTTTGTCATAAGAATGTGTACTAATGAATGTCCACAATACCAATGTTGAAAGACCATTTCGAGATCCTGAAGCCGTGGACTGAAACGGCTCAGAGAATACTACAGGATTCATCAACATTCCTGTCTTGGTCATAAAAACACCACAAGGCCATGGGTTACTTGCCCATTTGTAGCCACTGATAGTGATTGAAGAGACGAAGTCCAGTCGAAAATCAAATACTGGACCAGGTTTTTCTTTGATCAAGCTGTGGTCATAACCCATCTCTATAAAAGGCATATATGCAGCTCCCAATGCACCATCTACATGAAACCAGAAACCTTTACGTTCAAGGTACTGATCTGGGTTCTCTCGATCATAGTAGATCTTACGTGAGTACATGTTATTCTTTTTGAGAATAGGAATTAAAGCTTCTCCAGCTGTCTTTATATCATCGTAAGCTCCTTCAAATGTTGTGCCATAGTTAAAGAGGATCAGAATAGGATGACCTTTGCCAGTAAAGAAATCAACCAGTTTTGTTAGTGCATCAATATCCATGGAGCCAGAACTGATACCTGTTGGCCCAATAATAGTAGGAATTCGTGTTGGCCAAGGACCTCCAAGAGGATTATCATTAGGGTATTGACGTATACCAATATCATAAAACGATGACATAGCTGCAATGTGTAAATTCCTCTTCATACCATGATGGGAACTATCAGAGTAGAAAGCCACAGGAGAGAAAGCATTAGGGTTATCATCATAGCAGAAAGGTTGCATACCAGGAACTAGAGATAGCGATGTGTCACTTTTGATTGGTTCTCCAGAGAGATAGCTTCGTGCACTCCAAATAGCATGAATATTTCCTTCTGTTGAACCCATATTAAGTAAATAGCCCCAGTAACTTTCCATATCACTTTCATTATGTGGCCATTTGGCATGCCACAATGAGGCATAGTAGTCAAGTACATTACGCTCCATCAGTTTAGTGTTTATACAAGAATCACTTGATTCAAATGGACCCCCTCCATTGTTCACCATAAAGTTGGCATCGATATAAGGTTTAAGAACAGCATATGGTTTGTAATTGAGATTACCTTGATAGCCAAGAAAATTAGTAGCATACAGCTGAAAGAATGTCCATAGCTCTTTATGAGCATCATCATGTTGTCTTTCAGTGAGACCAGTAGAGGGTACTTGATACCGACAAGGAGTTATACCACCTACTTTAGAATTGTGATCTTCATTGAGTTTTGGGTTGTTGGTTGGTGGTGATACATGAAGGTCTCCTTTACTGGATCTTGCAAGTGGTGACAGAGTATCTTTCCATGGTTTCTGTTCTGGTCCATAAGGAACCTCTAAAAGACTAGTGTCATGAATCTGTTCAGCCATTTCCAATAATAAAATCGAAGTAGCCAAATTTCGATTCCTGAATCTAGTGCGATCACAATTGCTACTCACGTGATGTAGCAAACATTTATGGAAATAAGCATTTTACATCCGTATAATTACGCAATGTGAAGTAATCTAGTGTCTATCATTTTTTATTAATTAAGATAAACCAATAGTTTTCAATACAGTAAATAGTAAAACAAAACAAAAGATTGGACAAGTAATGAGAATAAGTGAGTTGTTTGAGTTTTGACTGAAGACCAATTCTCTCTCGAAGTAATGTGCTGTACCCCTCTCTTCAAACAAACAAACACAAGACCTGCATTAATCAATAAATTACTCTGGTTTGATTATGGTAGAAAAAGGAACCAGAAACAATGCATGTAACAGTTTGAAAATAGAGCAGTCAAATTCGTCAATCATTACAATGTTGTCAGCTGTTATTTGTTCTTCTAGTTTTAAAGCAAGTAGACTTCCATTTCTAGTTGCATGCCAAGAGAACACATGATACCTGTGAAACAGTTTAAATTACATGAAGATAGTTAAGGTTTTGACTAACCTCTGATGTCAATGACTCAAATTAATCTCCCTTGTTACATAAACAGAATTCTGTGACATGACTGCACCATAGTCAGTTTCAATCATATCAATTGTCAAGTCTTCTGGTAGTCTTAAACTAAAACCCATATCATGTATAAGGTCATGTATATTTCTATAAGGTCATGTATATATATTTATAAGGTCATGTATATTTGTAAGGCAGATGTAATAGAACAAAGAAACATTAATCAGATTAACTGTTTTAGCAGTAGCTTATAGCTGTAAATTGTCAGTGACAACTTTAAATTAATAATAGTGTCAGATTTACTTTTCTTATATAGACAGCCAGGATGGTATATATGTCCTTATTGTGATATATTTGCTTGGATAGGACTAAATTAATGAACTTCTGAACCCCAAGTGAATAGTACGATTGTCTAAAGACCTTTTCCACATCCAGCAGATATAGAACATTGTAAATAAAAACACTAAGAAGAGTTTGTCATACATGGATTGAGAAGTTGGATGACAAGGACCAACAAATTCTCTGAACTTATTATAAATAGTAGATGCTCTGGTAATTGCAAAGCAAAGCTGCATGGTAGCAATATCCTGACTGGGAGCTTGTCAATGTTCATTATATATTCTATGTTCTTATTAGGTAATTGAAGGTTTTATATCTGTGAATATCTGTGAATAAACACAAAACATAGATATGGGATCACTAAAATAACTGACTTTAAATTCAGTGTTGAATCATTTCTTGGTCCAAATTGTCTCATAGTGTCAACTGTATGCAGAATCAGATGCACTTTAGATCTCCTTAATACTCAGTCATATACTCTAATGTTGAATGTACATAATGCTGATAAATCTCTTGATATTCATCTGCTTTTACTACCAATGTCATTGTTATTAATTGTTTCAATAAAACTATAATTGTATAATCACAGTCACATGTATACAATCTTGTGACAGAACACTAAACTTGTCCACTCTTTCAGAAAATAACTCCAGCTCATTGGCAACAATGTATAAAAATATTTAATTATATATATATATATATATAATATATATATATGTATATTTATTAAATCATAGAGGCTGACAAAGAAACCACTATAGTTTTAACCTTTAGCTCTACCTTTATGTCCTAACGTATCATCTTCTTTGCCATGTTGGATATTAGATTGAACTTGTGCAGGAGTCTGAATTTTATCTGAAAGTATATAATGTATTTGGTATGAAACAGCATTGTTTATATAACATGACTTGAAATAAAGAACATGTATTCACAGTGTGAAAATCTATCGTGTATCATAAATCCTATGATCTGCATTGATTTGCACCAATATTTGAGTTGACTTGTAAATGTTGAATGTTGTATGTGAATTACATATGTTCATAATTGGCTGTGTATGGGCCATATGATAATCACATGCAGACTTCTATCATGACAGAAAAATCGATATACTGTGATTACTTTTTAACATGTCATTCATTAGTTTTTACTTATCACATCTATTGGTCAGTGAGGTATAGCTACTTATGACATGTCATGAAGTTGATTATCAGAGCTTTGAGATTCATTGTAATGTATCATTAGTTAGGTAATATATACAATATACACAACACAGTTAGTTCGGTACTGGTGGTATGCACAACACATAGTCTATTGTCTATTTGCACTATATATGATTATAAAGAGGTGTGATGTTAACTGCTATATTATGTACTATGTGTACCAAAAAAGACCTCATACCTACCATTCAGCAATATACTTGATATAAAGTTAACTGGTAAATACAACCTACAGTTGTAGACTACCAGCGTCACTACATGTCTTGTCTAGAGTCTCAAATACATGTACAGTTTGACAGAAGTGGTTTGTTATTGCAAAACAAGTTATATATTATTCAATATTATATATTATATATATATTATATACCAAAACTTTAAAAATTGATTGGTTGCAAATTGATTTAACTAATACAGTGTATACAGGTTGTATAATTATGAAAAATGTAAACATAATACAATTAATTACTAATGTATTATGAAACTGAAGGTTATGTAGCTACACAAACAGTAGTACATTAGTATTAATAACTGCTTATGGTTATTTTCAACAAAAATAAGTTTGCAATTTCAACCTGTACATATAACTAATGATAGTTATACAGTTGTATATAATATCTTAGTCAATATAGTGAATTGTCCCCTCATTTATATAGCAGTGAAGTAGTTCATATATTATATGTGTAAGGTGTTAAGTTCATATCAGAATATTGTTACAATTGGGAATATAAGAGTTGATGAACAGCATTTTATATTTTTAGGTTTCTGTTTTTCAAGTATTACATTTGAGAAATGACAAGTCATCAGTCAAGATTCTTTATTCGTTTCTGTCATTTGTCTTCACGATCAGCTATTTTGGTACTTGTCTGGGATGCTCTAATGTACACCTACATCATGTTTATGAGATACTTTGAGGGTACGATATCCAGCAATGTTCAACAAAGTGAGACACCAAATAGTACTGCTAATATTGTCTTTAATAATGGATATTGTATGCTCTTCTTTATTTTTGCTTTGCTTGGACTGATAGCTGATGTGTGGACAGGACGTTATAAGATGATTGTTACTGGCATCTTTTTGTGCTTTTTTGCTTGGATAATTTCTGGTGTGGGGTTTATTATAACAGTATATTGGCCTAATAATCCATTATTTTATGTAATATATGTATTTGGATATCTTTGTGGTGCAATTGGATATACTGGGTTTCGTGCTAATATTGTACAGTTCAATATTGATCAACTTGTGGGAGCTTCAGCAGATGAATTAAGTGCTACCATATACTGGCATAGTATTAGTATACCAGTTGTATTCACTCTATTTGAACTTGGAAGATGTTCTTTTAATTTTTTTCTTATACTGTCATTCATAACACCAGGAGTAACAGTGTCTGTGGTATTAATAACTCATTCCTTTTTCAAACACTGGCTGGAAACTACTCCTCTCATTAGCAATCCTATCAAGTTGATTGGTAAAGTACTCAACTATGCCAGGAAGAACAAGTACCCAAGGAATCGTAGTGCCTTGACCTACTGGGAGGAGGACTACCCTTCTCGACTAGACCTAGGCAAAGATAAATATGGTGGACCTTTTACAGTAGAGGAAGTAGAAAATGTTAAAACAGTGTTTCGCATAATTCCTCTGATGATTTGTATTGTTGCACTCAGTTGTGCTGATGAAGTATACTGGAGTATAATGAAGGGTCCTAATCCTATTAATTCATCTTTTAAATCTTGCTTCATTTCAAATAACACAATGAAGTTTATAACTCCAACTTTCTTACTGCTTCTCCATCAGTTCTTCATTTATCCCTGTTTCAATAAATACATTCCCAGTATGTTGAAGAGAATAGGTCTGGGACTAGTCTTTGCTTTGGTAACCACATTATCCTATGTGGTTATATTCAAGTACCAGAGTATTACCTTGTCATATTTCAATGACCTATTACTAATTCCTCAGATATTATTTGGTGTTGCTTTTGCACTAATCTTTCCAGCATCTTTGGAATTCACAATAGCACAGTCTCCTATAGAAATGAGAGGGATGATGGTTGGGATGTGGTTTACTTGTCTTGGAGTTGGTTATCTCATTAATATCAATACAAAATATCCTTTTGGCTGTGACAATAATTCTATCTGTCCAAGTTTCTATTACTACATTACTAGGAGTGTTGTTATCTTTATTATACTGTTAGTATTCATAGTATTAGCTAAACGATACAAATTCCGTGTGAGAGATAATGAAATCAATATAGTTCGAATTGTTGATGAACACTATGAAAGATATATCGACCAGGAAAAAGAATACGAAAGAGAAATGGGACTTTCTATTGACTGATACTTTGTTTTTAAGATCATTGATATTTTGTCAGTTTTGCTGTGATAAATAAATGGTTGTGAACACAATATATATATATATGACACACGCACACACACACACACATATATATTTGATGACACATGCATTTAAATTATTGATAGCCATTGTTAAGTTTGTTAAATCTAAGCTGACTGAAATGTGTTTTCTTTTACATATAAACCTTATATTGTGAGACTAAAGTAGACCACACCAATAAACAACTAACAGTGTTCTAGTCAGTAATTATGTCCCAATACATCTAAAAAAATGTACTGTTGTTCCATTTCATCTAAGACTTTAAAAGATTTTTTTCCATATTTGTTAGTTATGGAAACTTATGTAGAATTTGAAAACCGTTCTTACTTTCTTGTTTAGTCTCAAACAAAAGATGACAAGCAAGTAAAACATTTTAAAATAAGAGTGGATGCAAGGATGACAATGCCAAAATAAAAAAGACAAGGTAGGAATAAATACACAAGTTTGTACAAAGTCATTACATAAGGAATGGATTGATGGTCAGTAAATGGAAAAGTAGATGGTTGTATTGATGGTTTAATAGATGGATAAATATATATTGTTGATGGTTATAAGAATAGACTGACAGACAGGTAAATGGTCAGATGACATGCAAACAAATCTAAACAATAGATAAGAAAGAGATGTAAACATAATTTCTTTCATTTTCATTTATTTATATCATACGTATATAATGTAAAGTGTTGAAAAATGTAAAATGCGTAAAGAAAGATTAAGCTTTGATTATAATTGTTGTGATTGAAAATAGGCTTTCTTCCTTAAATTATTTTAATAATTTTATATAAAAGCATTTGTTTTCTTCAAATCTCCATTGAGTCAATCAATAAATGTCCATACTTCTTTATGAGTTTCTTTTTTGTCTTTTATTGAGATCAGTAAAGGGTACTTGTTACCAGCGAGTGGTCATACCGTCCCAACTTTAGAATTGTGATTTTCAATGACTTTTGGGTCATATATTTATGTGACCTGATTTGTGAAAAGGGGCTAGTTCTGTTAAAACATCTCAGTTTTATAACACAGGCAGTACTGCTATATACACAACATGTATTTCACTGAGTAATCACTATATTATATCTCAGAAACTCAATTATTATATAATTGTTAATAAATACAAAACTTTATAAATATTATTATATCAAAAATGACTAATTATATGTTAAGTATATATACATTTGACAAAAGTTGCTCCTTATTACAAGACAAGTCACATGCATGTACATTATACATTGTATATATATAATATACATAATTATATATCTGTATATAGTATCTTAGGTCAGTAAGTAAATTGTCTTTTATTTAGTTGTAAGTAGTTTATTTATTTTGTGTATATAATGCTATGTTCATATCAGATTATCATTACAATCACGAAAGTTGATAAAATGTTATATGTGTTTTTGTTTTCTTTGTTTTCAAGTGTTATGTTTGAAAAATGGCAAGTCGTCAGTCAACATTGTCTATTCATTTCTGTCATTTGTCTTCACGATCAGCTATCTTGGTACTTGTCTGGGATGTTCTAATGTACAACTACATGATATTTATGAGATACTTTGAGGGTACCATATACAGCAATGTTCAGCAAAGTGAGACACTAAGTAGTACCACTAATATCATCTTTAATAATACATATTGTATGCTCTTCTTTATTTTCGCTTTGGTTGGACTGATAGCTGATGTGTGGACAGGACGTTATAAGATGATTGTTACTGGCATCTTTTTGTGCTTTTTTGCTTGGGTACTTTCTGGTGTTGGGTTTATTATAAGAGCATATTGGCCTAATAATCTATTATTTTACGTAATCTATGTATTTGTATATCTTTGTGGTGCAATTGGATATAGTGGTTTTCGAGCAAATTTGGTACAGTTCAATATTGATCAACTTGTGGGAGCTTCAGCAGATCAACTAAGTGCTATCATATACTGGCATAGTATTAGTATACCAGTTGTATTTACTATATTTCAACTTGGATGATGTTCTTTCCATTTTTTTCTTCTGTTATCATTTGTAATGATGGGAGTAACAGTGTCTGCAGTATTAATAACTCATTCCTTTTTCAAACACTGGCTGGAAACTACTCCTCTCATTAGCAATCCTATCAAGTTGATTACTAAAGTACTCAACTATTCCAGAAAGAACAAATACCCAAGGAATCGTAGTGCCTTGACCTACTGGGAAGAGGACTACCCTTCTCGACTAGATCTAGGTAAGGAGAAATATGGGGGTCCTTTTATAGAAGAGGAAGTAGAAAATGTGAAGACAGTGTTACGTATGATTCCTCTGATGATTTGTATTGTTGGACTCAGCTGTGCTGATGAAGTATACTGGAGTATAATGAAGGGTGCTAATCCTAGTAATTTATCTTTTAAATCTTGCCTCATTTCAAGTAACATAATGAAGTTTATAACTCCAACTTTCTTACTGCTTCTCTATCAGTTCTTCATTTATCCCTGTTTCAATAAATACATTCCCAGTATGTTGAAGAGAATAGGTCTGGGACTAGTCTTTGCTTTGACAACCACATTATCCTATGTAGTTATATTTAAGTACCAGAGTAATATCTTGTCATATTTCAATGATCTATTACTAATTCCTCAAATATTGTATGGTATTGCTTTTACACTGGTTTTTCCAACATCATTGGAGTTCACAATAGCACAGTCTCCTGTAGAGATGAGAGGGATGATGGTTGGGATGTGGTTTACTTGTCTTGGAGTTGGTTATCTCATTAATATCAATACAAAATATCCTTTTGGCTGTGATAACAATTCTATCTGTTCAAGTTTATATTACTACATTACTAGGAGTGTTGTTATCTTTATTATACTGTTAGTATTCATAGTACTAACTAAATGGTACAAGTTTCGTGTGAGAGAGAATGAAGTCAATATAATTCAAATTGTTGATGAACACTATGAAAGATATCTGAACCAGGAAGAAGAATATGAAAGGGAAATGGGACTTTCTACTGACTGATACTTTGTTTCCAAGATCATCAATATTGTATTAGTTTTGTTGTTATAAATAGAGTGGTTGTGATTTGAACACATTATATATATAAATATATTTGATGCCATATGTAAATTATAAATGGCTATCATTAAGTTTGCTACATTTTAAGTTGACTGAAATCTTTTATAAATAAACCTTATATAGTGAGACTAAAGTAGACCACACTCACAAACAACTAATAGAGTTCTAGTCAGTTTATATCCCGTGACATCTAATCAAATTTATATATTGTTGTTCCATTTCATCTATGACATTTAAAAATTTTTTTAAAAGTGTGACAAATTTAGATTGAGAACATCAATATACATTTATATAACTGATTTTCATTGATTACACTAGCTTACAAGCTACGTCTTATGGATAAATATATAGTGATAGCTATATGAATAGACTGACAGATAGGTAAATGTAGATGGTGCACAGAAAGATCTAAACAATAGATAACAAAGAGATGTAAACATAATCTCTTTCACTTTCATTTATTTATATCATATGTAGAATATAAGAAGAATATGAAAGAGAAATGAGACTTTCTACTGACTGATACTTTATCTCTAAGATCATCAATATTGTGTCAGTTTGTTGTGATGAATAGAGTGGTTGTAATGTGAATACATTTATCCTTTATTCAAGGTCATGTCACATAGATGATATTGTTTCATGTCACACACATTGTGTATTTTCAGAAAAAATTGAGACTTCTTCAATCTTATAAGTAGCATGACAAGATGACACAGAATGACATTAAGGTAGAGCAGGAATGTTAGTGTTATAAATATTTGTTTGTCAGCTGCTATGATTTAATACACACACACAAATATAATTAGAATATTCTTTATACATTTTTGCCAATGAGCTGGACTCAATTTTTGAAAAGATGGACAAGTTAGTACTTTGTTGCAAGACTGTATGTATATACGTGACTGCGATTATAAAATTATGTCGTGATTGAAGAAATAAAAAACAATGACACTGCAAGTAAGAATGTATAACTGATATAACCTTGTCAGCAGTATGTACAGCTAGGATGGTATATGTGTCCTTGTTGTAATGTATTTGCTTTGAAGAGATAGAATTAATGAACTTCTAAACCCCAAGTGAATAGTATGTTTGTGAAAGGTCTTCTCCACATCTAGCAGATATAGAACATTGTAAATAACCATTGAAAGAGTTTGTCATACATGGATTGAGAGGTTGAATGATAAGGATCAACACATTCCTTGAACATATTATAAATAGTAGAAGTTCCAGCAAAGTTAGTGGCAATGTCCAGACTGGGAGCTTGTCAGTATTTACATATATTCTATGTTCTTATTAGGGAATTGAATGCTTTATATCTGTGAATATCTGTGAATAAACACAAAAAAAGATGTGAGATTACTGTAATAACTAACCTTAATTCAATATTGAATCATGTTGTTGGTCCAAGTTGTCTCATGGTGTCAACTGTATGCAGAATCAGATGCACTTTAGATCTCCTTAATACTCAGTCATATACTCTAATGTTGAATGTACATAATGCTGATAAATCTATTGATATTCATCTGCTTTTACTACCAGTGTCGTTGTTATTAATTGTTTCAATAAAACTATAATTGTATAATCACAGTCACATGTATACAATCTTGTGACAGAACACTAAACTTGTCCACCATTTCACAAAATGACTTCAGCTCATTGGCAACAATGTATAAAAAATATTTTAATTATATATATAATATTTATATATATATATATATATATATATATATATATATATATAATTATATATATATATATATATTAAATCATAGTAGCTGGCAAAAAACCTCTATAGCTATGACCATTTAGCTCTACCTTAATGTCTTAACATGTCATCTTCTTTCCTTTGTTGTATATCAGATTGAAATCATGCAAGAGTCTGAATTTTATCTGAAAGTATATAATGTATTTGGCATGAAAAAGCATTGTTTATGTCACATGACCTGAAAAACAATACGCACAACACATAGTCTATTTTCTATTTGCACTTCAATTATTTTTTTATTGACAAAATGAATGCCCAATAGCCACTGCTAGTTTAAAGGACACAAACTGAATAGAACTATAATTAATAAAACAGAATTAAAGTATTAAAGTACAGGGTATAGTATCATTAATAACACAGAGATAAAATAAGTGACTGATAGTATATGATAGGTTTTAGTGTGATAATTGATGGTGAGTTGATGGTTAGTAAAGAAGTATATTTACTTTAGATTTAAAAGTGATTAGAGATGAGCTAGATTTTACATGATAAGGAAGTGAATTCCACAGAGAGAGAACAGAAGAGACAAATGAGTTTTGTGAGGCAGATGAGTGAAAAAAAGGAAAAAAAGGTAAAGGTGAGAGGATCAAAGTGATGAAAAGCATAATTTGGCAGAGGTTTGCAAATGAAAATATCAGAAGGAAAGTAGAGGAGGTTGTTAGTGATTTTATAGAGAAGACATAATATGGAAATAGAGCAACAAGTTGAGAGGGTCAGAAGGTTGAAAGTTGAGAGAAGAGATGAGTAATCGTTATAAAAAGGTGTGATGTTAACTACTATATTGTGTATTATGTGTACAGAAAAGACCTCATACCTACCATTCAGCAACAGACTTAATGATATAAAGTTAACTGGTAAATACAACCTAGAGTTGTAGACTACCAGTGTTACTACATGTCTTGTCTAGAGTCTTAAATACACGTAACAGTTTGGTAGAAGTTGTTTATTATTACAAAACAGCTCATATATTATGCATTATTGTATATTATATATAACTTATGTATCAAAACTGTAAACATTGATTGGTTGCTAATTGATATAACTAATACAGTGTATACAGGTTGTATAATTATGAAAATATATACAAAATACTATTAATTACTAATGTATTATGAAACTGAAGGTTATGTAGCTACACAAACAGTAGTACATTAGTAGTAACAACTGTTTATACTTATTTTCAACAAAAATAAGTTTGCAATTACAACCTGTACATATATAACTAGTGTTAATAATTATTATACAGTTGTATATAATATCTTAGTCAATATAGTAAATTATCCCCTCTATTATATAGTAGTGAAGTAAGTGTAATGGTTTAGGTTTCTGTTTTTTCAAGTATAACATTTGAGAAATGACAAGTCATCAGTCAAGATCCTTTATTCATTTCTGTCATTTGTCTTCACGATCAGCTATTTTGGTACTTGTCTGGGATGCTCTAATGTACACCTACCTCATATTTATGAGATACTTTGAAGGTACTACATCCAGCAATGTTCAACAAAGTGAGACACCAAATAGTACTGCTAATATTGTCTTTAGTAATGGATATTGTATGGTCTTTTTTATTTTTGCTTTGGTTGGACTGATAGCTGATGTGTGGACAGGACGTTATAAGATGATTGTTACTGGCATCTTTTTGTGCTTTTTTGCTTGGGTAGTTTTTGGTGTGGGGTTTATTATAACAGCATATTGGCCTAATAATTCATTATTTTATGTAATATATGTATTTGGATATGTTTGTGGTGCAATTGGATATACTGGGTTCCGTGCTAACATTGTACAATTCAATATTGATCAACTTGTGGGAGCTTCAGCAGATGAACTAAGTGCTACCATATACTGGCATACTATTAGTATACCAGTTGTATTAACTATTTTTGAACTTGAACGATGCTCTTTTAATTTTTTTCTTATAATATCATTTATAACACCAGGAGTAACAGTGTCTGCAGCATTAATAACTCATTCCTTTTTGAAACACTGGCTGGAAACTACTCCTCTCATTACCAATCCTATTAAGTTGATTGCTAAAGTACTCAATTATGCCAGGAAGAACAAGTATCCAAGGAATCGTAGTGCCTTGACCTACTGGGAGGAGGACTACCCTTCACGACTAGACCTAGGCAAAGATAAATATGGTGGACCTTTTACAGTAGAGGAAGTAGAAAATGTCAAAACAGTGTTACGTATGATTCCTCTGATGATTTGTATTGTTGGAGTCTGCTGTGCTGATGAAGTATACTGGAGTATAATGAAGGGTCCTAATCCTATTAATTTATCTTTTAAATCTTGCCTCATTTCAAGTAACATAATGAAGTTTATAACTCCAACTTTCTTACTGCTTCTCTATCAGTTCTTGATTTATCCCTGTTTCAATAAATACATTCCCAGTATGTTGAAGAGAATAGGTCTGGGACTAGTCTTTGCTTTGGCAACCACATTATCCTATGTGGTTATATTTAAGTACCAGAGTAATACCTTGTCATATTTTAATGATCTATTACTAATTCCTCAGATATTGTATGGTGTTGCTTTTGGACTGGTTTTTCCAACATCTTTGGAGTTTACAATAGCACAATCTCCCATACAAATGAGAGGAATGATGGTTGGGATGTCGTTTGCCTCAATTGGAATTAGTTATCTCATTAATATCAATATCAAATATCCTTTTGGCTGCAATAACAATTCTATTTGTCCAAATTTCTATTACTACATTACTAGGAGTGTTGTTATCTTTATTATACTTTTAGTATTCATAGTACTAGCTAAACGGTACAAGTTTCGTGTGAGAGAGAATGAAATCAATATAGTTCAAATTGTTGATGAACACTATGAAAGATATCTGAACCAGGAAGAAGAAAACTGAAAGAGAAATTGGACTTTCTACTGACTGATACTTTGTTTCCAAGATCATTAATATTTTGTCAGTTTTGTTGTTATAAATAAATGTGAACACAATATATATATATATATATATATATATATATATTTATATATATGACACACACACACACACACACACACACATATATTTGATGACACATACATTTAAATTATTTATAGCCATCGTTAAGTTTGTTATATTTAAGCTAACTGAAATGTGATTGTGATTTGAACACATTATATACATATTTGATCCCGTGTGTAAATTATAGATGGCTATCATTAAGTTTTCTAAATTTTAAGTTGACTGAAATCTTTTTCTTTTATAAATAAACCTTGTATTAGTGAGACTAGAGTAGACCACACTCACAAACAACTAATAGTGTTCTAGTCAGTTTATATCCCGTGACATCTAATCAAATGTATTATTGTTCCATTTCATCTATGACATTTAAAAGATTTTAAAGATGTGATAAATTTAGATTGAGAACATCGATATACATTTATATAACTGATTTTCATTGATTACACTAACTTACAAGCTTAGTCTTATGGATTAATATATAGTGATAGCTATATGAATAGACTGACAGATAGGTAAATGTAGATGGTGCACAGAAAGATCTAAACAATAGATAACAAAGAGATGTAAACAAATCTCTTTCACTTTCATTTATTTATATCATATGTAGAATATAAGAAGAATATGAAAGAGAAATGGAACTTTCTACTGACTGATACTTTGTCTCTAAGATCATCAATATTGTGTCAGTTTGTTGTGATGAATAGAGTGGTTGTAATGTGAATACATTTATTCTTTATTCAAGGTCATGTCACACACATTGTGTATTTTCAGATAAAATTGAGACTCCTTCAATCTTATGGGTAGCATGACAAAGATATTATGTATTATGTGTACCAAAATTATTATGGATTGGTTAAATGAACCTATCTTTTGTGATATATTAATACAACACACTTGAGTAAATTGTATAAAATTATGCCACACTCTGTGTGACATAAACTTTGACATTATATTTGAAAATATTGAGAATCTTCTTATTTTGGAGTTATTGTGATTAAAAGAAAAAAAATGTCGTACCTTTTTACATCTACCATTCAGCAAAAGACTTAATGATATAATGTTAACTGGTAAATACAGTCTATAGTTGTAGACTACCAGTGTTACTACATGTCTTGTCTATAGTCTCAAATACATGTAACTACATACACCAACAGTTTGACAGAAGTGGTTTGTTATTGCAATACAAGTTATATATTATTCATTATTATATATTATATATATATTATGTACCAAACCTTAAAAATTGATTGGTTGCTAATTGATTTAACTAATACAGTGTATGCAGGTTGTATAATTATGAAAAATATAAACATAATACTATTAATTACTAATGTATTATGAAACTGAAGGTTATGTAACTACACAAACAGTAGTACATTAGTAATAATAACTGTTTATGATTATTGTCAACAAAAATAAGTTTGCAAATTAACCTGTACATATACATAATGATAGTTATACAGTTGTATATAATATCTTAGTCAGTATAGAGAATTGTCCCCTCAACTATATAGCAGTGAAGTAGTTCATATATTTTATGTGTAATGTGTTAAGTTTGTATCAGAATATTGTTACAATTGGGAATATAAGAGTTGATGAAAAGCATTTTATATTTTTTAGGTTTCTGTTTTTAACATTTGAGAAATGACAAGTCATCAGTCAAGATTCTTTATTCATTTCTGTCGTTTGTCTTCACAATCAGCTATCTTGGTACTTGTCTGGGATGTTCTAATGTACAGCTATGTTATGTTTATGAGATACTTTGAGGGTACCATATATGGCAGCATTCTACAAAGTTACACATCAAATAGTATTGCTAATATTGTTTTTAATAATGGATATTGTATGCTCTACTTTATTCATTTTTTATTTGGACTGATAGCTGATGTGTGTACAGGACGTTATAAGATCATCGTTACTGGCATCTTTTTGTGCTTTTTGGCTTGGATAATTTCTGGTGTGAATTATATTATAACAGCATATTGGCAAAATAATTCATTATTTTTTGCAATATATGTATTTGGATATCTTTGTGCAGTAGTTGGATATACTGGATTTCGAGCAAATATTGTTCAGTTCAATATTGATCAACTTGTGGGAGCTTCAGCAGATCAACTAAGTGCTATCATATACTGGCATAGTATTAGCGTACCAGTTGTAGGCACTTTATTTCAACTTGGAAGATGTTCTTTTAATTTTTTTCTTATACTATCATTCATAACATCAGGAGTAACAGTGTCTGTGGTATTAATAACTCATTCCTTTTTCAAACACTGGCTGGAAACTACTCCTCTCATTATCAATCCTATCAAGTTGATTGCTAAAGTACTCAACTATGCCAGGAAGAACAAGTACCCAAAAAATCGTAGTGCCTTGACCTACTGGGAGGAGGACTACCCTTCACGACTAGACCTAGGAAAGGAGAAATATGGTGGACCTTTTACAGTAGAGGAAGTAGAAAATGTGAAGACAGTGTTACGTATGATTCCTCTGATGATTTGTATTGTTGGACTCAGCTGTGCTGATGAAGTATACTGGAGTATAATGAAGGGTCCTAATCCTATTAATTCATCTTTTAAATCTTGCATCATTTCAAATAACACAATGAAGTTTATAACTCCAACTTTCTTACTACTTCTCCATCAGTTCTTGATTTATCCCTGTTTCAATAAATACATTCCCAGTATGTTAAAGAGAATAGGTCTAGGACTAGTCTTTGCTTTGACAACCACATTATCCTATGTGGTTATATTCAAGTACCAGAGTAATACCTTGTCATATTTCAATGACCTATTACTACTTCCTCAGATATTATATGGTGTTGCATTTACACTGGTTGTTCCAGCATCTTTGGAGTTTACAATAGCACAGTCTCCCATACAAATGAGAGGAATGATGGTTGGGATGTGGTTAGCTTCTTTTGGAGTTGGTTATCTCATTAATATCAATACAAAATATCCTTTTTGCTGTGATAACAATTCTATCTGTCCAAATTTCTATTACTACATTACTAGGAGTGTTGTTATCTTTATTATACTGTTAGTATTCATAGTACTAGCTAAACGGTACAAGTTCCGTGTGAGAGAGAATGAAGTCAATATACTTCAAATTGTTGATGAACACTATGAAAGATATATTGATCAGGAAGAAGAATATGAAAAAGAAATCAGGCTTTCTACTGACTGATACTTTGTTTTCAAGATTATCAATATTTTGTTAGTTTTGCTGTGATAAATAGAGTGGTTGTGATTTGAACACTTTATATATATATTTAAATTTAAGTTGACCAAAATCTTTTTTCTTTTACATTACTATCTTATATTGGTGGGACTAAAGTAGACCACACTTATTAACAACTAACAGTGTTCTAGTCAGTTTATATCTCACTACATCTAACAAAATGTACTGTTGTTCAATTTTTGTGTAAGACTATAATAGATTTTAAAAGGTGTGATAAAGTAAGATTTGTTTACACATTATTGAAAATAATGTGTAAACAAATGGCCAAACATATATTAGCAATGAATACATATTTATTAATAATGAATATTTATACAGAATAATAGAAACTGGTCTTAATTAGTCTCAGATGAAAGATGACAAGTAATGAAAAACGTTTTATTTAAAAATAAGAAAGGATGTAAAGATGGAAACACCAAAACAAAATAAACAAGCTATGATTATATAAGTCCAGACAAAATAAGTAGAAAACCTTTAAAATAAAATAATTTTGACTATAACTTGAAAATCAAATGCTACTATATACAATCTTGAGTTCATGTATTCTGGATTGTATAGAAAATTGTAAATTGATTCCAATAACTATTGGCTACTGATCAACCAGGAATGGATTAATGATCAATGAATGGAAAAGTAGATGGATGTGTACTGGTGGCTTGACAGATGGATAAATATATAGTGTTGATTATAAGAATAGACTGACAGACAGGTTAATGATCAGATGGCATACAAACAGATCTAAAAAATAGATAAAAAAGAGATAGATGTAAACATTATCTCTTTCATTTTCATTTATTTATATCATATGTTATGATCTATGAAGTGTTGAAAAATGAAAAATGAGTAAAGAAAGATTAAGCTTTGATAATAATTGTAAGGATCAAAAACAGGGTTTTTTTCTTAAATAATTTAAATATCTTTTAGTAAAACATTTGGTTTCATTAAATCTCCCTTACAGTAAGGTATCCTTTACTAGATCTTGCAGAGAGTATCATTCTAAGGTTTCTGTTCTGGTCCATAAGGAACCTCTAAATGACTAGTATTATAATTTTGTTTAGCCAATTCCAATAATAAATGGAAGAGAGATATGGGTCATATGATAATCACATGCAGGCTTATATCATAACAGAAAAACTGATATACTGTGATTACTTTTTAACATATCATTACTTTTTACTTAGCACATCTATAGGTCAGTGAGGTAGCTACTAATGACAAGTCATCAAGTTGATTATCAGAGTTTTAAGTTTCTGTGTAATGTTTCATTAGTTAGGTAATATCCATTTACTATATACACAATATATAGTCTATTTCCTGTTTTAATTCAGTAAAGAAAAGGTGTGGCATTAACAAGTACCAAAATGACCATGGATTGGTTGAATAAACCTATCTTTCGTGATATATTTAATACAACATTATTTAATAAATTGTATAAAAATTATGTCACACTCTGTGTTACATAAACTTTGACATTATATTTTAAATATTGAGAATCTTCTAATTTTGGAGTTATTGTGAGGAAAAGAAGAAAAGTGTCATACCTTTCTTATACCTACCATTCAGCAAAAGACTTAATGATATAATGTTAACTGGTAAATACAGTCTATAGTTGTAGACTACCAGTGTTACTACATGTCTTGTCTAAAGTCTCAAATACATGTAACTACATACACCAACAGTTTGACAGAAGTGGTTTATTATTGCGAAACAAGTTATATATTATTCATTATTATATATATTATATATATATTATGTACCAAAACTTTAAAAATTGATTGGTTGCTAATTGATTTAACTAATACAGTGTATAGAACATTGTAAATAAACATTGAAAGAGTTTGTCATACATGGATTAAGAGGTTGGATGACAAAAATCAACACATTTCCCTGAACTTATTATGAATAGTAAAAGTTCCAGCAAAGCAAAGTTGGTGGCAATGTCCAAACTGGGAGCTTGTCAGTATTCATATATATTCTATGTTCTTATTAGGAAATTGAAGACTTTATATCTGTGAATATCTGTGAATAAACACAAAACATAGATATGGGATCACTAAAATAACTGACCTTTAAATTCAGTGTTGAATCATGTTTGTAGGTCCAAGTTGTCTCATTGTGTCAACTGTATGCAGAATTAGATGCACTTTAGATCTCCTTAATACTCAGTGGTATATTCTAGTGTTGAATGTACATAATGCTGATAAATCTATTGATATTCATCTACTTTTACTACCAATGTCTTTGTTATTAATTGTTTCAATAAAACTATAATTGTATAATCACAGTCACATGTATAGAATCTTGTGACAAAACATTAAACTTGTCCACCTTTTCAGAAAATGACTCCAGCTCATTGGGAACAATGTATAAAAATATTTATATATATATATATATATATCCTGTCTCAGTTAGTAACTTATTAATATTCATTAATTAGTTTTGTATTTAAATCATTTGTTTTGTATTTCAGTTAGTTAGAAAAGAGATAGAGAGCAAGTGAGGTTCAGTATTTATGTTGTCATTTATTACTGTTATTTGAGTCATTGTTTTGTGGAGTTATTGTTTGACTGTGAGTCTTTGTTGCAACTGCTTGTGTGCCAGTTATTTCAATATATATATATATATATATATATATATATATATATATGTATGTATGTATGTATGTATGTATGTATGTATGTATGTATGTATGTATGTATGTATGTATGTATGTATGTATGTATGTATGTATGTATGTATGTATGTATGTATGTATGTATGTATGTATGTATGTATGTATGTATGTATGTATGTATGCATGTATGTATATGTATATTTATTAATTTATAGAGGGAAGTATATAATGTATTTGGCATGAAACAGCATTTTTTATATAACATGACCTGAAATAAAGAATATGTATTCACAGTGTCAAAATCTATTGTGTTCTTTGTATCATAGATCCTATGATCTGCATTGATTTGTACCAATATTTGACTTGACTTGTAAATGTTGAATGTTGTATGTGAATTACATATGTTCATAATTGGCTGTGTATGAGTCATGTGATAATCACATGCAGGCTTCTATCATGATAAGAAATTGATATACTGTGATTACTTTTATCATCTTATTAATTTTTACTTAACATATCTATAGGTCAGTGATGTAGCTACTAATGACAAATCATGTGGTTGATTATCAGAGCTTTGAGATTCATTGTAATGTATCATTAGTTAGGTACTGGTGGTATGCACAAGACATAGTCTATTGTCTATTTGCACTTTGATTATAAAGAGGTGTGATGTTAACTACTATATTATGTATTATGTGTACCAAAAAAGACCTCATACCTACCATTCAGCAACATACTTGATATAAAGTTAACTGGTAAATACAACCTACAGTTGTAGACTACCAGTGTCACTACATGTCTTGTCTAGAGTCTTAAATATATGTAAAAGGTTGACAGAAGTGGTTTATTATTGCAAAACAAGTTATATATTATTCATTATTATATATTATATATATATTATGTACCAAACTTTAAAAATTGATTGGTTGCAAATTGATTTAACTAATACAGTGTATACAGGTTGTATAATTATAAAAAATATAAACATAATACTATTAATTACTAATGTATTATCAAACTGAAGGTTATGTAGCTACACAAACAGTAGTACATTAGTATTAATAACAGTTTATGGTTATTTTCAACAATAATAAGCTTTCAATTGCAACCTATACATATAACTAATGATAGTTATACAGTTGTATATAATATCTTAGTCAGTATAGTGAATTGTCCCCTCATTTATATAGCAGTGAAGTAGTTCATATATTATATGTGTAATGTATAAGGTTGCATCAGATTATTGTTACAATTGGGAATATAAGAGTTGCTGAATAACATTTATATTTTTTAGGTTTCTGTATTTTCAAGTATAACATTTGAGAAATGACAAGTCATCAGTCAAGATCTTTTAATCAATTCTGTCAATTGTCTTCACGATCAGCTATATTGGTACTTGTCTGGGATGCTCTAATGTACACTTACCTCATGTTTATGAGATACTTTGAAGGTATGATATCCAACATTCAACAAAGTGATACACCAAATAGTACTGCTAATATTGTCTTTAGTAATGGATATTGTATGCTCTACTTTATTTTCATTTTGGTTGGATTGATAGCTGATGTGTGGACAGGACGTTATAAGATGATTGTTACTGGCATCTTTTTGTGCTTTTTCGCTTGGATACTTTCTGGTGTGGGGTTTATTATAACAACATATTGGCAAAATAATCCATTATTTTATGTAATCTATGTATTTGGATATCTTTGTGGTGCAATTGGATATACTGGGTTTCGTGCAAACATTGTACAGTTCAATATTGATCAACTTGTGGGAGCTTCAGCAGATGAACTAAGTGCTATCATATACTGGCATTGTATTAATGTACCAGTTGTATTCACTTTATTTCAACTTGGACGATGTTCTTTTAATTCTTTTCTTATACTATCATTCATAACACCAGGAGTAACAGTTTCTGTGGTATTAATAACTCATTCCTTTTTCAAACATTGGCTGGAAACTACACCTCTCATTAGCAATCCGGTCAAGTTGATTGCTAAAGTACTCAACTATGCCAGGAAGAACAAGTACCCAAGGAATCGTAGTGCCTTGACCTACTGGGAGGAGGGCTACCCTTCACGACTAGACCTAGGCAAAGATAAATATGGTGGACCTTTTACAGTAGAGGAAGTAGAAAATGTCAAAACAGTGTTTCGTATTATTCCTCTGCTGATTTGTATTGTTGGACTCATCTGTGCTGATGAAGTATACTGGAGTCTAATGACAGATTCTAATCTTATTAATTCATCTTTTAAATCTTGCTTCATTTCAAATAACACAATGAAGTTTATAACTCCAGCTTTCTTACTGTTTCTCCATCAGTTTTTCATTTATCCCTGTTTCAATAAATACATTCCCAGTATGTTGAAGAGAATAGGTCTGGGACTAGTCTTTGCTTTGGCAACCACATTATCCTATGTGGTTATATTCAAGTATCAGAGTAATACCTTGTCATATTTCAATGACCTATTACTAATTCCTCAGATATTATTTGGTATTGCTTTTGCACTGATTTTTCCAGCATCTTTGGAATTCACAATAGCACAGTCTCCTGTAGAAATGAGAGGGATGATGGTTGGGATGTCATTTGCCTCTCTTGGAGTTGGTTTTCTTATTAATATCAATATGAAATATCCTTTTGGCTGCAATAACAATTCTATCTGTCCAAATTTCTATTACTATGCTGCTATGAGTGTTGTTATCTTTATTATATTGTTAGTATTCATAGTACTAGCTAAATGGTACAAGTTCCGTGTGAGAGAGAATGAAATCAATATAGTTCAAATTGTTGATGAACACTATGAAAGATATCTGAACCAGGAAGAAGAATATGAAAGAGAAATGGGACTTTCTGCTGACTGATACTTTGTTTCTAAGATCATTAGTATTTGTCGGTTTTGTTGAGATAAATAGAATGGTTGTTATATATAATTGATGACACATTTAAATTATTGATAGCCATCATTAAGTTTGTTAACTTTAAGCTAACTGAAATGTTTTTTCTTTTACATATAAACCTTATATTGTGAGACTAAAGTAGACCACACCCATTAACAATTAACAGTGTTCTAGTCAGTATATTATGTTCCAATACATCTAACAATATGTACTGTTGTTCCATTTTATCTAAGACTTTAAAAGATTTCAGAAGTCACGACAACATTAGAATGATGTGGCAACTTAAACTGTTGAATTCACAAAATAACTAGAACTTGAAATAAATATCTCTCTCTACAACAGAATTGTAAAAAGTAACAGGTTTAAATACAAATCATAACAAGGAAATTGTAAACTAAAAATTAACACATTAAAGTGTAGTGCTAAGATATGAGCATTAACAACTTATGTTCAGTTTTCATGTGTATTTGTTAGAAGGTGCTTATAATATCTCTTTGTTATACTTGACATTATTAAGTTGTTTTATGCTAACTGATATAAAATGTACAGCTGATACCCACATAATTGTTATCATGAAATTGTATGTAAACAAATGAACATATATCTATTGGTAATAGATACATATTTGTTAGTTATGGAAACTTATGAAGAATTTTGAAAACTGTTCTTACTTTCTTGTTTAGTCTCAGGTAAAAGATGACAAGTAAGTAAAACATTTTAAAATAAGAAAGGATGCAAGGATGGCAATACCAAAATAAAAGAAACAAGGTAGGAATGAATACACAAGTTGATACAGAGTCATTACATAAGGAATGAATTGATGGTCAGTAAATGGAAAGTAGATGGTTATATTGATGGTTTAATAGATGGATAAATATATGTTGATAGTTATAAGAATAGACTGACAGACAGGTAAATGGTCAGATGACATACAAACAGTCTAAACAATAGATAACAAAGAGATGTAAACATAATCTCTTTCATTTTCATTTGTTTATATCATATGTATATGATTTGTGAAGTGTTAAAAAATGTAAAATAAGTAAAGAAAGATCAAGCTTTGATAATAATTGTTGTGATTGAAAATAGACTTTCTTCCTAAAATTATTTTAATGACTTTATATAAAAGTATTCGTTTTCTTCAAATCTCCATTGAGTCAATCAATAAATGTCCATATTTGTTTATGAGTTTCTCTTTTGTCTTTTAGTGAAATCAGTAAAGGGTACTTGATACCAGTCAGTGGTCTTACAATCCTAACTTTAGAATTGTGATCTTCAATGACTTTTAGGTCATTGGTTGGTGGTGATGCATGAAGGTCTCCTTTACTGAATCTTTCAAGAGGTAAGAGAATATCTTTCCAAGATTTCTGTTCTGGTCCATAAGGAACCTCTAAATGAATAGTTTTATGAACCTGTTCAGCCATTTCCAAAAATAAAATGGAAGGGAGATGAGTCATATGATAATCACATGCAGGCTTATATCATGACAGAAGAATTGATATACTGTGATTACTTTTAATTATATAGCAGTGTAGTAGTTCATATATTATATGTGTAATGTGTTAAGTTTGTATCAGAATATTGTTACAATTGGGAATATAAGAGTTGCTGAATAACATTTATATTTTCTAGGTTTCTGTATTTTCAAGTATAACATTTGAGAAATGACAAGTCATCAGTCAAGATCTTTTAATCAATTCTGTCAATTGTCTTCACGATCAGCTATATTGGTACTTGTCTGGGATGCTCTAATGTACACTTACCTCATGTTTATGAGATACTTTGAAGGTATGATATCCAACATTCAACAAAGTGAGACACCAAATAGTACTGCTAATATTGTCTTTAGTAATGGATATTGTATGCTCTACTTTATTTTCATTTTGGTTGGATTGATAGCTGATGTGTGGACAGGACGTTATAAGATGATTGTTACTGGCATCTTTTTGTGCTTTTTCGCTTGGATACTTTCTGGTGTGGGGTTTATTATAACAACATATTGGCAAAATAATCCATTATTTTATGTAATCTATGTATTTGGATATCTTTGTGGTGCGATTGGATATACTGGGTTTCGTGCAAACATTGTACAGTTCAATATTGATCAACTTGTAGGAGCTTCAGCAGATGAACTAAGTGCTATCATATACTGGCATTGTATTAATGTACCAGTTGTATTCACTTTATTTCAACTTGGACGATGTTCTTTTAATTCTTTTCTTATACTATCATTCATAACACCAGGAGTAACAGTTTCTGTGGTATTAATAACTCATTCCTTTTTCAAACATTGGCTGGAAACTACACCTCTCATTAGCAATCCGGTCAAGTTGATTGCTAAAGTACTCAACTATGCCAGGAAGAACAAGTACCCAAGGAATCGTAGTGCCTTGACCTACTGGGAGGAGGACTACCCTTCATGACTAGACCTAGGCAAAGATAAATATGGTGGACCTTTTACAGTAGAGGAAGTAGAAAATGTCAAAACAGTGTTTCGTATTATTCCTCTGATGATTTGTATTGTTGGACTCATCTGTGCTGATGAAGTATACTGGAGTCTAATGAAAGATTCTAATCTTATTAATTCATCTTTTAAATCTTGCTTCATTTCAAATAACACAATGAAGTTTATAACTCCAGCTTTCTTACTGTTTCTCCATCAATTCTTAATTTATCCCTGTTTCAATAAATACATTCCCAGTATGTTGAAGAGAATAGGTCTGGGACTAGTCTTTGCTTTGGCAACCACATTATCCTATGTGGTTATATTCAAGTATCAGAGTAATACCTTGTCATATTTCAATGACCTATTACTACTTCCTCAGGTATTATTTGGTTTTGCTTATGCACTAATTTTTCCAGCATCTATGGAATTCACAATAGCACAGTCTCCTATAGAAATGAGAGGGATGATGGTTGGAATGTGGTTTGCCTCTCTTGGAGTTGGTTATCTCATTAATATCAATACAAAATATCCGTTTGGCTGTGATAACAATTCCATCTGTCCAAGTTTCTATTACTACATTACTAGGAGTGTTGTTATCTTTATTATACTGTTAGTATTCATAGTACTAGCTAAACGATACAAGTTCCGTGTGAGAGAGAATGAAGTCAATATAGCTCAAATTGTTGATAAACACTATGAAAGATATATTGACCAGGAAGAAGAATACGAAAGAGAAATGGGACTTTCTACTGACTGACTTTTTTATAAGATAATTAATATTTTGTTAGTTTTGTTGTGATAAATAGAATAGTTGAAAACATAATATATACATATATAATATATAAATATATGAATGTGTACATATATATTTATACATACATACATACATACATATATATATATATATATATATATATTTATATATATATATATATACATATATATATACATGCACACACACACACACACACATATATATTTGATGATGCATTTAAATTATTGATAGCCATTGTTAAGTTTTTTAATTTTAAGCTAACTGAAATGTTTTTTTTTTACGTATAACCTTATACTGTGAGACTAAAGTAGACCACACCCATTAACAATTAACAGTGTTCTAGTCAGTATATGTTTCATTACATCTAACAAAATGTACTGTTGTTCCATTTTATTTAAGACTTTAAAAGATTTTAAAAGTCATAACAACATTAGATTGATGTGGTAACTTAAACTGTTGAATTCACAAAATAACTAGAACTTAAAATAAATGTCTCTCTCTACAACAGAATTGTAACAGGTAACAGGTTTAAATACTAAACAGAACAAGGAAAAGTGTAAACTAAAAAATAACACATTAATGTATAGAAATGCTAAGATATGAGCATTATATAAAATCTTTTGTTCAATTTTCATGTGTATTTGTTAAAAGGTGCTTATTATATCTCTTTGTTATACGTGACATTATTAAGTTGTTTTATGCTAACTGATATAAAATGTACAGCTGATACCCACATAATTGTTATCATGAAATTGTATGTAAACAAATGAACACATATCTATTGGTAATGGGATACATATTTGTTAGTTATGGAAACTCTTCTTACTATCTTGTTTAGTCTCAGGTAAAAGATGACAAGTAAGTAAAACATTTAAAAATAAGAAAGGATGCAAGGATGACAATACCAAAATAAAAGAAACAAGGTAGGAATGAATACACAAGTTGATATAAAGTCATTACATAAGGAATGAATTGATGGTCAGTAAATGGAAAAGTAGATGGTTATATTGATGGTTTAATAGATGGATAAATATATGTTGATAGTTATAAGAATAGACTGACAGACAAGTAAATGGTCAGATGACATACAAACAGTCTAAACAATAGATAACAAAGAGATGTAAACATAATCTCTTTCATTTTCATTTATTTATATCATATGTATATGATTTGTGAAGTGTTGAAAATGTAAAATGAGTAAAGAAAGATCAAGCTTTGATAATAATTGTTGTGATTGAAAATAGACTTTTTACCTTAAATTATTTTAATAACTTTATATTAGTATTCATTTTCTTCAAATCTCCATTGAGTCAATCAATAAATGTCCATACTTGTTTATGAGTTTCTCCTTTGTCTTTTATTGAGATCAGTAGAGGGTACTTGATACCAGTCAGTGGTCATACCATCCCAACTTTAGAATTGTGATCTTCAATGACTTTTAGGTCATATATTCAAGTGATCTGATTTGTGAAAAGGGACTATTTCTGTTAAAACATCTCAGTGTTATAATACATGCAGTACTGCTATATATACACAACATGCATTTTCACTGAGTAATTATTATATTATATCTCAGAAAATCAATTATTATATAATTGTTAATGAATACAAAACTTTGTAAATATTATTATATCAAAAATGACTAATTATATGTTAAGTATGTTTATAAATACATTTGACAAAAGTTGCTCCTTATTGCAAGACAGGTCACATGCATGTACATTATACATTGTATATATATAATATACATAATTATATAGCTGTATATAGTATCTTAGGTTATAACAGAATTGTCTTTTATTTAGTTGTAAGTAGTTTATTTATTTTGTGTATATAATGCTAGGTTCATATCAGATTATCATTATAATCATGAAAGTAGATAAAATGTTATATGTGTTTTTAGTTTCTTTGTTTTCAAGTGTTAAGTTTGAGAAATGGCAAGTCATCAGTCAACATTCTCTATTCATTTCTGTCATTTGTCTTCACGATCAGCTATATTGGTACTAGTCTGGGATGCTCTAATGTACAACTACATGATATTTATGAGATACTTTGAGGGTACCATATACAGCAATGTTCAGCAAAGTGAGACACTAAGTAGTACTACTAATATCATCTTTAATAATGGATATTGTATGCTCTACTTTATTTTTGCTTTGGTTGGACTGATAGCTGATGTGTGGACAGGACGTTATAAGATGATTGTTACTGGCATCTTTTTGTGCTTTTTTGCTTGGGTACTTTCTGGTGTTGGGTTTATTATAAGAGCATATTGGCTTAATAATTCATTTTTTTATGTAATATATGTGTTTGTATATCTTTGTGGTGCAGTTGGATATACTGGTTTTCGAGCAAATATTGTACAGTTCAATATTGATCAACTTGTGGGAGCTTCAGCAGATAAACTAAGTGCTATCATATACTGGCATAGTATTAGTACACCAGTTGTATTTACTATATTTGAACTTGGACGATGTTCTTTCCATTTTTTTCTTCTGTTATCATTTATAATGATGGGAGTAACAGTGTCTGCAGTATTAATAACTCATTCTTTTTTCAAATACTGGCTGGAAACTACTCCTCTCATTAGCAATCCTATCAAGTTGATTACTAAAGTACTCAACTATTCCAGAAAGAACAAATACCCAAGGAATCGTAGTGCCTTGACTTACTGGGAAGAGGACTACCCTTCTCGACTAGATCTAGGTAAGGAGAAATATGGAGGTCCTTTTATAGAAGAGGAAGTAGAAAATGTGAAGACAGTGTTACGTATGATTCCTCTGATGATTTGTATTGTTGGACTCGGCTGTGCTGATGAAGTATACTGGAGTATAATGAAGGGTGCTAATCCTAGTGATTTATCTTTTAAATCTTGCCTCATTTCAAGTAACATAATGAAGTTTATAACTCCAACTTTCTTACTGCTTCTCTATCAGTTCTTCATTTATCCCTGTTTCAATAAACACATTCCCAGTATGTTGAAGAGAATAGGTCTGGGACTAGTCTTTGCTTTGACAACCACATTATCCTATGTAGTTATATTTAAGTACCAGAGTAATACCTTGTCATATTTCAATGATCTATTACTAATTCCTCAAATATTGTATGGTATTGCTTTTACGCTGGTTTTTCCAACATCATTGGAGTTCACAATAGCACAGTCTCCTGTAGAAATGAGAGGGATGATGGTTGGGATGTGGTTTACTTGTCTTGGAGTTGGTTATCTCATTAATATCAATACGAAATATCCTTTTGGCTGTGATAACAATTCTATCTGTTCAAGTTTATATTACTACATTACTAGGAGTGTTGTTATCTTTATTATATTGTTAGTATTCATAGTACTAGCTAAATGGTACAAGTTTCGTGTGAGAGAGAATGAAGTCAATATAATTCAAATTGTTGATGAACACTATGAAAGATATCTGAACCAGGAAGAAGAATATGAAAGAGAAATGGGACTTTCTACTGACTGATACTTTATTTCTAAGATCATCAATATTGTGTTAGTTTTGTTGTGATAAATAGAGTGGTTGTGATTTGAACACATTATATATATATATATTTGTTTGATTGACACATTTAAGTTATTGATGATCATTATTGAATTTGTTAAATTTAAGTTGACTGAAATCTTTTTCTTTTACATATAAACCTTATATTAGTGGGAATAAATAGACCACACCCACAAACAACTAACAATATTCTTGTCAGTTTATCCCCATTACATTTAACAGAATGTACTGTCGTTCCATTTTGTGTAAGATTATAAAAAATTTTAAAGGTTGTGACAAAGTTAGATTAAAAGTACTGATTTTCATTGATAGTTATAAGACTGACAGATGGCAAATACTAGATGGCACACATAAAGAATAAACAATAAATAACAAACTCTAAATATTACATTTTCATATGCACATGACCTATGAAGTTTTGAAAATTGTAAAGTAAGTTAAGGAAAATCAAGCTTTGATAATAACTGTTGTTTTTTAAATGGATTTTAATAACTCTAAAACAATTCAAATCTCCAATGAGTTGATCAACCACATCTTGTAACAATGTTCCATTCTGTTTACAGATATTGTTTTGCAATACAAACTGGTTTATAAACCAGTTCGTATTTGGTTTCCTGAACACAACAGCTAGTGACAATGTAGAACAATGAATCCATAGTTCAGTAGATATCTCCTTTTCCAATTCCTTCAGTCTCTCTACTACATACTCAGCTAACTGTATACATCCAGCAATCATCTTGACCTGTTTGTCATAGGAATGTGTACTGATGAATGTCCACAATATCAATGTTGAAAGACCACTACGAGGACCTTGAAGCTGTGTACTAAAATGGCTCAGAACATTATGCAGGATTCATCAACATTCCTGTCTTGGTCTATAAAAACATTACAAGGTTACGGGCAACTTGCCCATTTGTAGCCACTAATAACAATTGAAAAATATAGTCCAGTTGGAAATCAAATAATGGACCAGGTGTCTCTATGATCAATCTGTGCTCATGACCTATAGAGATAATGATGTCTCACTTTGTACCACAGATGCCTTCAAATGTTGTGCCATAGTTAAAGATAATCAGAATAGGATGACCTTTGTCAGTAAAGAAATCAACAAGTTTCATTAGTGCATCAATATCCATAGAGCCAGAACTGATACCTGTTGGCCCAATAATGGTAGGAACTTGTGTTGGCCAAGGAACTCCAAGAGGATTATCATTAGGGTATTGACGTATACCAATATCATAAAATGATGACATAGCTGCAATGTGTGAATTCCTCTTCATACCATGATGAGAACTATCAGAGTAGAAAGCCACAGGAGAGAAAGCATTAGGGTTATCATCATAGCAGAAAGATTGCATACCAGGAAGTAGAGATATTGATGTGTCACTTTTGATTGGCTCAACAGAGAGATAGCTTCGTGCACTCCAAACAGGATGAATATTTCCTTCTGTTGAACCCATATTAAGTAAATAGCCCCAGTAACTTTCCATATCACTTTTATTATGGGACCACTTGGCATGCCAGAATGAGGTATAGTATAGTGAATGTAGGGACACCATAGTCATTTAATAAAGTTGAAAAAAGTTCATACTTCTTTATGATCATCATCATGTTGTTTTTCAGTGAGACCAGTTGATGATACATGATACCAGAAAGCAGTTATACCACTTACTATAGAATAACAATCATCATAGACTTTCGAGTTGTTTGTTGGTAGTGATACATGAAAGTGTCCTTTAGTTGATCTTGCAAGAGATAATGAGAGAGTATCTTTCCAAGGTTTCTGTTCTGGTTCATAAGGAACTTTTAAATGACTAGTATTATTAATCTGTTCAACCATTTCAAACGACAAAATGACAATAAGATATGAGTCATATGATATTCACATGTAGGCTTCTATTATAATAGAAAATTGAGATACTTTGATTATTTTTAACATCTAATTAATTTATTTATTTTTACCTAGCACATCTATAACTCAGTGAGGTAGCTACTAATGACAAGACTTGTAGCTGATTGGCAGAGTTTTTGAAATTCTGTGTAATGTCTCATTAGTTAGGCAATATTAGCGTAGTAGTAAACAGTTTGCTACATTCAATATGTATAATCTTATATATTGGTTAAATCATCCAATAAATTTTTACAGTGTTGATAATATTTATTAGGATTATCTAGCTGCTATATACACAATAAACAATCTATTTCCTGTTAGCACTTCAGTAAGGAAAGGTGTGGTATTAAGTTTCAAATATGATGGTTACAAAATAGAAGTAGTATAACATGGATAGTTGCAAGGAGTGTCTATATAAATTAAGCATTCAGCATAATTATGTAGGACCTTATATTTGAAAATATTGAGAATTTACTAGTTTTGGCTTTATTTTGAGAAAAGAGTGCAAATATCTAAAACCATTAAAATGATATGTTTACTAGAAAAGACAACTTTAGTTGTAGCCTACCAGTGTCACTACATGTTTTGTCTAAAGTCTCAAATACATGGAGCTACATACACCAATAGCATCAGTGTGATAGTATATATTATATATATATGACCAGATTTGTGAAAAGGGACCACTCTTGTCAAAACATCTCCAAAAACACACAACCATACATTTTTCACTGGATTTTTACTAAAATATATGTCAGTTTAAAAGAATAGATAACTTGTATGCAAAATGTAGTATGTATACACAGTAAAAATTTATTAGCACACATTATATGATATATATAATTATTTGATGTAAACTGTTTACAAAATGTTAGAACTAATAATGATTTTGTTAAGGAAATATAAATATATATTTATTTGATAAACAATCAACTCATTAAACTAATCAAAACTATATTATGTTTACTTTCAGTTTACATCATATAACCTGTATAACTATATGTTGGTTAAATCAACAAGTCAGTTTTTACCTTATGTATATGTATATACATATATGTAATTATATAAATATATATATATATATATGCATATATATATATATATATATATACATATATATATATATATATATATATATATATATATATATATATATTCTATCTTAGTAATGTAATTATCTAATTAACATTTCAGAAATGACAACTCATCAGTCAATATCCTTTATTCATTTCTGTCATTTGTCTACACATTCAGTTATTTTGGTAGTTGTCTGGGATGCTTTAATGTACAGCTACATTGTATATATGAGATACTTTGAGGGTACAATATCTAGGAATTTATATTATATTTGAAAATATTGAGTTATTGTGAGGAGAAAAAAGGGGTCATGCCTTCTCATACCTACCATTCAGTAACAGATTTAATGATATAATGTTAACTGGTAAATACAGCTTATAGTTGTAGCCTACCAGTCTCACTACATTGGTTGCAAATTGATTTAACTAATACAATGTATAGAGGTTGCATAATTATGAAAAAAATAAAAAGAAAATACTATTAATTACTAATGTATTATTAAACTGAAGGTTATGTAGCTACACAAACAGTAGTACAGTAGTAAAAACAACAGTTTATGCTTGTTTTCAACAAAAATAACATTTCAATTCCAACCTGTATATATAATTAATGATACTATTATGTACAGTAGCATATAATATCTTAATCAATATAGTGAATTGTCCCAACATTTATATATATAGCAGTGAGTAGTTCATATATTATATGTATAATGTGTTAAGTTTGTATCAGAATATTGTTACAAATTTGAATTATAAGTGTTGATGTATAGCATTTTATATTTTTAGGTTCCTGTTTTTTCAAGTATAACATTTTAGAAATGACAAGTCGTCAGTCAAGACTCTTTATTCATTTCTGTCGTTTGTCTTCACGATCAACTATATTGGTACTTGTCTGGGATGCTCTAATGTACAACTACATTGTCTTAATGAGATACTTTGAGGGTACGATATCCAGCAATGTTCAACAAAGTGAGACACCAAATAGTACCGCTAATATTGTCTTTAGTAATGGGTATTGTATGCTTTACTTTATTTTCATTTTGGTTGGGTTGATAGCTGATGTGTGGACAGGACGTTATAAGATCATCATTACTGGCATCTTTTTGTGCTTTTTGGCTTGGATAATTTCTGGTGTGAATTATATTATAACAGCATATTGGCAAAATAATTCATTATTTTTTGTAATATATGTATTTGGATATCTTTGTGCAGTAGTTGGATATACTGGATTTCGAGCAAATATTGTTCAGTTCAATATTGATCAACTTGTGGGAGCTTCAGCAGATCAACTAAGTGCTATCATATACTGGCATAGTATTAATGTACCAGTTGTATTCACTTTATTTGAACTTGGACGATGTTCTTTGAGTTTTTTTCTTATACTATCATTCATAACATCAGGAGTAACAGTGTCTGTGGTATTAATAACTCATTTTTTTTTCAAACACTGGCTGGAAACTACTCCTCTCATTAGCAATCCTATCAAGATGATTGGTAAAGTACTCAACTATGCCAGGAAGAACAAGTACCCAAAAAATCGCAGTGCCTTGACATACTGGGAGGAGGACTACCCTTCACGACTAGACCTAGGAAAGGAGAAATATGGTGGACCTTTTACAGTAGAGGAAGTAGAAAATGTGAAGACAGTGTTACGTATGATTCCTCTGATGATTTGTATTGTTGGACTCACCTGTGCTGATGAAGTATACTGGAGTATAATGAAGGGTCCTAATCCTATTAATTCATCTTTTAAATCTTGCTTCATTTCAAATAACACAATGAAGTTTATAACTCCAACTTTCTTACTGCTTCTCCATCAGTTCTTGATTTATCCCTGTTTCAATAAATACATTCCCAGTATGTTGAAGAGAATAGGTCTGGGACTAGTCTTTGCTTTGGCAACCACATTATCCTATGTGGTTATATTCAAGTACCAGAGTAATACCTTGTCATATTTCAATGACTTATTACTACTTCCTCAGATATTATATGGTGTTGCATTTACACTGGTTGTTCCAGCATCTTTGGAGTTTACAATAGCACAGTCTCCAATACAAATGAGAGGGATGATGGTTGGGATGTGGTTAGCCTCTTTTGGAGTTAGTTATCTCATTAATATTAATACAAAATATCCTTTTGGTTGTGATGATATTTCCATCTGTCCAAGTTTCTATTACTACATTACTAGGAGTGTTGTTATCTTTATTATACTGTTAGTATTCATAGTACTAGCTAAACGGTACAAGTTCCGTGTGAGAGAGAATGAAGTCAATACAGTTCAAATTGTTGATGAACATTATGAAAGATATATTGACCAGGAAGAAGAATATGAAAGAGAAATGAGGCTTTCTACTAACTGATACTTTGTTTTCAAGATTATCAATATTATATCAGTTTTGCTGTGATAAATAGAGTGGTTGTGATTTGAACACATTATATATATATTTAAATTTAAGTTGACCAAAATCTTTTTTCTTTTACATTACTATCTTATATTGGTGGGACTAAAGTAGACCACACTTATTAACAACTAACAGTGTTCTAGTCAGTTTATATTTCACTACATCTAACAAAATGTACTGTTGTTCAATTTTGTGTAAGACTATAAAAGATTTTAAAAGGTGTGATAAAGTAAGATTTGTTTACACATTATTGAAAATAATGTGTAAACAAATGGCCAAACATATATTAGCAATGAATACATATTTATTAATAATGGATATTTATGCAGAATAATAGAAACTGATCTTAATTAGTCTCAGATGAAAGATGACAAGTAATGAAAAACGTTTTATTTAAAAATAAGAAAGGATGTAAAGATGGAAACACCAAAACAAAATAAACAAGCTATGATTATATAAGTCCAGACAAAATTAGTAGAAAACCTTTAAAATAAAATAATTTTGACTATAACTTGAAAATCAAATACTACTACATATACAATCTTGAGTTCATGTATTCTGGATTGTATAGAAGATTGTAAATTGATTCCAATAATTATTGGCTACTGATCAACCTGGAATGGATTGATGATCAATGAATGGAAAAGTAGATGGATATGTATTGGTGGCTTGACAGATGGATAAATATATAGTGTTGATTATAAGAATAGACTGACAGACAGTTTAATGATCAGATGACATACAGACAGATCTAAAAAATAGATAAAAAGAGATGTAAACATTATCTCTTTCATTTTCATTTACTTATATCATATGTTATGATCTATGGAAATGCTGTAAATTTGCAAAACGAGTAAAGAAAGATCAAGCTTTAATAATAATTGTAAGGATTGAAAGCAGACTTTCTTTCTTAAATTATTTAAATATCTTTTAGTAAAACATTTGGTTTCTTCAAATCTCCCTTACATCAAGGTCTCCTTAGATCTAGATCTTGCAAGAGAGTATCTTTCTAAGGTTTCTGTTCTGGTCCATAAGGAACCTCTAAATGACTAGTATTATAAGTTTGTTCAGCCGATTCCAATAATAAATGGAAGTGAGATATGGGTCATATGATAATCACATGCAGGCTTCTATCATAACAGAAAAACTGATACACTGTGATTACTTTTTAACATATCATTACTTTTTACTTAGCACATCCATAGGTCAGTGAGGTAGCTACTAATGACAAGTCATGAAGTTGATTGTCAGAGTTTTAAGTTTCTGTGTAATGTTTCATTAGTTAGGTAATATCCACTTACTATATACACAATATATAGTTTATTTCCTGTTTTAATTCAGTAATGAAGAGATGTGGCATTAACAAGTACCAAAATGACCATGGATTGGTTAAATAAACCTATCTTTCGTGATATATTTAATACAACATTATTTAATAAATTGTATAAAACTTATGTCACACTCTGTGTGACATAAACTTTGACATTATATTTGAAATATTGAGAATCTTTTAATTTTGGAGTTATTGTGAGGAAAAGAAGAAAAGTGTCACACCTTCTCATACCTACCATTCAGCAACAGACTTAATGATATAATGTTAACTGGTAAATACAGTCTATAGTTGTAGACTACCAGTGTTACTACATGTTTTGTCTAAAGTCTCAAATACACATAACTACATACACCAACAGCATCAGTATGATAGTCTGTGTATGTACCGGTATATATGTGCGCGTGTGTGACTTGGTTTCCTATATATATATATACACAACTATTTATAATAACTGTATTTATACGAAACTGTTTTTTGAGGTGTTTTAACAGTGGTTCCTTTCACAAGTCAAGAAAAAATGTTTTGACAGAAGTGGTCTCTTATTACAAATCAGGTCACACACACTCATTATATAGCTGTATATAATTTTAGTCAGTAAAGTGAATTATCTTGCATTTGGCTTAATTCTGTAAAGTGTTTATCTGTTTTGCATATAAATTTAAGTTCATATCAGATTTTTGTTACAATTGGGAAAAATAAGAGTTGATAAATAGTATTATAAGTTTTTTCAGTTTTTATATTTTCAGTATAACATTTGAGAAATGGCAACTCGTCAATCAATACTCTCTATTCATTTCTGTCATCTGTCTTCATGGTCAGCTATCTTGGTACTTATCTGGGATGCTTTAATGTTTAACTACATCATGCTTATGAGATACTTTGCAGCTACCATGTACAGCAATATTCAGCAAAATCAGACACCAAGTAGTACCACTGATATTGTCTTTGATATTGGATATTGTATGCTCTTTTTTATGCACTCTTTGCTTGGACTGATAGCTGATACGTGGACAGGACGTTATAAGATCATTGTTACTGGCATCTTTTTGTGCTTTTCTGTTTGGATAGTTTCTGGTGTGGGGGTTATTATAAATACATATTGGTCAAATAATCCTTTTTTTTTTGTAATATGTGCACTTGCATTTGTGTGCATTGCTGTTGGATATGCTGGGTTTCATGCTAACATTGTCCAGTTCAATATTGATCAACTTGTGGGAGCTTCAGCAGATCAACTAAGTGCTATCATATACTGGCATAGTTTTATTATACCAGCAACATTCACCATTTTTCAACTAGGCCGATGTTCTTTCCATTTTTTTCTTCTGCTATCATTTGTACTGATGGGAATAACAATGTCTGCAGTATTAATAACTCATTCCTTTTTCAAACACTGGCTGGAAACTACTCCTTTCATTAGCAATCCTATCAAGTTGATTACTAAAGTACTCAACTATGCCAGAAAGAACAAGTACCCAAGGAATCGTAGTGCCTTGACCTACTGGGAGGAGGACTACCCTTCACGACTAGATCTAGGTAAAGAAAAGTATGGTGGACCTTTTACAGAAGAGCAAGTAGAAAATGTGAAGACAGCATTACGTATGATTCCTCTGATGATTTGTATTGTTGGACTCACCTGTGCTGATGAAGTATACTGGAGTATAATGAAAGATTCTAATCTTATTAATTCATCTTTTAAATCTTGCTTCATTTCAAATAACACAATGAAGTTCATAACTCCAGCTTTCTTAATACTCCTGTATCAGTTCTTCATTTATCCATGTTTTAATAAACACATTCCCAGTATGTTGCAGAAAATTGGTCTGGGACTAGCCTTTGCTTTGGCAACCACATTATCCTATGTGGTTATATTCAAGTATACTAGTTTCTACAAAGACATATTATCATATTTCAATGATGTATTACTAATTCCTCAGATATTATATGGTGTTGCTTTTGCACTGGTTGTTCCAGCATCTTTAGAGTTCACAATAGCACAGTCTCCTGTACAAATGAGAGGGATGATGGTTGGGATGTGGTTTGCCTCTTTTGGAGTTGGTTATCTCATCAATATCAATACAAAATATCCTTTTGGCTGCAATAACGATTCTATCTGTCCAAATTCCTATTACTACATTACTAGGAGTGTTGTTATTTTTATTATACTGTTAGTATTCATAGTACTAGCTAAATGGTACAAGTTCCGTGTGAGAGAGAATGAAATCAATATAGTTCAAATTGTTGATGAACACTATGAAAGATATCTGAACCAGGAAGAAGAATATGAAAGAGAAATGGGACTTTCTACTAACTGATATTTCTTTCAAAATTCATGACAATTATGTCAGCAATAATTAGAGTGGTTGTGATTTGAACAAACACTATATATATATTTGATGGCACATTTAAATTATTGAATGCCATCGTTGCGTATGTTAAATTTTAATTGACTGAAGTTTCTTCTTTTACTTACAATCCTTATATTGGTAGACTAAATAGATCACACACAAGTAACTAACAGTGTTCTAGTCACTTTGTATCTGATTACATCTATTATATATTATAATATATTATTGTTCCATTATGTCTATAAGATTTTAAAAGATTTGACAAAATTAGATTGAAAACATCAATAGCATTTAAATAAATGATTTTCATTGATTATGCTAGCTTACAAAACTGAGTCTTAGCTGACTGACAAATAATTGCTAACTAATATAAAATGTACAGCTGATATATACCACATAATTGTTATCATGGAATTATTGCAAATAATATGTAAACAAATGGACAAACATATATTAGCAATGGATACATATTTATTAGCAATGGATACATATTTATTAGTAATGGATACATATTTATTAGCAATGGATACTCATACAGAATATTGGAAACTGTTCGTAAATAGTCTTAGGTAAAAGATGACTAGTAATGAAAAACAGTTTAAGGATGCAAGGGTGGCAATGTCAAAATAGAAGAAACAAGGTATGGATGAATACAAATGCAAGTCCATACAAAATCATTACATATGGAATGGATTGACGGTCAGCAAATGGTTGTATTGATGGTTTAATAGATGGATAAATACATGTTGATAGTTATAAGAATAGACTGACAGACAGGTAAATGGTCAGATGACATATAAACAGTCTAAACAATAGATAAGAAAGAGATAGATGTAAACATAATCTCTTTCATTTTCATTTGTTTATATCATATGTATATGATTTGTGAAGTGTTGAAAATGTAAAACAAGCAAAAAAAGATCAAGCTTTGATAATAATTGTTTGGACAGAAAGCAGACTTTCTTAAATTATTTTAATAACTTTAATTAATAACATATGCTTCTTCAAATCTCCAATGGGTTAATCAATAAATGTACATACTTTTTTGTGAGCTTAATCCTGTTCTATTTCAATGAGACCAGTAGAGAATACTTGACATCAACAAACAGTTATATTACATATTTTAGAGTGATGATCTTCATTGACTTTTGGGTCATTCGTTGGTGGTGATACATGAAGGTCACTTTTACTGGATATTTCAAGAGTTGCGAGAGTATCTTTCCATGGTTTCTGTTTTGGTCTTAGTGGTCTATGAGGAACATCTAAATGAATAGTGTTATATACCTGTTAAGTCATTTCCAATAATCAAATCGGAGTGTGATATGACAACCACAGAGATAGCTTTGTGCACTCCAAATAGTATGAATATTCCCTTCTGTTGAACCCATATTAAGTAAATAACCCCAGTAACTTTCATTATGTGGCCATTTAGCATGCCACAATGAGGCATAGTAGTCAAGTACATTACACTCCAACAGTTTAGTGTTATTAGGATGACCACAGTCACCTATTGATTCAAATGGACCACCTCCATTGTTCATCATAAAGTTGGCATCAACGTAAGATTTAACAACAGCATATGATTTAATTAATATTATTTTAAAAGCCAAGATAATTAGTAGCATAAGGCTGAAAAGGATGTTCATACTTCTTTATAAGCATCATCCTGTTGTCTTTCAGTGAGATCAGTAGAGGGTACTTGATACCATTGTGTGGTCATACCACTTTAAAGTTACAATCTTTATTGAATTTTGGGTTGTTGATTGATGGTAATATATGAAAGTCTCCTTTACTAAATTTTGCAAGAGGTGAGGGAGTATCTTCCCAACATTTCTATTCTGCTCCATAAGGAACCTCTAAATGAAGAGTTATAAACCTGTTCAGCCATTTCCAATAATAAAATGGAAGGGAGATGAGTCGTATGATAATCACATGCAGCCTTCTATCATGACAGAAAAATTGATATACTGTGATTACTTTTAACATCTCATTACTTTATACTTAGTACATCTATAGGTCAGTGAGGTAGCTACTAATGACAAATCATGAAGTTGATTATCAGAGCTTTGACATTCATTGTAATGTCTCATTAGTTAGGTAATATCCACTTACTATATACACAATATATAGTCTATTTCCTGTTTCCACTTCAATAATGAAAAGGTGTGGCATTGACTATTACGTGCATTACAAAGTACAAATGATCATGGATTAATTAAATCAACCTATCTTTTGTGATATATTAATACAACACACTTTAGTAAATTGTATAAAATTATGTCACACTCTGTGTGACATAAACTTTGATATTATATTTGAAAATTTAGAGAGTGTTCTCAGTTTGGAGTTATTGTGAGGAAAGAAAGTAAAATATATCATGTTTCTTATACCTATTAATCAGCAACAGACTTAATGATATAATGTTAACTGGTAAATACAGTCTATAGTTGTAGACTACCAGTGTTACTACATGTTTTGTCTAAAGTCTCAAATACACATAACTACATACACCAACAGCATCAGTATGATAGTCTGTGTATGTACCGGTATATATGTGTGTGTGTGTGTGTGTGTATGTGTGTGTGACTTGGTTTCCTATATATATATACAAAACTATTTATGGTAACTGTATTTATATGAAACTGTTTTTTGAGGTGTTTTAACAGTGGTTCCTTTCACAAGTCAAGAAAAAATGTTTTGACAGAAGTGGTCTCTTATTACAAATCAGGTCACACACACTCATTATATAGCTGTATATAATTTTAGTCAGTAAAGTGAATTATCTTGCATTTGGGTTAGTCATTAATTCTGTAAAGTGTTTATCTGTTTTGCATATAAATTTAAGTTCATATCAGATTTTTGTTACAATTGGGAAAAATAAGAGTTGATAAATAGTATTATAAGTTTTTTCAGTTTTTATATTTTCAGTATAACATTTGAGAAATGGCAACTCGTCAATCAATACTCTCTATTCATTTCTGTCATCTGTCTTCACGGTCAGCTATCTTGGTACTTATCTGGGATGCTTTAATGTTTAACTACATCATGCTTATGAGATACTTTGCAGCTACCATGTACAGCAATATTCAGCAAAATCAGACACCAAGTAGTACCACTGATATTGTCTTTGATATTGGATATTGTATGCTCTTTTTTATGCACTCTTTGCTTGGACTGATAGCTGATACGTGGACAGGACGTTATAAGATCATCGTTACTGGCATCTTTTTGTGCTTTTCTGTTTGGATAGTTTCTGGTGTGGGGGTTATTATAAATACATATTGGTCAAATAATCCTTTTTTTTTTGTAATATGTGCACTTTCATTTGTGTGCATTGCTGTTGGATATGCTGGGTTTCGTGCTAACATCGTCCAGTTCAATATTGATCAACTTGTGGGAGCTTCAGCAGATCAACTAAGTGCTATCATATACTGGCATAGTTTTATTATACCAGCAACATTCACCATTTTTCAACTAGGCCGATGTTCTTTCCATTTTTTTCTTCTGCTATCATTTGTACTGATGGGAATAACAATGTCTGTGGTATTAATAACTCATTCCTTTTTCAAACACTGGCTGGAAACTACTCCTCTCATTAGCAATCCTATCAAGTTGATTACTAAAGTACTCAACTATGCCAGGAAGAACAAGTACCCAAGGAATCGTAGTGCCTTGACCTACTGGGAGAAGGACTACCCTTCACGACTAGATCTAGGTAAAGAAAAGTATGGTGGACCTTTTACAGAAGAGCAAGTAGAAAATGTGAAGACAGCATTACGTATGATTCCTCTGATGATTTGTATTGTTGGACTCAGCTGTGCTGATGAAGTATACTGGAGTATAATGAAAGATTCTAATCTTATTAATTCATCTTTTAAATCTTGCTTCATTTCAAATAACACAATGAAGTTCATAACTCCAGCTTTCTTAATACTCCTGTATCAGTTCTTCATTTATCCATGTTTCAATAAATACATTCCCAGTATGTTGCAGAAAATTGGTGTGGGACTAACCTTTGCTTTGGCAACCACATTATCCTATGTGGTTATATTCAAGCATAATAGTTTCTACAAAAACATATTGTCATATTTCAATGATGTATTACTAATTCCTCAGATATTATATGGTGTTGCTTTTGCACTGGTTGTTCCAGCATCTTTAGAGTTCACAATAGCACAGTCTCCTGTACAAATGAGAGGGATGATGGTTGGGATGTGGTTTGCCTCTTTTGGAGTTGGTTATCTCATTAATATCAATACAAAATATCCTTTTGGCTGCAATAACAATTCTATCTGTCCAAATTCCTATTACTACATTACTAGGAGTGTTGTTATCTTTATTATACTTTTAGTATTCATAGTACTAGCTAAATGGTACAAGTTCCGTGTGAGAGAGAATGAAATCAATATAGTTCAAATTGTTGATGAACACTATGAAAGATATCTGAACCAGGAAGAAGAATATGAAAGAGAAATGGGACTTTCTACTAACTGATATTTCTTTCAAAATTCATGACAATTATGTCAGCAATAATTAGAGTTGTTGTGATTTGAACAAACACTATATATATATTTGATGGCACATTTAAATTATTGAATGCCATCGTTGCGTTTGTTAAATTTTAATTGGCTGAAGTTTCTTCTTTTACTTACAATCCTTATATAATTGGTAGACTAAATAGATCACACACAAGTAACTAACAGTGTTCTAGTCACTTTGTATCTGATTACATCTACCGAAATGTATTATTGTTCCATTATGTCTATAAGATTTTAAAAGATTTGACAAAATTAGATTGAAAACATCAATAGCATTTAAATAAATGATTTTCATTGATTATACTAGCTTACAAAACTGAGTCTTAGTTGACTGACAAGTAATTGCTAACTAATATAAAATGTACAGCTGATATATACCACATAATTGTTATCATGGAATTATTGCAAATAATATGTAAACAAATGTACAAACATATATTAGCAATGGATACATATTTATTAGCAATGGATACATATTTATTAGTAATGGATACATATTTATTAGCAATGGATACTCATACAGAATATTGGAAACTGTTCGTAAATAGTCTTAGGTAAAAGATGACTAGTAATGAAAAACAGTTTAAGGATGCAAGGGTGGCAATGTCAAAATAGAAGAAACAAGGTATTGATGAATACAAACGCAAGTCCATACAAAATCATTACATAAGGAATGGATTGACAGTCAGCAAATGGTTGTATTGATGGTTTAATAGATTGATAAATACATGTTGATAGTTATAAAAATAGACTGACAGACAGGTAAATGGTCAGATGACATACAGACAGATCTAAACAATAGATAAGAAAGAGATAGATGTAAACATTATCTCTTTCATTTTCATTTATTTATATCATATGTATATGATTTGTGAAGTGTTGAAAATGTAAAACAAGCAAAAAAAGATCAAGCTTTGATAATAATTGTTTGGACAGAAAGCAGACTTTCTTAAATTATTTTAATAACTTTAATTAATAACATATGCTTCTTCAAATCTCCAATGAATTAATCAATAAATGTACATACTTTTTTGTGAGCTTAATCCTGTTCTATTTCAATGAGACCAGTAGAGAATACTTGACATCAACAAACAGTTATATTACATATTTTAGAGTGATGATCTTCATTGACTTTTGGGTCATTCGTTGGTGGTGATACATGAAGGTCACTTTTACTGGATATTTCAAGAGTTGCGAGAGTATCTTTCCATGGTTTCTGTTTTGGTCTTAGTGGTCTATGAGGAACATCTAAATGAATAGTGTTATAAACCTGTTAAGTCATTTCCAATAATCAAATCGAAGTGTGATATGACAACCACAGAGATAGCTTTGTGCACTCCAAATAGTATGAATATTCCCTTCTGTTGAACCCATATTAAGTAAATAACCCCAGTAACTTTCATTATGTGGCCATTTAGCATGCCACAATGAGGCATAGTAGTCAAGTACATTACACTCCAACAGTTTAGTGTTATTAGGATGACCACAGTCACCTATTGATTCAAATGGACCACCTCCATTGTTCATCATAAAGTTGGCATCAACGTAAGATTTAACAACAGCATATGATTTAATTAATATTATTTTAAAAGCCAAGATAATTAGTAGCATAAGGCTGAAAGGATGTCCATACTTCTTTATGAGCATCATCCTGTTGTCTTTCAGTGAGACCAGTAGAGGGTACTTGATACCATTGAGTGGTCATACCACTTTAAAGTTACAATCTTCATTGAGTTTTGGGTTGTTGATTGATGGTGATACATGAAAGTCTCCTTTATTAAATTTTGCATTTCTGTTCTGGTCCATAAGGAACCTCTAAATGAAGAGTTATAAACCTGTTCAGTCATTTCCAATAATAAATAAAGTAAGATATGTGTCATATGATAACCACATGCAGCCTTCTATCATGACAGAAAAATTGATATACTGTGATTACTTTTAACATCTCATTACTTTATACTTAGCACATCTATAGGTCAGTGAGGTAGCTACTAATGACAAGTCATGAAGTTGATTATCAGAGCTTTGACATTCATTGTAACGACTCATTAGTTAGGTAATATTCACTTACTATATACACAATATATAGTCTATTTCCCGTTTCCACTTCAATAATGAAAAGGTGTGGCATTGACTATTATGTGTATTACAAAGTACAAATGATCATGGATTAATTAAATCAACCTATCTTTTGTGATATATTAATACAACACACTTTAGTTAATTGCATAAAATTATGTCACACTCTGTGTGACATAAACTTTGATATTATATTTGAAAATTTAGAGAGTGTTCTCAGTTTGGAGTTATTGTGAGGAAAGAAAGTAAAATATATCATGTTTCTTATACCTATTAATCAGCAACAAACTTAATGATATAATGTTAACTGGTAAATACAGCTTATAGTTGTAGACTACCAGTGTCACTACATGTCTTGTCTAAAGAGTCTCAAATACATGTTACTACATACATCAAACATCTCAGTTTTATAATACATGCAGTACTCCTATATACACAACATGCATTTTCACTGAGTAATAACTATATTATATCTCAGAAAATCAATTATTATATAATTGTTAATGAAAGCAAAACTTTGTAAATATTGTTATATCAAAAATGAACTAATTATATGTTAAGTATTAATTTTTTATATAAACATTTGACAAAAGTTGCTCCTTATTGCAAGACAGGTCACATGCATGTACATTATACATTGTATATATATAATATACATAATTATATAGCTGTATATAGTATTTTAGGTCAGTAAGTGAATTGTTTTTATTGAGTTGTGAAGTAGTTTATTTATTTACTTTGTATATGTAATGTTTATTTATTTTGTGTATATAATACAAGGTTCATATCAGATTATGATTACAATCATGAAAGTTGATAAAATGTTATATGTATTTTTGGTTTCTGTGTTTTCAAGTGTAACGTTTGAGAAATGGCAAGTCATCAATCAACATTCTTTATTCATTTCTGTCGTTTGTCTTCACGATCAGCTCTTTTGGTACTTCTCTGGGATGCTCTAATGTACAACTTCATCATATTTATGAGATATTTTGGAACTACCGTGTACAGCAATGTTCAACAAAGTCAGACATCAAATAGTGCCAGCAATATTGTCTTTAATAATGGATATTGTATGCTCTACTTTATTTTCGCTTTGGTTGGACTGATAGCTGATGTGTGGACAGGACGTTATAAGATGATTGTTACTGGCATCTTTTTGTGCTTTTTTGCTTGGATATTTTCTGGTGTTGGGTTTATTATAATTACATATTGGCCCAATAATTCATTATTTTATGTAATATTTGTAGTTGGATATTTATGTGCTACCATTGGATATACTGCGTTTCGAGCTAACATAGTTCAGTTCAATCTTGATCAACTTGTGGGAGCTTCAGCAGATCAACTAAGTGCCATCATATACTGGCATAGTTTTGTTATCCCAGCAACATTTATGATTTTTCAAGTAGGTCGATGTTCACTTGATTTTTTTCTTATACTATCATTCATAATGTCAGGAGTAACAGTGTCTGCAGTATTAATAACTCATTCAATTTTCAAACACTGGCTGGAAACTACTCCTCTCATTATCAATCCTATCAAGTTGATTGCTAAAGTACTCAACTATGCTAGAAAGAACAAGTACCCAAGGAATCGTAGTGCCTTGACCTACTGGGAGGAGGACTACCCTTCACGACTAGATCTAGGTAAGGATAAATATGGTGGACCATTTACAGAAGAAGAAGTAGAAAATGTGAAAACAGTGTTACGTATGATTCCTCTGATGATTTGTATTATTGGAGTCAGCTGTGCTGATGAAGTATACTGGAGTATAATGAAGGGTGATAATTCTATTAATTTATCTTTTAAATCTTGCTTCATTTCAAATAACACAATGAAGTTCATAACTCCAGTTTTCTTACTGGTTCTCTATCAATTCTTGATTTATCCCTGTTTCAATAAATACATTCCCAGTATGTTGAAGAGAATAGGTCTGGGACTAGTCTTTGCTTTGGCAACCACATTATCTTATGTGGTTATATTCGAGTACCAGAGTAATACCTTGTCATATTTCAATGACCTATTACTAATTCCTCAGATATTATATGGTGTTGCTTTCGCACTGATTTATCCAGCATCTTTAGAGTTCACAATAGCACAGTCTCCAATACAAATGAGAGGGATGATGGTTGGGATGTTGTTTGCCTCTCTTGGAGTTGGTTATCTCATTAATATCAATGCAAAATATCCTTTTGGTTGTGATAACAATTACATCTGTCCAAGTTTCTATTATTACATTACTAAGAGTGTTGTTATCTTTATTATACTGTTAGTATTCATAGTACTAGCTAAACGATACAAATTCCGTGTGAGAGAGAATGAAATCAATATAGTTCAAATTGTTGATGAACACTATGAAAGATATCTGAACCAGGAAGAAGAATATGAAAGAGAAATGGGACTTTCTACTAACTGATACTTTGTTTTAAAGATCAACAATATTGTGTTAGTTTTGTTATGATAAATAGAGTGGTTGTGAACACAATACACACACACACACACACACACACTCATATATATATATATATATATTTGTGGCACATTTAAATTATTGATGGTCATTAAATTATTTGTTAAGTTTGTTAAATCTAAGCTGACTGAAATATTTTTTCTTTTACATATAACCTTATATTTTGAGACTAAAGTAGACCACACCCATAAACAATTAACAGTGTTCTAGTCAATATATTATGTCCCAATACATCTAACAAAATGTACTGTTGTTCCATTTCATCTAAGACTTTAAAAGATTTCAAAAGTCAAGACAACATTAGATTGATTTGGTAACTTAAACTATTGAATTCACAAAATAACAAGAACTCGAAGTAAATATCTCTCTCTACAATAGAATTTTAAGAGGTAATAGATTTAAATACAAAACAGAACAAGAAAATTTCTAAACTAAAAAATAACACATTAAAGTATAGTTCTAAGATATGAGCATAAAAAATTTATGTTCAATTTTCATGTGCATTAGTTAAAAATTGCTAATAATATATCTTTGTTACACGTGACATTATTAAGTTGTTTTATGCTAACTGATATAAAATGTACAGCTGATACCCACATAATTGTTATCATGAAATTGTGTGTAAACAAATGAACATATATCTATTGGTAATGGATACATATTTATTAGTTATGGAAAATTATGAAGAATTTTGAAAATTGTTCTTACTTTCTTGTTTAGTCTCAGGTAAAAGATGACAAGTAAGTAAAACATTTTAAAAAAAGAAAGGATGCAAGGATGACGATACCAAAATAAAAGAAACAAGGTAGGAATGAATACACAAGTTGATACAAAGTCATTACATAAGGAATGTATTGATGGTCAGTAAATGGAAAAGTAGATGGTTGTATTGATGGTTTAATAGATGAATAAATATATGTTGATAGTTTTAAGAATAGACTGACAGACAGGTAAATGGTCAGATGACATATAAACAGATCTAAACAATAGATAACAAAGAGATGTAAACATAATCTCTTTCATTTTCACTTATTTATATCATATGTATATGATCTTGAAGTGTTGAAAATGTAAAACAATAAAGAAAGATTAAACTTTGATAATAATTGTTGGGATTGATAACAGTGACTTTGTTTCTTAAATTATTTTAATAACTTTATGTAAGAACATTTGTTACTTGTTTTTTTCAAATCTCCATTGAGTCAATTTATAATATCCATACTTATTTATGAGTATTTACTTTTGTCTTTTATTGATACCAACAAGCAGTTAAACCATCTACTTTAGAATTGCGGTCTTAATTGACTTTTGGGTCATTGACTGATAGTGATAAATGAAGGTCTCTTTTACTGGACCTTGCAAGAGATGAGAGAGTATCTTTCCATGGTTTCTATTCTGGTCCATAAGGAGCCTCTAAATGTATAGTTTTATCAACCTGTTCAGTCATTTCCAAAAATAAAATGGAAGGGAGATATGAGTCATATGATAATCACATGACAGGAAATTGATGTACTGTGATTACTTTCAACATCTAATTAATTTCCACTTAGCACATAATAAGGTAGCTACTAATGACAAGCATGTAGTACAATGTCAGAACTTTGAGATTCTGTGTAATGTCTCATTGGTTAGGTAATATCCACCTACTATAATTATACACAATATAGTCTATTTCTAGTTTGCACTACAGTAATAAAAAGGTGTGGCATTAACTACTGTAGTATGTGTACTAAAGTGAATATGGATTGGTTAAATTAACCTATCTGTTGTGATATATTAACAAAAACATCTTTAAATAGTAAATTGTATATTTGGATATACTGAAAATGTCCTCATTTTAGAGTTACTATGAGGAAAAGAAGACCTATTATTCAGCAACAGACTTAATGATATAATGTTTACTAGTAAATACAACCTATTGTTTTAGCATACCAGTGTTACTACAAGTCTTGTCTAAAGTCTCAAATACACGTAACTACATACACCAATAGCATCAGTGTGATAGTATATTTTATATATATATATATATATATATGATTATAATATTACAGTTGTATGCAATAGTAAACTGAATTATCTTGCATTTACCTTAGTCATCAATTAATTCTGTAAAGTAGTTTACATATTTTGTGTTTATAATGTTAAGTTCATATGAGATTATCATTACAATTGGAGAGTTGATAAATAGTATTATATATTTTTTGGTTTCTATATTTTGAACATTTGCAGAATAACAAGTTGTGGTCAGTCAAGTTTCTCTGTCATTTGTCTTCATGATTCACATTTGTCTACATCTTAATGATCAGCTGCTATCTTGGTACTTGTCTGAGATGCTGTAAGGTACAACTATATTATAATTATGAGGTACTTTAGTAATATAACTACTTTGTACAACTATGTTCAGCAAAGTGAGACATCAAATAGTACCACTAATATTGTCTTTAATATTGGATATTGTATGCTCTTGTTGATACTCTCATTGCTTGGATTAATAACTTATTTGTATCAAATAAGAAAGCATAACACTGTTTTATTATTAATGTACTACTGTTTATGTAGTTAATAAACTGTATATTAATAATAAAATAGTGTTATTTTTACTATTGGCATAAAAAACTTGTAAACCATATAATCAACCTAGTCTGCCGAGGTTCTTTCACTATTTTTGTCATTTGTCTTCACGATCAGCTATCTTGGTACTTGTCTGGGATGTTCTAATGTACACATTTGTTATATTTATGAAATATTTTGCGGCTTCTTTGTACAACAATGTTCAGCCAAGTCAGACACCAAATAGTGCCAGTAACATTGTCTTTAATATTGCATATTGTATGCTCTTCTTTGTGTTCTCATTGTTTGGACTGATAGCTGATGTGTGGACAGGACGTTATAAGATCATTGTTACTGGCATCTTATTGTGCTTTTTTGCCTGGATACTTTCTGGTGTGGATTTTATTATAACAGCATATTGGCCCAATAATCCATCATTTTATATAATATTTGTATTTGGATATCTTTGTGGTGTAGTTGGATATACTGGGTTCCGTGCTAACATTGTACAGTTCAATATTGATCAACTTGTGGGAGCTTCAGCAGATCAACTAAGTGCTATCATATACTGGCATAGTATCAATGTACCAGTTGTATGTACTTTATTGGAAATTGGACGATGTTCTTTCCATTTTTTTCTTCTATTATCATTTATAGTGATGGGAGTAACAGTGTCTGTGGTATTAATAACTCATTCCTTTTTCAAGCATTGGCTGGAAACTACACCTCTCATTAGCAGCCCTATCAAACTGATTACTGAAGTACTCAACTATGCCAGGAAGAACAAGTACCCAAGGAATCGTAGTGCCATGACTTACTGGGAGGAGGATTACCCTTCACGACTAGACCTTGGTAAGGAGAAATATGGTGGACCTTTTACAGTAGAGGAAGTAGAAAATGTGAAGACAGTGTTACGTATGATTCCTCTGATGATTTGTATTGTTGGACTCAGCTGTGCTGATGAAGTATACTGGAATATAATGAAGGGATCTAATCTTATTAATTTATCTTTTAAGTCTTGCTTTATTTCAAGTAACACATTGCAGTTATTAACTCCATTTTTCTTACTTCTTATCCATCAGTTCTTAATTTATCCCTGTTTCAATAAATACATTCCCAGTATGTTGAAGAGAATAGGTCTGGGACTAGTCTTTGCTTTGGCAACCACATTGTCCTATGTGGTTATATTCAAATACCAGAGTAATACCTCGTCATATTTCAATGACCTATTACTAATTCCTCAGATATTATTTGGTGTTGCTTTTGCACTAATTTTTCCAACATCTTTGGAGTTTACAATAGCACAGTCTCCCATACAAATGAGAGGGATGATGGTTGGGATGTGGTTTGTCTCTTTTGGAGTTGGTTATCTCATTAATATTAATACAAAATATCCTTTTGGCTGTGATAACAATTCTATCTGTCTAAGTTTCTATTACAACATTACTAGGAGTGTTGTTATCTTTATTATACTGTTAGTATTCATAGTACTAGCTAAACGTTACAAGTTACGTGTGAGAGAGAATGAAGTCAATATAGTTCAAATTGTTGATGAACACTATGAAAGATATATGGACCAGGAAGAACAATATGAAAGAGAAATGGGACTTTCTACTAACTGATACTTTGTTTCCAAGATCATCAATATTGTATCAGTTTTGTTGTTATAAATAGAGTGCTTGTGATTTGAACACATTATATATATAAATATTTGTTTGATTGACACATTTAAGTTATTGATGATCATTATTGAATTTGTTAAATTTAAGTTGACTGAAATCTTTTTCTTTTACATATAAACCTTATATTAGTGGGAATAAAATAGACAACACCCACAAACAACTAACAATATTCTTGTCAGTTTATCCCCATTACATCTAACAAAATGTACTGTCGTTCCATTTTGTGTAAGATTATAAAAAAATTTTAAAGGTTGTGACAAAGTTAGATTAAAAGTACTGATTTTCATTGATAGTTATAAGACTGACAGATGGCAAATACTAGATGGCACACATAAAGAATAAACAATAAATAACAAACTCTAAATATTACATTTTCATATGCACATGACCTATGAAGTTTTGAAAATTGTAAAGTAAGTTAAGGAAAATCAAGCTTTGATAATAACTGTTGTTTTTTAAATGGATTTTAATAACTCTAAAACAATTCAAATCTCCAATGAGTTGATCAACCACATCTTGTAACAATGTTCCATTCTGTTTACAGATATTGTTTTGCAATACAAACTGGTTTATAAACCAGTTCATCATTTGGTTTCCTGAACACCACAGCTAGTGACAATGTAGAACAATGAATCCATAGTTCAGTAGATATCTCCTTTTCCAATTCCTTCAGTCTCTCTACTACATACTCAGCTAACTGTAGACATCCAGCAATCATCTTGACCTGTTTGTCATAGGAATGTGTACTGATGAATGTCCACAATATCAATGTTGAAAGACCACTACGAGAACCTTGAAGCTGTGTACTAAAATGGCTCAGAACATTATGCAGGATTCATCAACATTCCTGTCTTGGTCTATAAAAACACTACAAGGTTACGGGCAACTTGCCCATTTGTAGCCACTAATAACAATTGAAAAATATAGTCCAGTTGGAAATCAAATAATGGACCAGGTGTCTCTATGATCAATCTGTGCTCATGACCTATAGAGATAATGATGTCTCACTTTGTACCACAGATGCCTTCAAATGTTGTGCCATAGTTAAAGATAATCAGAATAGGATGACCTTTGTCAGTAAAGAAATCAACAAGTTTCATTAGTGCATCAATATCCATAGAGCCAGAACTGATACCTGTTGGCCCAATAATGGTAGGAACTTGTGTTGGCCAAGGAACTCCAAGAGGATTATCATTAGGGTATTGACGTATACCAATATCATAAAATGATGACATAGCTGCAATGTGTGAATTCCTCTTCATACCATGATGAGAACTATCAGAGTAGAAAGCCACAGGAGAGAAAGCATTAGGGTTATCATCATAGCAGAAAGATTGCATACCAGGAAGTAGAGATATTGATGTGTCACTTTTGATTGGCTCAACAGAGAGATAGCTTCGTGCACTCCAAACAGGATGAATATTTCCTTCTGTTGAACCCATATTAAGTAAATAGCCCCAGTAACTTTCCATATCACTTTCATTATGGGACCACTTGGCATGCCAGAATGAGGTATAGTATAGTGAATGTAGGGACACCATAGTCATTTAATAAAGTTGAAAAAAGTTCATACTTCTTTATGATCATCATCATGTTGTTTTTCAGTGAGACCAGTTGATGATACATGATACCAGAAAGCAGTTATACCACTTACTATAGAATAACAATCATCATAGACTTTCGAGTTGTTTGTTGGTAGTGATACATGAAGGTGTCTTTTAGTTGATCTTGCAAGAGATAATGAGAGAGTATCTTTCCAAGGTTTCTGTTCTGGTTCATAAGGAACTTTTAAATGACTAGTATTATTAATTTGTTCAACCATTTCAAATGACAAAATGACAATAAGATATGAGTCATATGATATTCACATGTAGGCTTCTATTATAATAGAAAATTGAGATACTTTGATTATTTTTAACATCTAATTAATTTATTTATTTTTACTTAGCACATCTATAACTCAGTGAGGTAGCTACTAATGACAAGACTTGTAGCTGATTGGCAGAGTTTTTGAAATTCTGTGTAATGTCTCATTAGTTAGGCAATATTAGCGTACTAGTAAACAGTTTGCTACATTCAATATGTATAATCATATATATTGGTTAAATCATCCAATAAATTTTTACAGTGTTGATAATATTTATTAGGATTATCTAGCTGCTATATACACAATAAACAATCTATTTCCTGTTAGCACTTCAGTAAGGAAAGGTGTGGTATTAAGTTTCAAATATGATGGTTACAAAATAGAAGTAGTATAACATGGATAGTTGCAAGGAGTGTCTATATAAATTAAGCATTCAGCATAATTATGTAGGACCTTATATTTGAAAATATTGAGAATTTACTAGTTTTGGCTCTATTTTGAGAAAAGAGTGCAAATATCTAAAACCATTAAAATGATATGTTTACTAGAAAAGACAACTTTAGTTGTAGCCTACCAGTGTCACTACATGTTTTGTCTAAAGTCTCAAATACATGGAGCTACATACACCAATAGCATCAGTGTGATAGTATATATTATATATATATGACCAGATTTGTGAAAAGGGACCACTCTTGTCAAAACATCTCCAAAAACACACAACCATACATTTTTCACTGGATTTTTACTAAAATATATGTCAGTTTAAAAGAATAGATAACTTGTATGCAAAATGTAGTATGTATACACAGTAAAAATTTATTAGCACACATTATATGATATATATAATTATTTGATGTAAACTGTTTACAAAATGTTAGAACTAATAATGATTTTGTTAAGGAAATATAAATATATATTTATTTGATAAACAATCAACTCATTAAACTAATCAAAACTATATTATGTTTACTTTCAGTTTACATCATATAACCTGTATAACTATATGTTGGTTAAATCAACAAGTCAGTTTTTACCTTATGTATATGTATATACATATATGTAATTATATAAATATATATATATATATATGCATATATATATATATATATATATACATATATATATATATATATATATATATATATATATATATATATATATATTCTATCTTAGTAATGTAATTATCTAATTAACATTTCAGAAATGACAACTCATCAGTCAATATCCTTTATTCATTTCTGTCATTTGTCTACACATTCAGTTATTTTGGTAGTTGTCTGGGATGCTTTAATGTACAGCTACATTGTATATATGAGATACTTTGAGGGTACAATATCTAGGAATTTATATTATATTTGAAAATATTGAGTTATTGTGAGGAGAAAAAAGGGGTCATGCCTTCTCATACCTACCATTCAGTAACAGATTTAATGATATAATGTTAACTGGTAAATACAGCTTATAGTTGTAGCCTACCAGTCTCACTACATTGGTTGCAAATTGATTTAACTAATACAATGTATAGAGGTTGCATAATTATGAAAAAAATAAAAAGGAATATACTATTAATTACTAATGTATTATTAAACTGAAGGTTATGTAGCTACACAAACAGTAGTACATCAGTAAAAACAACAGTTTATGCTTGTTTTCAACAAAAATAACATTTCAATTCCAACCTGTATATATAATTAATGATACTATTATGTACAGTTGCATAATATCTTAAATCAATATAGTGAATTGTCCCAACATTTATATATATAGCAGTGAGTAGTTCATATATTATATGTGTAATGTGTTAAGTTTGTATCAGAATATTGTTACAAATTTGAATTATAAGTGTTGATGTATAGCATTTTATATTTTTAGGTTCCTGTTTTTTGAAGTATAACATTTTAGAAATGACAAGTCGTCAATCAAGACTCTTTATTCATTTCTGTCGTTTGTCTTCACGATCAACTATATTGGTACTTGTCTGGGATGCTCTAATGTACAACTACATTGTCTTAATGAGATACTTTGAGGGTACGATATCCAGCAATGTTCAACAAAGTGAGACACCAAATAGTACCGCTAATATTGTCTTTAGTAATGGATATTGTATGCTCTTCTTTATTTTCGTTTTGGTTGGGTTGATAGCAGATGTGTGGACAGGACGTTATAAGATGATTGTTACTGGTATCTTTTTGTGCTTTTTTGTTTGGATAATTTCTGGTGTGAATTTTATTATAAGAGCATATTGGCAAAATAATCCATTATTCTTTGTAATCTATGTATTTGGATATCTTTGTGCTGCAATTGGATATACTGGGTTTCGAGCAAACATTGTTCAGTTCAATATTGATCAACTTGTGGGAGCTTCAGCAGATGAACTAAGTGCTATCATATACTGGCATAGTATTAATGTACCAGTTGTATTCACTTTGTTTGAACTTGGACGATGTTCTTTTAATTTTTTTCTTATACTATCATTCATAATGTCAGGAGTAACAGTGTCTATGGTATTAATAACTCATTCCTTTTTCAAACACTGGCTGGAAACTACTCCTCTCATTATCAATCCTATCAAGTTAATTGCTAAAGTACTCAACTATGCCAGGAAGAACAACTACCCAAGGAATCGTAGTGCCTTAACCTACTGGGAAGATGACTACCCTTCACGACTAGACCTTGGTAAGGAGAAATATGGGGGATCTTTCACAGAAGAGGAAGTAGAAAATGTGAAGACTGTGTTACGTATGATTCCTCTGATGATTTGTATTGTTGGACTCAGCTGTGCTGATGAAGTATACTGGAGTATAATGAAGGGTGCTAATCCTATTAATTCATCTTTTAAATCTTGCTTCATTTCAAGTAACGCAATGATGTCTATAACTCAAGCTTTCTTATTGCTTCTCCATCAGTTCTTGATTTATCCCTGTTTCAATAAATACATTCCCAGTATGTTGAAGAGAATAGGTCTGGGATTAGTCTTTGCTTTGGCAACCACATTGTCAGACGTGATTATATTCAAGTACCAGAGTAATACCTTGTCATATTTCAATGACCTATTGCTAATTCCTCAGATATTATATGGTGTTGCTTTTGCATTGATCTTTCCAGCATCTTTGGAATTCACGATAGCACAGTCTCCAATACAAATGAGAGGAATGATGGTTGGGATGTGGTTTGCCTCTCTTGGAGTTGGTTATCTCATTAATATCAATACAAAATATCCTTTTGGCTGTGATAATAATTCTATCTGTCCAAGTTTCTATTACTACATTACTAGGAGTATTGTTATCTTTATTATACTGATAATATTTATAGTTCTAGCTAAATGGTACAAGTTTCGTGTGAGAGAGAATGAAATCAATATAGTTCAAATTGTTGATGAACACTATGAAAGATATATGAACCAGGAAGAAGAATATGAAAGAGAAATGGGACTTTCTACTAACTGATATTTTGTTTTAAATTATCATAATTGTGTTAGTTTATCGTGATAAATAGAGTAGTTGTGATTTGAACACACGTATGTTTGATAACATTTTAAATTATTGATGATCTTCAAGTTTGTTAAATATCAAGTTGAACGAATTTTTTATGTAAGTCTAAGTAATGGACTAAAATAGACTGACTGACTCCACCCACAATAACAACAAGTAATGATTTAGTATCATTGGTTTAAATTCTTTTTGTCCAATCTCGTTACATCTAACTAAATGCACTGTTATTCCATTTTGTCTAAGAGTTTAAAAAATCTTAAATGCTGATTGTATTGATAAGGTTAGATTGAGAACATCAAGAGCATTACAATAATTGATTTTCATTTATCATCCTAACTTATTTAGTTGACTGACAATAGAATGCTAAGTTAAATATAAAAATTTCTGATATAGTAGTTAAAAGAACCCTCAATATTTTATTATAGATTTAATGACTTAACAAAAGGAAAAATAAAGATAAAAATTATCATAAAAGAATATAAATTAAGTTTTAAAGCCCATGCTTATATATATCATCATATAATTAGTGTTTGTTTCATAGTAAAACCACTGCACTGCATTTTTAGCCTTTTTATTTAAAGAAATGGAACAAGAGCTGCTGCACAAATATATGTTAGACCAAGTGGGATTATACGAATTGGAATTAGGCAAAATCTCAAGATATCATCTCATCTTTGCTAATATAAGTGAATGGACTAACAATGTTCTTAATGTATGGATTGTATACGTGTAAGAAATGGCAGCTTAAAGTGTTATAACATGGAGAATTAGACCTGCATTTTACATCAATGTTAATTTATACACACTATATACTATAATATTGTATAGTTTGTGATAATGTTTATTTGAAAGAAACATCTCATTTTATTATCGCAGTTATTGACAAATACACATTTATAGTTCAGCGAGGTAGATAGAATCCAACAGTCATCCATCCTTTATGTAAATAGTTACAATTATATCACACTGTATTACACAAACACCAGTATAAATGTTAATTGACATTACATATAATAGACTTATAGTTTTGAATGCATGATCAAATACTGCAACTTCCTGAAACTGCATCCATTGTGATCACAAGCCATCTTTAATAAATAGCATATACTTATATGTATAATTATATAGGAATCATTTTTATTATTCAAGTTGTAATAATTATTACTTTCTAGAATATCAATAATTATTCTTAATAATATTTATCATCTATTCCTGAGCAGCTGTGTATGCTGTAATATGATGTGTTTACATGTACATGAACAAGGTGATACAGGAGATAACATGTGATAGACTACATCATCAATTATTATAATGTAGTTGTGTCAACTAATATTATGTAGAAATACTTTCTAACATTGATATTTTTTGAACTCAAATCTGTAATAATGGACATAATAATAATTAGTGATGAACACATCATCAGACAAGTAACACTATAATATTATACCTTTTACAGATTACAATATTGTAAGCTCCTTCAAATGTTGTGCTATAGTTATAGATGATCAGAATGAATAACCTTTGCCACTAAAGAAATCAACCAGTTTCATTAGTCCATCAATATCCATGGAATTGGAACTGATACATTTCGGTCCAATAATAGTAGGAACTTGTGTTCGCCAAGGGCCTCCAAGAGGGTTATCATTAGGGTATGTATACCAACATCATAAAATTATTACATAGCTGTAATGTGTAGGTTTCTCTTCATACCATTATGGAAATTATCAGAGTAAAAAGGCACAGGAGAGAAAGCATTAGGATTATCATTCTAACACAAAGGTTATATACAAGGAACTAGAGATAGTGATGTGTCACTTTTGTTTGGCTCTCCAGAGAGATAGTTACATGCACTCCAAATAGCATGAATATTTCCTTCTGTTGAACCCATATTAAGTAAATAACTTGAGTAACTTTCAATATCACATCATTATGTCACCATTTAACATTTAGCACAATGAGCCATAGTAGTTACATACATTATGCTCAATCATTTTAGTACTTGTAGGAACACCATAGTCATCTAATATGGTTGAAAAAAGCCATAGTTATTTATGAGTATTATCCTATTGTATTGTTTTTCAGTGAGACCAGTTGATGATACTTGATACCAGCAAGCAGTTATACCACATACTATAGAATAACAATCATCATAGACTTTCAGGTTGTTGGTTGGTAGTGATACATGAATGTATCCATTAGTTGATCTTGCAAAAGATGATGAGAGAGTATTATTCCAAGGTTTCTGATCTGGTTGATAAGGAACTTTTAAATGACTAGTATTATAAATTTGTTTAACGATATCAAACAGCAAACTGAAAATAAGATATGAGTCATATGATGATCACATGCAGGCTGCTATTATAATAGGAAATTGAGATACTGTGATTACTTTTAACAACTCATTAATTCTCACTTAGCACATAGTGAGGTAACTACTAATGACAGGACATATAGTTCATTATCAGAGATTTTGAAATTCTGTGTAATGTCTCATTAGTTATGCAATATTCACTTCTATATTCACCTACAGTGTATCATGTTCTAGTAAATATATACACTGAAAAAGTGAAACATGTTCATTTGATAAGCGATCAACTCACAAGAGCAATAGTATAATCAAACTTCTATTATGTTTACTTTCAGTGTACATCATACAACCTGTATAAACACATATTGTTTAAATTAACATGTCAGTTTTTATAGTCTATATATCATACATACATACATACATACATACATACATACATACATACATACATACACACATACATACATACATACATACATACATACATACACACACACACACACACATACATACATACATACATACATACACACATACATGCATACATACACACATGCATACATACATACATACATTGATACATACATACATACATACATACATACATACATACATACATACACACATACATACATATGTACATATATATATATATACATATGGATATATATATATATATATATATATATATATATATATAATTTTATACTATTTTAGTCAGTAATGTGAATTATCTAATTGAAATTTGAGAAATGGCAAGTCATCTTCAGTCAAGATCCTTTATTCATTTCTGTTATTTGTCTAGATCTTCACGATCAACTCTCTTGGTATTTGTCTGGGATGCTTTAATGTTTAACTACATCATGTTTATGCGATATTTTGGAGCTACCATCTACAGCAATGTTCAGCAAAGTCAGACACTAAATAGTGCCAGTAATATTGTCTTTAATATTACATATTGTATGCTCTTCTTTATTTTCGCTTTGGTTGGACTAATAGCTGATGTGTGGACAGGACGTTATAAGATGATTGTTACTGGCATCTTTTTGTGCTTTTTTGCCTGGATACTTTCTGGTGTGGATTTTATTATAGAAGCATATTGGCCCAATAATCCATCATTTTATATAATATATGTATTTGGATATCTTTGTCGTGTAGTTGGATATACTGGATTTCGAGCAAACATTGTACAGTTCAATATTGATCAACTTGTGGGAGCTTCAGCAGATCAACTAAGTGCTATCATATACTGGCATAGTATTAATGTACCAGTTGTATACATTATATTTTAACTTGGACGATGTTCTTTTAATTTTTTTCTTCTGTTATCATTTCTAATGATAGGAGTAACAGTGTCTCTGGTATTAATAACTCATTCTTTTCTCAAACACTGGCTGGAAACTACTCCTCTCGTTATCAATCCTATTAAGTTGATTGCTAAAGTACTCAACTATGCCAGGAAGAACAAGTACCCAGAAAACCGTAGTGCCTTGACCTACTGGGAGGAGGACTACCCTTCTCGACTAGACCTAGGAAAGGAGAAATATGGTGGACCTTTTACAGTAGAGGAAGTAGAAAACGTGAAGACAGTGTTGCGTATGATTCCTCTGATGATTTGTATTGTTGGACTCAGCTGTGCTGATGAAGTATACTGGAGTATAATGAAGGGTCCTAATCCTATTAATTCATCTTTTAAATCTTGCATCATTTCAAATAACACAATGAAGTTTATAACTCCAACTTTCTTACTACTTCTCCATCAGTTCTTGATTTATCCCTGTTTCAATAAATACATTCCCAGTATGTTGAAGAGAATAGGTCTGGGACTAGTCTTTGCTTTGGCAACCACATTATCATATGTGGTTATATTCAAGTATCAGAGGAATACCTTGTCATATTTCAATGACCTATTACTAATTCCTCAGATATTATTTGGTGTTGCTTTTGCACTGATTTTTCCAACATCTTTGGAGTTCACAATAGCACAGTCTCCCATACAAATGAGAGTAATGATGGTTGGGATGTGGTTTGCCTCTCTCGGAGTTGGTTATCTCATTAATATCAATACAAAATATCCTTTTGGTTGCAATGATATTTTCATTTGTCCAAATTTCTATTACTACATTACTAGGAGTGTTGTTATCTTTATTATACTGTTAGTATTCATAGTACTAGCTAAACAGTACAAGTTCCGTGTGAGAGAGAATGAAGTCAATATAGTTCAAATTGTTAATGAGCACTATGAAAGATATCTGAACCAAGAAGAAGAACACGAAGGACTAATGGGTCCTTCTATTGACTAATACTATGCTTCAAATACAATATTGTGTCAGTTTGTTGTGATAAATAGATTAGTTGTGATTTTAACACATTATATATATTTGATGACATTTTAAATTATTGATAATCACCTATAATAACAACACGTTAGTGTTTGTTTCATAGTAAAACCACTGCATTGTGATTTTATCCTTTTTAATGTGACAAGAATTGCTGCACAAAGTGGAATTATACAAATAGAAATTAGAAAATTAGAAAATGTCAAGATTGAAATATTATGTCTCACTTTATTATCACAGTTATTGACATATACACATTTATATTTCAGCAATGTAGATAGAATCCAACAGTCATCCATCCTTTATGTAAATAGTTACAATTATATCACACTGTATTACACAAACACCAGTATATGTTAATTGACATTACGTATAATAGATTTATAGTTTTGAATGCATGATCAAATACTAGAGCTTCCTTAATCTGCATGCATTGTGATCACAAGTCATCTTTAATTAACAGTATATAATTATATAGGAATCATATTGATTATTCAAGTTGTAATTACTTTCTAGAATGTCAACAATTATTCTGAATAATAATTATTTATCATCTATTCCCAAGCAGCTGTATGATGTAATATGATGTGTTTACATGTACATGAACAAGATGATACAGGAGATAAACATGTGATAGACTACATCATCAACTATTATAATATAGTTGTGTCAACTAGTACTATGATGTACTTGAACTGATTAGGAAAATTGTGTCACATTAGACACCATCTTACTAACATCAACTGTACAATAGACTTAATAGAATAAAGAGGAACATTGATGCATATTTATATGTAACAGCCACAAATTGAATGACTACCTAATACAAGGATCTAAGCTATAATCAATGTTGTATTTCTAAGCTATAATCAATGTTGCTAATTAATTAATTTTTCAATATTAAATTAAAAGCATCGAGAGCACAGAAGACAAGCTAATAATTTTTTATTAACTTCTTTGAGTGTGAAAGAAATTAACTAGTAAAAAAAATTCATAAAACTCACAACAAAACCATTAATGAAGTGTATTGACATTAATCTGCAAATAAATCAAAGTATTTTATTATTCAATATATTAGATATTTGCTTGTTCACTAAATTTAGAAATAATAGAACATATAAAATGTAGCCATTTCGTAGTTGTATTATTAGTTATAAAATGACAGATGAGAGGTACATCTTCGTCTGTAATACTATTACCATTATAAAACCTTTAATAACTAGAGTATAGTATTATTAGAGAGACTACTAGTAATTATCTGTAGGGTATTAGGTATGATATGTGAGGAGTAAAGTACTAGGTCCTCTATTGTATTGTTGTAAATCAGTATACTTGATAATTCAATGACACAGCGACTATCAAAAGGAGTGTCTCATATGTCAAGCACTCTCACTGGACATTCTTTGATATTCTTTAATGCAATTAGTAAACTGTCAGGAGATAATGACTTGAGAATGATCCACCATTTTTTGCTCTTGTCCCTTTAATTGATGCATTCCTTCTTTACATTCCTCTACTGTAGATTATTATAGGAATGTGATGAATGGCCATAACAATCAATTCTGAAAGATCATCATGAGATCCTAAAGCTGTGGACTGAAATGGCTCAGAGAATACTGTAGAAGTCATCAACATTCCTGTTTTGGTCATAAAAACACCACAAGGCCATGGGCAACTGGCCCATTTATAAACACTGATAATGATTGAAAAGACATAGTCCAGTTGGGAATCAAATACCATATGTGGACCAGATTTCTCCTTGATCAAGGTGTGTTCACAATCCATCACTATATAAGGCATATATGCAGCTTCTAATGCACCATCTACATGAAACTAGAAACTGTTACGTTCAGAGCATTGACCTGCGTTCTCTTAACCACAGATCTTGAGAATAGGAATTAAATCTTCTCTATCTGCTGTTACATCATTGTAAGCTTCTACAAATGTTGTGCCATAATTAAAGATGATCAGAATAGGACGACCTTTGTCAGTAAAGAATCAATCAGTTTCATTAGTTCATCAATATCCATGGACCCAAAACTGATACCTATTAGCCCAATAACAGTAGGAACAACAGATAATATATTAGGGTATTAGTGATTGCATATTGATACTCTTTTTATTAGGCAATATTTAGCCACAATACATAATCTATTTCCTGTTTGGACTTCAGTAAGGAAAGGTGTGGTATTAAGTACTATATTATGTATTATATGCACTATAAATGACTATGGACTGGTTGAATCAACCTATCCTTTTTAGCAGTAATATATTAATACAATAACCTTAGCATATTGTATATATTATAGTATGTTACATGAACTTTCAAATAGGCAGATTACATAATAGAAATGACATAACATGGATAGTTTCAAGGAGTGGCCATATAGATAAAGCATTCAGTATAATTTTGTATGACTTTGCATTTGAAAATATTGAGATTCTACTAGTTTTGGTTTTTATATTGAGAAAAGAGTGCAAAGTGTCAATCTCCTCATATATCTAGAGTACTAGTAAACAGTTTGCTACATTCAATATGTATAATCATATATATTCGATAAATCATCCAATAAATTTTTACAATGTTGATAATATTTATTAGGCAATATCTAGCTGCTATATACACAATAAACAATCTATTTCCTGTTAGCACTTCAGTAAGGAAAGGTGTGGTATTAAGTACTATATTATGTATTATGTGCACTAAAATGACTATGGACTGGTTGAATCAACCTATCCTTTTTAGCGGTAATATATTGATACAATAACCTTAGTATATTGTATATATTATAGTATGTTACATGAACTTTCAAATATGCACGTTACAAAATAGAAGTGGTATAATAACTATGGATAGTTGCAATGAGTGGCTATATAAATTAAGCATTCAGTATAATTTTGTAGGACCTTGTATTTGAAAATATTGAGAATCTACTAGTTTTGGTTTTTATTTTGAGAAAAGAGTCCAAAGTGTCATTCCCCTCCTATACCTAACACCATTAAAATGATATAATGTTTATTAGTAAGGACAACCTTGTAGCCTACCAGTGTCACTATATGTTTTGTCTAAAGTCTCAAGTACATGGAACTATATGCACTAATAACATCAGTGTGACAGTATATATTATATATGTGACCAAATTTATGACAAGGGAGCATTCTTGTTAAAACATTTCTGAAAACATACAACCATACATTTTTTATTGAATGAATACTAAAATATGCGTCAATTTAAAAGAAAAGATAACTTGTATGCAAAATTTAGAATGTGTGCGTGTATGTGTGTGTGTGTGTGTGTGTGTGTGTATACAGTGAAGATTTATTGGTACACATTATATGATAGATATCATTATATGACGTGAACTGTTTACAAAATATTAGAACTAATATTGAAATAAAAATATGTTCATTTGATAAACAATCATTAGATAATAGTAATCAAAACTATATAATTTTTACTTTCAGTTTGCATCATACAACCTATATATACATTATATGAGATTGTGAAAAGGGACCAACCATTCTTGTCAAAACATTTCCGGAAACATGCAGTTGTTGAGTACACAACCATGTATTTTTACTGGATTAATACTAAAATATATGTCATTTTAAACAATAGGTAGCTTGTATGCAAAATGTAGTATATATATAATTTATTAGCACACATTATTATGATATATATGATTATATTATGTAAACTGTTTACAAAATGTTAGAACTAATAATGATTTTGTTAAGGAAGTAAAAACATGTTTATTTGATAAACAATCAACTCATTGGACAGAAATAATCAAAACTATATTGTTTAATTTTAGTTTGCATCATATATATATATATATATATATATATAAACCTGTATAATATATAACTAAATATTTTTTGTTAATTTAGTAAAGTTAGTTTTTACAGTATATACCCTGGTATATATATATATATGTAAATATTATCTTAGTAATCCAATTATCTAAATAACATTTTAGAAATGACAAGTCGTCAGTCAAGATTCTTTATTCATTCTTGTCGTTTGTCTTCACGATCAGCTATTTTGGTACTTGTCTGGGATGCTTTAATGTACAGCTACATTGTCTTAATGAGATACTTTGAAGGTACGATATCCAGCAATGTTCAACAAAGTGAGACACCAAATAGTATTGCTAATATTGTCTTTAATAATGGATATTGTATGCTCTACTTTATTTTCGCTTTGGTTGGACTGATAGCTGATGTGTGGACAGGACGTTATAAGATCATTGTTACTGGCATTTTATTGTGCTTTTTTTGTTGGATAATTTGTGGTGTGAATTTTATTATAACAGCATATTGGCAAAATAATTCATTATTTTATGTAATCTATGCATTTGTATATCTTTGTGCTGCAATTGGATATACTGGTTTTTGAGCAAACATTGTTCAGTTCAATATTGATCAACTTGTGGGAGCTTCAGCAGATGAACTAAGTGCTATCATATACTAGCATAGTATTAATATACCAGTTGTATACATTATATTTGAACTTGGACGATGTTCTTTCCATTTTTTTCCTTCTATTATTGTTTGTAATGTCAGGAATAACATTGTCTGCGGTATTAATAACTCATTTATTTTTCAAAGACTGGCTGGAAACTAATCGTCTTATTATCATTCCTATCAAGTTGATTGGTAAAGTACTCAACTATGCCAGGAAGAACAAGTATTCAAGGAATTGTAGTGCCTTGACCTACTGGGAGAAGGACTACCCTTCATGACTAGACCTAGAAAAGGAGAAATATGGTGGACCTTTTACAGTAGAGGAAGTAGAAAATGTGAAGACAGTGTTACGTATGATTCCTCTGATGATTTGTATTGTTGGACTCAGCAGTGTTGATTAAGTAATAAAGGGTACTAATCCTATTAATTCATCTTTTAAATCTTGCTTTATTTCAAATAATACAATGACTTTTGTAACTCAGTGTTTTTTTCTGTTTCTTCATCAATTCTTGATTTATCCCTGTTTTAATAAATTCATTCCTAGTATCTTGAAGAGAATAGGTCTGGGACTAGTCTTTGCTTTGGCAACCACATTATCCTATGTGGTTATATTCAAGTACCATTGTAATACCTTGTCATATTTCAATGACCTATTACTAATACCTTAAATATTGTATGGTATTGCTTTTGCACTGATTTTTCCAGTATCTTTGGAATTCACAATAGCACAGTCTCCCATACAAATGAGAGGGATGATGGTTGGGATGTGGTTCACCTCTCTTGGAGTTGGTTATCTCATTAATATCTCATTAATACCATATATCCTTTTGGCTGTGATAACAATTCTATCTGTCCAAGTTTCTATTACTACATTACTAGGCGTGTTGTTATCTTTATTATACTGGTAGTATTCATAGTACTAGCTAAAGGATATAAATTCCGTGTGAGAGAGAATGAAATCAATATAGTTCAAATTGTTGATGAACACTATGAAAGATATATGGACCAGGAAGAAGAATGCAAAAGAGAAATGGGACTTCTACTGACTGATACATTGTTTCTAAGATATAGGATATAAAAACATGTTCATTTGATAAATAATCAAAACAATATTATGTTTACTTTCAGTTTACATCATACAACCTGTATAGCCATATATTGGTTAAATCAACATGTCAATTTATACAGTCTATATATATATATATATAATACATAGATACATACATCCATACATCCATACATCCATACATAATTACATACATCCATACATACATGCATACACACACACACACACACACACACACATACACACATATATACATGCATACATATATATACATACATACATCAGTTTTTACAGCGTGACACACATATAATCTTAGTCAGTAATATAAACATTCTATAATTGTCATTTGAGGAATGGCAAGTCATTGTCAGTCAAGTTTTTCTATTCATTTCTGTCATTTGTCTACATCTTTACAATCAGCTATTATGGTACTTGTCTGGGATGCTTTAATGTTTAACTACATTATATTTATGAGATACTTTGGAGCTACCATGTATAGCAATGTTCAGCAAAGTCAGACACCAAGTAGTGCCAGTAATATTGTCTTTAATAATGGATATTGTATGGTCTTCTTTATTTTTGCTTTGGTTGGACTGATAGCTGATGTGTGGACAGGACGTTATAAGATGATTGTTACTGGCATCTTTTTGTGCTTTTTAGTTTGGATACTTTCTGGTATAGATTTTATTATTGCAGCATATTGGCTCAATAATCCATTATTTTATGTGATATATGTATTTGGATATCTTTGTGTTGTAGTTGGATATACTGGGTTTCGAGCAAACATTGTACAATTCAATATTGATCAACTTGTGGGAGCTTCAGCAGATCAACTAAGTGCTATCATATACTGGCATAGTATTAGTATACCAGTTTCATTTACCATTTTCCAACTTGGTCTATGTTCACTAAATTTTTTTATTATACTATCATTCATAATATCAGGAGTAACAGTGTCTATGGTATTAATAACTCATTCCTTTTTCAAACACTGGCTGGAAACTACTCCTCTCATTATCAACCCTATCAAGTTGATTGCTAAAGTACTCAACTATGCCAGGAAGAACAAGTACCCAAGAAATCGTAGTGCCTTGACCTACTGGGAAGAGGACTACCCTTCCCGACTAGACTTAGGTAAAGATAAATATGGTGGACCTTTTACAGTAGAGGAAGTAGAAAATGTGAAGACAGTGTTACGTATGATTCCTCTGATGATTTGTATTGTTGGACTCAGCTGTTCTGGTGAAGTTTACTGGAGTATGATGATGGGTTCTAATCCTATTAATTCATCTTTTAAATCTTGCTTCATTTCAAATAACACAATGACTTATGTAACTCCAACTTTCTTACTGGTTCTCCATCAGTTTTTGATTTATCCCTGTTTCAATAAATACATTCCCAGTATGTTGAAGAGAATAGGTCTGGGACTAGTCTTTGCTTTGGCAACCACATTGTCCTATGCAGTTATATTCAAGTATCAGAGGAATAGCTTGTCATATTTCAATGACCTATTACTAATTCCTCAGATATTATTTGGTGTTGCTTTTGCACTGATTTTTCCAACATCTTTGGAATTCACAATAGCACAGTCTCCTGTAGAAATGAGAGGGATGATGGTTGGGATGTGGTTCGCCTCTTATGGAATTGGTTATCTCATTAATGTTAATACAAAATATCCTTTTGGCTGTAATGATATTACCATCTGTCCAAGTTTCTATTACTACATTACTAGGAGTATTGTTATCTTTATTATACTGTTAATATTCATAGTACTAGCTAAATGGTACAAGTTCCGTGTGAGAGAGAATGAAATCAATATAGTTCAAATTGTTGATGAGCACTATGAAAGATATCTGAACCAGGAAGAAGAACAAAAAGACTAATGGGTCCTTCTATTGACTAATACTATGCTTTAAAGAAATTCAATATTGTGTCAGTTTGTTGTGATAAATAGATTAGTTGTGATTTTAACACATTATATATATTTGATGACATTTTAAATTATTGATAATCATCATTATGTTTATTAAATATTAAGTTGAATGAATTTTGCATGTAACCTTAATAACAATAGGACTAAAAGACTGACCACATAAATAACAATATGTAAAATATTAAGTGTCATTGGTTAATAGTCATTTATCCACTCCCATTACATATTAATAAATAATATGTATAATATATAATACTGAATATTCTCCTGTGATAATCCAACCTTAGTTTACTTGTTTATATGTCACTGCATTTCATCCAATTTATATTATATACATATATAATTTTTTAAAGTAAATATTAAAACTATCATATATAATTATCTATCTATTAATGTTTAATATTGTCAATGCTACATCTAAAGAATAATTACAATTAACAGTGTTTCATTTAATGTTAAATAAAAAGGTTTTAAGAAACAATAATTTTTTGTCAAGAAAATAATAGGGTTAATTACATAAAGGCATCTGCATTTTTTAACTCATCAATAAGTTGATCAATCATATCTTGTGTTACACTAGGCATTACATAAACATGACAGTAATGACATTCTTCATTGTTTACATAGACAGTTTTACAAAATAGACTATATTTATAAACCAGTTCATCATTTGGTTTCCTGAATACCACAGCTAGTGACAATGTAGAACAATGAATCCATAGTTCAGTAGATATCTCCTTTTCCAATACCTTCAGTCTTTCTACTACATACTCAGCTAACTGTAAATCATCTTGACCTGTTTGTCATAGGAATGTGTACTGATGAATGTCAACAATACCAATGTTGAGAGACCATTACGAGATCCTGAAGCTGTGAGTTGAAATGGCTCAGAAAGTACAGCAAGATTCATCAACATTATTGTCTTGGTCTATAAAAACACTACAAGGTTACGGGCAACTTGCCCATTTGTAGCCACTAATAACAATTGAAACATATAGTCCAGTTGGAAATCAAATACTGGACCTGGTGTCTCTTTGATCAATCTGTGCTCATAACCTATAGAGATAATGATGTCTTACTTTTGATTGACTCTCCAGAGAGATAGCTTCGTGCACTCCAAATAGCATGAGTATTTCCTTCTGTTGAACCCATATTAAGTAAATATCCCCGATAACTTTCCATATCACTTTTATTATGGGACCACTTGGCATGCCACAATGAGGTATAGTATAGTGATTGTAGGGATACCATAGTCATTTAATAAAGTTGAAAAAAGTCCATGCGTCTTTATGATCATCATCATGTTGTTTTTCAGTGAGACCAGTTGGTGATACATGATACCAGAAAGCAATTATACCACCTAATATAGAATAACAATCATCATAGACTTTTGGGTTGTTGGTTGGTAGTGATACATGAAGGTGTCCTTTAGTTGATCTTGCAAGAGATAATGAGAGAGTATCTTTCCAAGGTTTCTGTTCTGATTCATAAGGAACTTTTAAATGACTAGTATTATTAATCTGTTCAACTATTTCAAATGACAAAATGAAAATAAAATATGAGTCATATGATGATCACATGCAGGCTGCTATTATAATAGAAAATTGAATACTGTGATAACTTTTAACATCTCACTTATTTTTACCTAGCACATCTATAGCTCAGTGAGGTAATTACTAATAAAAAGACTCATAGCTGATTATCAGAGTTTTTGAAATTCTGTGTAATGTCTCATTAGTTAGGTAATATTAGAGTACTAGTAAACAATTTGCTACATTTAATATGTATAATCATATATATTGGTTAAATCATCCAATAAATTTTTACAGTGTTGATAATATTTATTAGGCAATATCTAGCTGCTATATACACAATAAACAATCTATTTCCTGTTAGCACTTCAGTAAGGAAAGGTGTGGTATTAAGTTTCAAATATGATGGTTACAAAATAGAAGTGATATAATAATTATGGATAGTTGCAATGAGTGGCTATATAAATTAAGCATTTAGCATAATTATGTAAGACCTTGTATTTGAAAATATTGAGAATCTACTAGTTTTGTCTTTATTTTGAGAAAAGAGTGCCAAGTGTCATTCCCTCCTATATCTAATACCATTAAAATGATATAATGTTAGTAAAGACAACCTTTACTTGAAACCTACCAGTCTCACTACATGTTTTGTCTAAAGTCTCAAATACATGGAGCTACATACACCAATAGCATCAGTGTGACAGTATATATTATATATATATGACCAGATTTGTGAAAAGGGATCACTCTTGTCAAAACATCTCCGAAAACACACAACCATATATTTTTCACTGGATTTTTACTAAAATATATGTCAGTTTAAAAGAATAGATAACTTGTATGCAAAATGTAGTATATATACACAGTAAAAATTTATTAGCACACATTATATGATATATATAATTATTTGATGTAAACTGTTTACAAAATGTTAGAACTAATAATGATTTTGTTAAGGAAATATAAATATATTTATTTGATAAACAATCAACTCATTAAACTAATCAAAACTATATTATGTTTACTTTCAGTTTGCATCATATAACCTGTATAACTATATGTTGGTTAAATCAACAAGTCAGTTTTTACTGTATGTATATATATATATATATATATATATATATATATATGTAATTATATATATATTATATTTGAAAATATTGATAGTCTTCTCATTTTGGAGTTATTGTAAGAAGAAAAAAGGTGTCATACCTTCTCATACCTACCATTCAGTAACAGATTTAATGATATAATGTTAACTGGTAAATACAGCTTATAGTTGTAGACTACCAGTCTCACTACATTGGTTGCAAATTGATTTAACTAATACAATGTATAGAGGTTGCATAATTATGAAAAAATAATAACATATATAATATATACTATTAATTACTAATGTATTATTAAACTTAAGGTTATGTAGTTACACAAACAGTAGTACATTAGTAATAACAACAGTTTATGGTTATTTTCAACAAAAATAACTTTTCACTTCCAACCTGTATATATAATTAATGATACTATTAAGTACAGTTGTATATAATATCTTAATCAATATAGCGAATTGTCCCAACATTTATATAGCAGTGAAGTAGTTCATATATTATATGTGTAATGCGTTAAGTTTGTAACAGAATATTGTTACAAATTTGAATTATAAGTGTTGATGTATAGCATTTTATATTTTTAGGTTCCTGTTTTTTGAAGTATAACATTTTAGAAATGACAAGTCGCCAGTCAAGGCTCTTTATTCATTTCTGTCGTTTGTCTTCACGATCAGCTATATTAATACTTGTCTGGGATGCTCTAATTTACAACTACATTGTCTTAATGAGATACTTTGAGGGTACAATATCCAGCAATGTTCAACAAAGTGAGACACCAAATAGTACTGCTAATATTGTCTTTAATAATGGATATTGTATGCTCTACTTTATTTTCGTTTTGGTTGGATTGATAGCTGATGTGTGGACAGGACGTTATAAGATCATTGTTACTGGCATCTTTTTGTGCTTTTTTGCTTGGATAATTTCTGGTGTGAATTTCATTATAACAGCATATTGGCAAAATAATTCATTATTTTATGTAATCTATGTATTTGGATATCTTTGTGCTGCAATTGGATATACTGGGTTTCGAGCAAATATTATACAGTTCAATATTGATCAACTTGTGGGAGCTTCAGCAGATGAACTAAGTGCTATCATATACTGGCATAGTATTAATGTACCAGTTATATTTACTTTATTTGAACTTGGACAATGTTCTTTGAGTTTTTTTCTTATACTATCATTCATAACATCAGGAGTAACAATGTCTGTGGTATTAATAACTCATTCCTTTTTCAAACACTGGCTGGAAACTACTCCTCTCATTATCAATCCTATTAAGTTGATTGCTAAAGTACTCAACTATGCCAGGAAGAACAAGTACCCAAGGAATCGTAGTGCCTTGACCTACTGGGAAGACGACTACCCTTCCCGACTAGACTTAGGTAAAGAGAAATATGGTGGACCTTTTACAGTAGAGGAAGTAGAAAATGTGAAGACAGTGTTACGTATGATTCCTCTGATGATTTGTATTGTTGGACTAAGCTGTGCTGATGAAGTATACTGGAGTGTGATGATGGGTGGTAATCCTATTAATTCATCTTTTAAATCTTGCATCATTTCAAATAACACAATGACTTATGTAACTCCAACTTTCTTACTGCTTTTCCATCAGTTCTTCATTTATCCCTGTTTCAATAAATACATTCCCAGTATGTTGAAGAGAATAGGTCTGGGACTAGTCTTTGCTTTGGCAACCACATTATCCTATGCAGTTATATTCAAGTATCAGAGTAATACCTTGTCATATTTCAATGACCTATTACTACTTCCTCAGATATTGTATGGTGTTGCTTTTGCACTAATTTATCCAACATCTTTGGAGTTCACAATAGCACAGTCTCCCATACAAATGAGAGGAATGATGGTTGGAGTGTCATTTGCTTCTTTTGGAATTGGTTATCTCATTAATATTAATACAAAATATCCTTTTGGCTGTGATAATATTTCCATCTGTCCAAATTTCTATTACTACATTACTAGCAGTGTTGTTATCTTTATTATACTGTTAATATTCCTAGTACTAGCTAAATGGTACAAGTTTCGTGTGAGAGAGAATGAAATCAATATAGTACAAATTGTTGATGAACACTATGAAAGATATCTGAACCAGGAAGAAGAACACGAAGGACTAATGGGTCTTTCTACTGACTAATACTATATTTCAAAAAAATTCAACGTTGTGTCAGTTTTGTTGTGATAAATAGATTAGTTGTGGTTTTAACACATTATATATATTTGATGACATTTTAAATTATTGATAATCATCATTATGTTTATTAAATATTAAGTTGAATGAATTTTGCATGTAACCTTAATAACAATAGGACTAAAAGACTGACCACATAAATAACAATATGTAAAATATTTAGTGTCATTGGTTAATAGTCTTTTATCCACTCCCATTACATATTAATAAATAATATATATAATATATAATACTGAATATTCTTCTGTGATAATCCAACCTTAGTTTACTTGTTTATATGTCACTGCATTTCATCCAATTTATATTATATACATATATAATTGTTTATAAGTACATATTAAAACTATCATATATAATTATCTATCTGTTAATATTTAATATCATCAGTGCTACATCTAAAGAATAATTACAATTAACAGTGTTTCATTTAATGTTAAATAAAAAGGTTTTAAGAAACAATAATTTTTTGTCAAGAAAATAATAGGGTTTATTACGTAAAGGCATCTGCATTTTTTAACTCATCAATAAGTTGATCAATCATGTCCTGTGTTACACTAGGCATTACATAAACATGACAGTAATGACATTCTTCATTGTTTACATTAACAGTCTTACAAAATAGACTATATTTATAAACCAGTTCATCATTTGGTTTCCTGAACACCACAGCTAGTGACAATGTAGAACGATGAATCCATAGTTCAGTAGATATCTCCTTTTCCAATTCCTTTAGTCTCTCTACTACATACTCAGCTAACTGTAAACATCCAGCAATCATCTTGACCTGTTTGTCATAGGAATGTGTACTGATGAACGTCCACAAAATCAATGTTGAGAGACCATTACGAGATCCTGAAGCTGTGAGTTGAAATGGCTCAGAAAGTACAGAAGGGTTCATCAACATTCCTGTCTTGCTCATAAAAATACCACAAGGCCATGGACAACCTGCCCACTTATGACCACTTATAACAATTGAAGAGTCATAGTCAAGTTGAAAATCAAATACTGGACCAGGATTCTCTTTGATCAAGCTGTGGTCATAACCCATCTCTATAAAGGGCATATACGCAGCTCCCAATGCACCATCTACATGAAACCAGAAACCTTTATGTTCAGAGTACTGATCTGGGTTCTCTCGATCATAGTAGATCTTACGTGAGTACATATTATTCTTTTTAAGGACAGGAATTATAGCTTTTCCAGCTGCTTTACATCATTGTAAGCTCCTTTAAAATGTTGTGCCATAGTTAAAGATGATCAGAATAGGATGACCTTTGCCAGTGAAGAAATCAACAAGTTTCATTAGTGCATCAATATCCATGGAGCCAGAACTGATACCTGTTGGACCAATAATAGTAGGAACTCGTGTTGGCCAAGGACCTCCAAGAGGATTATCATTAGGGTGTTGACGTATACCAACATCATAAAATGATGACATAGCTGCAATGTGTGAATTCCTTTTCATACCATGATGAGAATTATCAGAGTAGAAAGCCACAGGAGAGAATTAAAGCATTAGGGTTATCATCATAGCACAAAGGTTGCATACCAGGAACTAGAGATAGCGATGTGTCATTTTTGATAGGATCACCAGCGAGATAGCTATGTGCACTCCAAATAGCATGAATATTTCCTTCTGTTGAACCCATATTAAGTAAATAGCCCCAGTAACTTTTTCCATATCATTTTCATTATGTGGCCATTTGAAATGCCAAAATGAGGCATAGTACTCAAGTACACTAAGGCTGAAAAAGACCATAGTTCTTTATGAGTATTATCCTGTAGGTTTCATGAGACCAATTGAGGATACTTGATCCACCTATACCACTTACTTTAGAATAACAATCATCATAGACTTTTGGGTTGTTGGTTGGTAGTGATACATGAAGGTGTCTTTTAGTTGATCTTGCAAGAGATGAGAGACTATCTTTCCAAGGTTTCTGATCTAGTTCATAAGGAACTTATAAATGACTAGTATTATAAATCTATTTAACTATTTCAAATGACAAAATGAAAATAAGATATGAGTCATATGATGATCACATGCAGGCTGCTATTATGATAGGAAATTGAGATATTGTGATAACTTTTAACATCTCATTTATTTTTACCTAGCACATCTATAGCTCAGTGAGGTAGCTACTTATGACAAACACTATTCACCTACTATACCTATACTATAGGTTGATTTAATACACACACACACACACACACACATATATAGACTGTAAAACTAACCAATATATATATTGATTTAACCAATATATGGTTATAGGTTATACAAGTTGCATAATGCAAACTGAAAGTAAATAGAATATAGTTTTCATTACTATTGTTCTATTGACTTGATTGCTTATCAAATGAAATGTTTTCGCTTTTAAAAAAATTTATTTACTTTTAACATTTCGTAAACAGTTTGCTACATTCAATATGTATAATCATATATATATTGGTTAAATCATCATCTAATTAATTTTTACAGAGTCAATAAATTTTTATTAGAAAATATCTAGCTGCTGTATACATAATAAGCAATCTATTTCTAGTTTGCACTTCAGCAAGGAAAGGTGTGGTATTAAGTACTATATTATGTATTATGTGTACTAAAATAACTATAAACTGGTTGAATTAACCTATCCTTTTTAGCAGTAATATATTGATACAATAACCTTAGTATATTGTATATAATTATTATAGTGTGTAACATGAACTTCATATATCCTAATTACAAAATAGAATTGGTATAACAAGGATAGTTGCAAGGCCTGGTCACATAGATTAAGCATTCAGCATATTCAGTGTCTAGTGTCATTCCCCTCATATAGTACCATTAAAATGATAAAATATTTACTAGTAAAGACAACCTTTACTTGAAACCTACTACTATCACTATATGTTTTATCTAAAGTCTCAAATACATGGAAATACATACACCAATAGTATCCTTGTGATAGTATATATTATTGTGTGATGTGATTTGCAAAAATGATCATTTTTAAAAATCATCTTAAAACATGCAGTTGTTATGTACACAACCATACATTTTCACTGGATGTTTACTAAAATATGAAAACTGTTTACAAAATATTAGAACTAATAATAGTTTATTCAAATTATTATTATTTGTGACTACATGCACTGTAAAACTTATTGGTTATTTCTTTAGAACTATAAAAACATGTTCATTTGATAAACAATCCATTCCATCAGACAATAGTAATCAAAACAATAATATGTTTACTTTCAGTTTACATCATACAACCTGTATAGCCATATATTGGTTAATAACAACGCATCAGTTTTTACACAAATATATAATATACTATCTTAGTCAGTAATGTAAATATTCTATAATTATCATTTGAAGAATGGCAAGTCATTGTCAGTCATGTTTCTCCATTCATTTCTGTCATTTGTCTACATCTTTACGATCAGCTATCTTGGTACTTGTCTGGGATGCTCTAATGTACAACTACATTGTATATATGAGATATTTTGGAACTACCATGTACAGCAATGTTCAGCAAAGTCAAACATCAAATAGTGCCAGTAATATTGTCTTAAATAATGGATATTGTATGCTCTACTTTTTGTTCTCATTGCTTGGACTGATAGCTGATGTATGGACAGGACGTTATAAGATGATTGTTACTGGTATCTTATTGTGCTTTTTTGTTTGGATACTTTCTGGTATGGAATTTATTATTGCAGCATATTGGCCCAATATTCCATTATTTTATGTAATATATGTATTTGGATATCTTTGTGTTGTAGTTGGATATACTGGGTTCCGAGCAAACATTGTACAGTTCAATATTGATCAACTTGTGGGAGCTTCAGCATATCAACTAAGTGCTACCATATACTGGCATAGTATTATTATACCAGTTTCATTTACCATTTTCCAACTTGGTCGATGTTCACTAAATTTTTTTCTTATACTATCATTCATAATGTCAGGAATAACAGTGTCTGTGGTATTAATAACACTTTCCTTTTTCAAACACTGGCTGGAAACTACTCCTCTCATTATCAATCCTATTAAGTTGATTGCTAAAGTACTCAATTATGCTAGGAAGAACAACTACCCAAGGAATCGTAGTGCCTTGACCTACTGGGAGGATGACTACCCTTCTCGACTAGACCTAGGTAAAGAGAAATATGGTGGACCTTTTACAGTAGAGAAAGTAGAAAATGTGAAGACAGTGTTACGTATGATTCCTCTGATGATTTGCATTGTTGGACTCGGCTGTGCTGGTGAAATATACTGGAGTATGATGATGGGTTCTAATCCTATTAATTCATCTTTTAAATCTTGCATCATTTCAAATAACACAATGACTTATGTAACTCCAACTTTCTTACTGCTTCTCCATCAGTTTTTCATTTATCCCTGTTTCAATAAATACATTCCCAGTATGTTGAAGAGAATAGGTCTGGGACTAGTCTTTTCTTTGGCAACCACATTATCCTATGCAGTTATATTCAAGTATCAGAGGAATACCTTGTCATATTTCAATGACCTATTACTAATTCCTAAGATATTGTATGGTGTTGCTTTTGCACTGATTTTTCCAACATCTTTGGAATTCACAATAGCACAGTCTCCCATACAAATGAGAGGAATGATGGTTGGGATGTTTTTCGCCTCTTATGGAATTGGTTATCTCATTAATGTTAATACAAAATATCCTTTTGGTTGTGATAATATTTCCATCTGTCCAAATTTCTATTACTACATTACTAGCAGTGTTGTTATCTTTATTATACTGTTAATATTCCTAGTACTAGCTAAACGATACAAGTTCCGTGTGAGAGAGAATGAAGTCAATATTGTTCAAATTGTTGATGAACATTATGAAAGATATCTTGACCAGGAAGAAGAACAAAAAGACTAATAGGTCTTTCTATTGACTAATACTATGCTTTAAAGAAATTCAACATTGTGTCAGTTTGTTGTGATAGATTGGTTGTGGTTTTAACACATTATATATATTTGATGACATTTTAAATTATTGATAATCATCATTAAGTTTCTTAAAAATTAAGATAAATGAATTTTGCATGTAACCTTAATAACGATAGAACTAAAACACTGACCACATCATTGGTTAATAGTCATTTATCCAATCCTATTATATATTAATAAATAATATATATAATATATAATACTGAATATTCTCCTGTGATAATCCAACCTTAGTTTACTTATTGATATGTCACTACATTTCATCCAATTTATATTATATATATAATTGTTTATAAGTACATATTAAAACTATCATATATAATTATCTATCTGTTAATATTTAATATTATCAATGCTACATCTAAAGAATAATTACAATTAACAGTGTTTCATTTAATCTTAAATAAAAAGTTTTTAAGAAACAATAATTTTTTTGTCAAGAAAATAATAGGGTTAATTACATAAAGGCATCTGAATTTTTTTAACTCATCAATAAGTTGATCAATCATATCTTGTGTTACACTAGGCATTACATAAACATGACAGTAATGGCGTTCTTCATTGTTTACATAGACAGTTTTACAAAATAGACTATATTTATAAACCAGTTCATCATTTGGTTTCCTGAACACCACAGCTAGTGACAATGTAGAACGATGAATCCATAGTTCAGTAGATATCTCTTTTTCCAATACCTTCAGTCTCTCTACTACATACTCAGCTAACTGTAGACATCCAGCAATCATCTTGACTTGTTTGTCATAGGAATGTGTACTGATGAACGTCCACATAATCAATGTTGAGAGACCATTACGAGATCCTGAAGCTGTGAGTTGAAATGGCTCAGAAAGTACAGAAGGATTCATCAACATTCCTGTCTTGCTCATAAAAATACCACAAGGCCATGGACAACCTGCCCACTTATGACCACTTATAACAATTGAAGAGACATAGTCCAGTTGGAAATCAAATACTGGACCAGGATTCTCTTTGATCAAGCTGTGCTCATAACCCATCTCTATAAAAGGCATATACACAGCTCCCAATGCACCATCTACATGAAACCAGAAACCTTTACGTTCAGAGTACTGATCTGGGTTCTCTCGATCATAGTAGATCTTACGTGAGTACATATTATTCTTTTTAAGGACAGGAATTATAGCTTCTCCAGCTGCTTTACATCATTGTAAGCTCCTTCAAATGTTGTACCATAGTTAAAGATGATCAGAATAGGATGACCTTTGCCAGTGAAGAAATCAACAAGTTTCATTAGTGCATCAATATCCATGGAGCCAGAACTGATACCTGTTGGCCCAATAATAGTAGGAACTCGTGTTGGCCAAGGACCTCCAAGAGGATTGTCAGTAGGGTATTGACGTATACCAACATCATAAAATGATGACATAGCTGCAATGTGTGAATTCCTTTTCATACCATGATGGGAATTATCAGAGTAGAAAGCCACAGGAGAGAATTAAAGCATTAGGGTTATCATCATAGCACAAAGGTTGCATACCAGGAACTAGAGATAGCGATGTGTCATTTTTGATAGGATAAGCAGCAAGATAGCTATGTGCACTCCAAATAGCATGAATATTTCCTTCTGTTGAACCTATATAAGTAAATAGCCCCAGTAACTTTCCATATCATTTTCATTATGTGGCCATTTGGAATGCCAAAATGAGGCATAGTACTCAAGTACATTAAGGCTGAAAAGACCATAGTTCTTTATGAGTATTATCCTGTAGGTTTCATGAGACCAATTGAGGATACTTGATTCACCTATACTACTTACTTTAGAATAACAATCATCATAGACTTTTGGGTTGTTGGTTGGTAGTGATACATGAAGGTGTCTTTTAGTTGATCTTGCAAGAGATGAGATACTATCTTTCCAAGGTTTCTGATCTGGTTCATAAAGAACTTATAAATGACTAGTATTATAAATCTATTTAACTATTTCAAATGACAAAATGAAAATAAGATATGAGTCATATGATGATCACATGCAGGCTGCTATTATGATAGGAAATTGAGATACTGTGATAACTTTTAACATCTCATTTATTTTTACCTAGCACATCTATAGCTCAGTGAGGTAGCTACTTATGACAAACACTATCCACCTACTATACCTATACTATAGGTTGATTTAACACACACACACACACACACACACACACACACACACATATAGACTGTAAAAACTAACCAATATATATATTGATTTAACCAATATATGGTTATAGGTTATACAAGTTGCATGATACAAACTGAAAGTAAATAGAATATAGTTTTCATTACTATTGTCCTATTGACTTGATTGCTTATCAAATGAAAATGTTTTACTTCTTAAAAAATCTTATTTACTTTCAACATTTTGTAAACAGTTTGCTACATTCAATATGTATAATCATATATATTGGTTAAATCATCATCTAATTAATTTTTACAGAGTCAATAATTTTTTATTAGAAAATATCTAGCTGCTATATACACAATAAGCGATCTATTTCTGGTTTGCACTTCAGTAAGGAAAGGTGTAGTATTAAGTACTATATTATGTATTATGTGTACTAAAATAACTATAAACTGGTTGAATTAACCTATCCTTTTTAGCAGTAATATATTGATACAATAACCTTGGTATATTGTATATAATTATTATAGTGTGTAACATGAACTTCATATATCCTAATTACAAAATAGAATTGGTATAACAAGGATAGTTGCAAGGCCTGGTCACATAGATTAAGCATTCAGCATATTCAGTGTATAGTGTCATTCCCCTCATATAGTACCATTAAAATGATAAAATATTTACTAGTAAAGACAACCTTTACTTGAAACCTACTAGTATCACTACATGTTTTGTCTAAAGTCTCAAATACATGGAAATACATACACCAATAGTATCCTTGTGATAGTATATATTATTATGTGATGTGATTTGCAAAAAGGAACCATTTTTAAAAATCATCTTAAAACATGCAGTTGTTATGTACACAACCATACATTTTCACTGGATGTTTACTAAAATATAAAAATTGTTTACAAAATATTAGAACTAATAATAGTTTATTCAAATTATTATTATTTGTGACTACATGCACTGTAAAACTTATTGGTTATTTCTTTAGAAATATAAAAACATGTTCATTTGATAAACAATCCATTCCATCAGATAATAGTAATCAAAACAATAATATGTTTACTTTCAGTTTACATCATACAACCTGTATAGCCATATATTAGTTAATAACAACGCATCAGTTTTTACACACATATATAACATACTATCTTAGTCAGTAATGTAAATATTCTATAATTATCATTTGAGGAATGGCAAGTCATTGTCAGTCAAGTTTCTCCATTCATTTCTGTCATTTGTCTACATCTTTACGATCAGCTATCTTGGTACTTGTCTGGGATGCTCTAATGTATAACTACATTATATTTATGAGATATTTTGCAGCTACCATGTACAGCAATGTTCAGCAAAGTCAGATACCAAATAGTGCCAGTAATATTGTCTTTAATAATGGATATTGCATGCTCTTCTTTTTGTTCTCATTGCTTGGATTGATAGCTGATGTGTGGACAGGACGTTATAAGATCATTGTTACTGGTATCTTATTATGTTTTTTTGCTTGGATACTTTCTGGTATGGATTTTATTATTGCAGCATATTGGCCTAATAATCCATCATTTTCTGTAATATATGGACTTGCATATCTTTGTGCTGTAGTTGGATACACTGGATTTCGAGCAAACATTGTACAGTTCAACATTGATCAACTTGTGGGAGCTTCAGCAGATCAACTAAGTGCTATCATATACTGGCATAGTATTAGTATACCAGTTGTATTCACTATATTTGAACTTGGACGATGTTCTTTCCACTTTTTTCTTCTATTATCATTTATAATGATGGGAGTAACAGTGTCTGTGATATTAATAACTCATTCCTTTTTCAAAAACTGGCTGGAAACTAATCCTCTTATTATCAATCCTATCAAGTTGATTGCTAAAGTACTCAACTATGCCAGGAAGAACAAGTACCCAAGGAATCGTAGTGCCTTGACCTACTGGGAGGAGGACTACCCTTCACGGCTAGATTTAGGTAAGGAGAAATATGGTGGACCTTTTACAGTAGAGGAAGTAGAAAATGTGAAGACAGTGTTACGTATGATTCCTCTGATGATTTGTATTGTTGGACTCAGCTGTGCTGATGAAGTATACTGGAGTATAATGAAAGGTTCTAATCCTTTTAATTCATCTTTTAAATCTTGCTTCATTTCAAATAACATAATGACTTCTGTAACTTCAATGTTCTTACTGCTTCTCCATCAGTTCTTGATTTATCCCTGTTTCAATAAATACATTCCCAGTATGTTGAAGAGAATAGGTCTGGGACTAGTCTTTGCTTTGGCAACCACATTGTCCTATGCAGTTATATTCAAGTATCAGAGGAATACCTTGTCATATTTCAATGACCTATTACTAATTCCTCAGATATTGTGTGGTGTTGCTTTTGCACTAATTTTTCCAACATCTTTGGAGTTCACAATAGCACAGTCTCCCATACAAATGAGAGGGATGATGGTTGGGATGTGGTTCGCCTCTTATGGAATTGGTTATCTCATTAATATTAATACAAAATATCCTTTTGGCTGTAATGATATTACCATCTGTCCAAGTTTCTATTACTACATTACTAGGAGTGTTGTTATTTTTATTATACTGTTAGTATTCATAGTACTAGCTAAATGGTACAAGTTCCGTGTGAGAGAGAATGAAATCAATATAGTTCAAATTGTTGATGAACATTATGAAAGATATCTTGACCAGGAAGAAGAACAAAAAGACTAATAGGTCTTTCTATTGACTAATACTATGCTTTAAAGAAATTCAACATTGTGTCAGTTTGTTGTGATAGATCGGTTGTGGTTTTAACACATTATATATATTTGATGACATTTTAAATTATTGATAATCATCATTATGTTTCTTAAATATTAAGATGACTGAATTTTGCATGTAACCTTAATAACAATAGGACTAAAACACTGACCACATAAATAACAATATGTAAAATATTTAGTGTCATTGGTTAATAGTCATTTATCCACTCCCATTACATATTAATAAATAATATATATAATATATAATACTGAATATTCTTCTGTGATAATCCAACCTTAGTTTACTTGTTTATATGTCACTGCATTTCATCCAATTTATATTATATACATATATAATTGTTTATAAGTACATATTAAAACTATCATATATAATTATCTATCTGTTAATATTTAATATTGTCAATGCTACATCTAAAAAATAATAACAATCAACAGTGTTTCATTTAATGTTAAATAAGAAGGTTTTAAGAAACAATAATTTTTTGTCAAGAAAATAGTAGGGTTAATTACATAAAGGTATCTGCATTTTTTAACTCATCAATAAGTTGATCAATCATGTCCTGTGTTACACTAGGCATTACATAAACATGACAGTAATGTCGTTCTTCATTGTTTACATAGACAGTCTTACAAAATAGACTATAATTATAAACCAGTTTGTCATTTGGTTTCCTGAACACCACAGCTAGTGACAATCTAGAACAATGAATCCATAGTTCAGTAGATATCTCCTTTTCCAAATCCTTCAGTCTCTCTACTACATACTCAGCTAACTGTAGACATCCAGCAATCATCTTGACCTGTTTGACATAGGAATGTGTACTGATGAATGTCCACAATACCAATGTTGAGAGACCATTACGAGATCCTGAAGCTGTGAGTTGAAATGGCTCAGAAAGTACAGCAGGATTCATCTTGGTCTATAAAAACACTACAAGGTTATGGGCAACTTGCCCATTTGTAGCTACTATTAACAATTGAAACATATAGTCCAGTTAGAAATCAAATTGTGGACCAGGTGTCTCTTTGATCAATCTGTGCTCATAACCTATAGAGATAATGATGTCTCACTTTTGATTGACTCTCCAGAGAGATAGCTTCGTGCACTTCAAATAGCATGAATATTTCCTTCTGTTGAACCCATATTAAGTAAATAGCCCCAGTAACTTTCCATATCACTTTTATTATGGGGCCACTTGGCATGCCACAATGAGGTATAGTATAGTGATTGTAGAGACACCATAATCATTTAATAAAGTTGAAAAAAGTCCATACATCTTTATGATCATCATCATGTTGTTTTTCAGTGAGACCAGTTGATGATACATGATAGCAGAAAGCAGTTATACCACCTAATATAGAATAACAATCATCATAGACTTTTGGGTTGTTGGTTGGTAGTGATACATGAAGGTGTCCTTTAGTTGATCTTGCAAGAGATGATGAGAGAGTATCTTTCCAAGGTTTCTGTTCTGGTTCATAAGGAACTTTTAAATGACTAGTATTATTAATCTGTTCAACTATTTCAAACGACAAAATGAAAATAAGATATGAGTCATATGATGATCACATCCAGGCTGCTATTATAATAGGAAATTGAATACTGTGATAACTTTTAACATCTCACTTATTTTTACCTAGCACATCTATAGCTCAGTGAGGTAATTACTAATGAAAAGACTCATAGCTGATTATCAGAGTTTTGAAATTCTGTGTAATGTCTCATTAGTTAGGTAATATTAGAGTACTAGTAAACAGTTTGCTACATTCAATATGTATAATCATATATATTGGATAAATCATCCAATAAATTTTTACAATGTAGATAATATTTATTAGGTAATATCTAGCTGCTATATACATAATAAACAATCTATTTCCTGTTAGCAGTTCAGTAAGGAAAGGTGTGGTATTAAGTACTATATTATGTATTATGTGCACTATAAATGACTATGGACTGGTTGAATCAACCTATCCTTTTTAGCAGTAATATATTAATACAATAACCTTAGTATATTGTATATATTATAGTATGTTACATGAACGCTCAAATATGCAGGTTACAAAATAGAAGTGGTATAATAATTATGGATAGTTGCAAGGAGTGGCTATATAAATTAAGCATTCAGTATAATTTTGTAGGACCTTGTATTTGAAAATATTGAGAATCTACTAGTTTTGGTTTTTATTTTGAGAAAAGAGTCCAAAGTGTCATTCCCCTCCTATACCTAACACTATTAAAATGATATAATGTTTATTAGTAAGGACAACCTTTAGTTGTAGCCTACCAGTGTCACTGTATGTTTTGTCTAAAGTCTCAAGTACATGGAACTATATCCACTAATAACATCAGTGTGACAGTATATATTATATATATATGACCAGATTTGTGAAAAGGGACCACTCTTGTCAAAACATCTCCGAAAACACACAACCATACATTTTTCACTGGATTTTTTTCTAAAATATATGTCAGTTTAAAAGAATAGATAACTTGTATGCAAAATGTAGTATATATACACAGTAAAAATTTATTAGCACACATTATATGATATATATAATTATTTGATGTAAACTGTTTACAAAATGTTAGAACTAATAATGATTTTGTTAAGGAAATATAAATATGTTTATTTGATAAACAATCAACTCATTAGACTAATCAAAACTATATTATCTTTACTTTCAGTTTGCATCATATAACCTGTATAACTATATGTTGGTTAAATCAACAAGTCAGTTTTTACTGTATGTATATGTATATACATATATGTAATTATATATATTATATTTGAAAACATTGAGTCTTCTCTTTTTAAAGTTATTGTGAGAAGAAAAAAAGGTGTCATGCCTTCTCATACCTACCATTCAGTAACAGATTTAATGATATAATGTTAACTGGTAAATACAGCTTATAGTTGTAGCCTACCAGTGTCATTACATCGGTTGCAAATGATTTAACTAATACAATGTATAGAGGTTGCATAATTATGAAAAAATAATAACATATATATTATATACTATTAATTACTAATGTATTATCAAACTGAAGGTTATGTAGCTACACAAACAGTAGTACATTAGTAATAATAGCAGTTTATGCTTGTTTTCAACAAAAATAACTTTATACAGGTCTTCTCATTTTGGAGTTATTGTATATATAATTAATGATACTATTATGTACAGTTGTATAATATCTTAATCAATATAGTGAATTGTCCCAACATTTATATAGCAGTGAAGTAGTTCATATATTATATGTGTAATGTGTTAAGTTTGTATCAGAATTTTGTTACAAATTTGAATTATAAGAGTTGATGTATAGCATTTTATATTTTTAGGTTCCTGTTTTTTCAAGTATAACATTTTAGAAATGACAAGTCGTCAATCAAGACTCTTTATTCATTTCTGTCGTTTGTCTTCACGATCAGCCATATTAATACTTGTCTGGGATGCTCTAATTTACAACTACATTGTCTTAATGAGATACTTTGAGGGTACAATATCCAGCAATGTTCAACAAAGTGAGACACTGAATAGTACTGGTAATATTGTCTTTAATAATGGATATTGTATGCTCTACTTTATTTTCGTTTTGGTTGGATTGATAGCTGATGTGTGGACAGGACGTTATAAGATGATTGTTACTGGCATCTTATTGTGCTTTTTTGCTTGGATAATTTGTGGTGTGAATTTTATTATAACAGCATATTGGCAAAATAATTCATTATTTTATGTAATATATGTATTTGGATATCTTTGTGGTGCAATTGGATATACTGGGTTTCGAGCAAACATTATACAGTTCAATATTGATCAACTTGTGGGAGCTTCAGCAGATGAACTAAGTGCTATCATATACTGGCATAGTATTAATGTACCAGTTATATTTACTTTATTTGAACTTGGACAATGTTCTTTGAGTTTTTTTCTTATACTATCATTCATAACATCAGGAGTAACAATGTCTGTGGTATTAATAACTCATTCCTTTTTCAAACACTGGCTGGAAACTACTCCTCTCATTATCAATCCTATTAAGTTGATTGCTAAAGTACTCAACTATGCCAGGAAGAACAAGTACCCAAGGAATCGTAGTGCCTTGACCTACTGGGAAGACGACTACCCTTCCCGACTAGACTTAGGTAAAGATAAATATGGTGGACCTTTTACAGTAGAGGAAGTAGAAAATGTGAAGACAGTGTTACGTATGATTCCTCTGATGATTTGTATTGTTGGACTCAGCTGTGCTGATGAAGTATACTGGAGTACGATGATGGGTGGTAATCCTATTAATTCATCTTTTAAATCTTGCTTCATTTCAAATAACACAATGACTTATGTAACTCCAACTTTCTTACTGCTTCTCCATCAGTTCTTCATTTATCCCTGTTTCAATAAATACATTCCCAGTATGTTGAAGAGAATAGGTCTGGGACTAGTCTTTGCTTTGGCAACCACATTGTCCTATGCAGTTATATTCAAGTATCAGAGGAATACCTTGTCATATTTCAATGACCTATTACTAATTCCTCAGATATTGTATGGTGTTGCTTTTGCACTGATTTATCCAACATCTTTGGAGTTCACAATAGCACAGTCTCCCATACAAATGAGAGGAATGATGGTTGGAGTGTCATTTGCTTCTTTTGGAGTTGGTTATCTCATTAATATCAATACAAAATATCCTTTTGATTGTGATGATATTTCCATCTGTCCAAGTTTCTATTACTACATTACTAGGAGTATTGTTATCTTTATTATACTGTTAGTATTCATAGTACTAGCTAAATGGTACAAGTTCCGTGTGAGAGAGAATGAAGTCAATATAGTTCAAATTGTTGATGAGCACTATGAAAGATATCTGAACCAGGAAGAAGAACACGAAGGACTAATGGGTCTTTCTACTGACTAATACTATACTTAAAAAAATTCAACATTGTGTCAGTTTTGTTGTGATAAATAGATTAGTTGTGGTTTTAACACATTATATATATTTGATGACATTATAAGTTATTGATAATCATCATTATGTTTCTTAAATATTAAGTTGAATGAATTTTGCATGTAACCTTAATAACAATAGGACTAAAAGACTGACCACATAAATAACAAATATTTAGTGTCATTGGTTAATAGTCATTTATCCAGTCCCATTACATATTAATAAATAATATATATAATATATAATACTGAATATTCTTCTGTGATAATCCAACCTTAGTTTACTTGTTTATATGTCATTGCATTTCATCCAATTTATATTATATACATATATAATTGTTTATAAGTACATATTAAAACAATCATATATAATTATCTATCTGTTAATATTTAATATCATCAGTGCTACATCTAAAGAATAATTACAATTAACAGTGTTTTATTTAATGTTAAATAAAAAGGTTTTAAGAAACAATAATTTTTTGTCAAGAAAATAATAGGGTTAATTACATAAAGGCATCTACATTTTTTAACTCATCAAGAAGTTGATCAATCATACCTTGTGTTACACTAGGCATTACATAAAGATGACAGTAATGACGTTCTTCATTGTTTACATAGACAGTCTTACAAAATAGACTATATTTATAAACCAGTTCGTCATTCGGTTTCCTGAACACCACAGCTAGTGACAATGTAGAACGATGAATCCATAGTTCAGTAGATATCTCCTTTTCCAATACCTTCAGTCTCTCTACTACATATTCAGCTAACTGTAGACATCCAGCAATCATCTTGACCTGTTTGTCATAGGAATGTGTACTGATGAACATCCACAAAATCAATGCTGAGAGACCATTACGAGATCCTGAAGCTGTAAGTTGAAATGGCTCAGAAAGTACAGAAGGGTTCATCAACATTCCTGTCTTGCTCATAAAAATACCACAAGGCCATGGACAACCTGCCCACTTATGACCACTTATAACAATTGAAGAGACATAGTCCAGTTGGAAATCAAATACTGGACCAGGATTCTCTTTGATCAAACTGTGCTCATAACCCATCTCTATAAAAGGCATATACGCAGCTCCCAATGCACCATCTATATGAAACCAGAAACCCTTACGTTCAGAGTACTGATCTGGGTTCTCTCGATCATAGTAGATCTTACGTGAGTACATATTATTCTTTTTAAGGACAGGAATTATAGCTTCTCCAGCTGCTTTACATCATTGTAAGCTCCTTTAAAATGTTGTGCCATAGTTAAAGACGATCAGAATAGGATGACCTTTGCCAGTGAAGAAATCAACAAGTTTCATTAGTGCATCAATATCCATGGAGCCAGAACTGATACCTGTTGGCCCAATAATTGTAGGAACTCGTGTTGGCCAAGGACCTCCAAGAGGATTATCATTAGGGTATTGACGTATACCAACATCATAAAATGATGACATAGCTGCAATGTGTGAATTCCTTTTCATACCATGATGGGAATTATCAGAGTAGAAAGCCACAGGAGAGAATTAAAGCATTAGGGTTATCATCATAGCACAAAGGTTGCATACCAGGAACTAGAGATAGCGATGTGTCATTTTTGATAGGATCACCAGCGAGATAGCTATGTGCACTCCAAATAGCATGAATATTTCCTTCTGTTGAACCTATATAAGTAAATAGCTCCAGTAACTTTCCATATCATTTTCATTATGTGGCCATTTGGAATGCCAAAATGAGGCATAGTACTCAAGTACATTAAGGCTGAAAAAAGACCATAGTTCTTTATGAGTATTATCCTGTAGGTTTCATGAGACCAATTGAGGATACTTGATCCACCTATACCACCTACTTTAGAATAACAATCATCATAGACTTTTGGGTTGTTGGTTGGTAGTGATACATGAAGGTGTCTTTTAGTTGATCTTGCAAGAGATGAGTATTATAAATCTATTTAACTATTTCAAATGACAAAATGAAAATAAGATATGAGTCATATGATTATCATATGCAGGCTGCTATTATGATAGGAAATTGAGATACTGTGATAACTTATAACATCTCATTTATTTTTACCTAGCACATCTATAGCTCAGTGAGGTAGCTACTTATGACAAACACTATCCACCTACTATACCTATACTACAGGTTGATTTAACACACGCACACACACACACATATATAGACTGTAAAACTAACCAATATATATATTGATTTAACCAATATATGGTTATAGGTTATACAAGTTGCATGATGCAAACTGAAAGTAAATAGAATATAGTTTTCATTACTATTGTTCTATTGAATTGATTGCTTATCAAATGAAAATGTTTTTGCTTTTAAAAAAATTTATTTACTTTCAACATTTCGTAAACAGTTTGCTACATTCAATATGTATAATCATATATATTGGTTAAATCATCATCTAATTAATTTTTACAAAGTCAATAATTTTTTATTAGAAAATATCTAGCTGCTATATACACAATAAGCAAACTATTTCTAGTTTGCACTTCAGCAAGGAAAGGTGTAGTATTAAGTACTATATTATGTATTATGTGTACTAAAATAACTATAAACTGGTTGAATTAACCTATCTTTTCCAGCAGTAATATATTGATACAATAACCTTGGTATATTGTATATAATTATTATAGTGTGTAACATGAACTTCATATATCCTAATTACAAAATAGAATTGGTATAACAAGGATAGTTGCAAGGCCTGGTCACATAGATTAAGCATTCAGCATATTCAGTGTCTAGTGTCATTCCCCTCATATAGTACCATTAAAATGATATAATGTTTACTAGTAAAGACAACCTTTACTTGAAACCTACTAGTATCACTACATGTTTTGTCTAAAGTCTCAAATACATGGAAATACATACACCAATAGCATCCTTGTGATAGTATATATTATATATATTATATATATATGTGATGTGATTTGCCAAATGGGACCTTTTTAAAAAACATCTTAAAACATGCACTTGTTATTGTGGTGTTCCTTCTAGCAAGACTACTTCAAGTATTTAATAAATTGAATATCTTAATCTCAACAACGACTGACTGTCGATAAAACAACACACACACACACATATATATAGAAAGACACGTCACAATGACGTCACAAAACATTACAAATAATGACAATGTATAGATAACACAACATAATAGAGTCTTAATATACTACAGTTATGTACACAACCATACATTTTCACTGGATGTTTACTAAAATATGAAACAGTTTATAAAGTGTTAGAACTAATAATAGTTTATTTATGTAACTACATACACTGCAAAACTTATTGTTTGATAAATAATCCATTCCATCAGACAATAGTAATCAAAACAATAATATGTTTACTTTCAGTTTACATCATACAACCTGTATAGCCATATATTGGTTAATAACAACGCATCAGTTTTTACAGCATGTACTCATATATAATATACTATCTTAGTCAGTAATGTAAATATTCTATAATTATCATTCGAGGAATGGCAAGTCATTGTCAGTCAAGTTTCTCCATTCATTTCTGTCATTTGTCTACATCTTTACGATCAGCTATCTTGGTACTTGTCTGGGATGCTCTAATGTACAACTACATTGTATTTATGAGATACTTTAAAGCTACCATGTACAGCAATGTTCAACAAAGCCAGACACCAAATAGTACCAGTAATATTGTCTTTAATAATGGATATTGTATGGTCTTCTTTATTTTTGCTTTGTCTGGACTGATAGCGGATGTGTGGACTGGACGTTATAAGATGATTGTTACTGGCATCTTTTTGTGCTTTTTTGTTTGGATACTTTCTGGTATAGATTTTATTATTGCAGCATATTGGCCCAATAATCCATCATTTTATGTGATATATGTATTTGGATATCTTTGTGTTGTAGTTGGATATACTGGGTTTCGAGCAAACATTGTACAGTTCAATATTGATCAACTTGTGGGAGCTTCAGCAGATCAACTAAGTGCTATCATATACTGGCATAGTATTAATGTACCAGTTGTATACACTATATTTGAACTTGGACGATGTTCTTTCAATTTTTTTCTTATACTATCATTCATAATGTCAGGAGTAACAGTGTCTATGGTATTAATAACTCATTCCTTTTTCAAACACTGGCTGGAAACTACTCCTCTCATTATCAATCCTATCAAGTTGATTGCTAAAGTACTCAACTATGCCAGGAAGAACAAGTACCCAAGAAATCGTAGTGCCTTTACCTACTGGGAGGAGGACTACCCTTCCCGACTAGACTTAGGTAAAGAGAAATATGGTGGACCTTTTACAGTAGAGGAAGTAGAAAATGTGAAGACAGTGTTACGTATGATTCCTCTGATGATTTGTATTGTTGGACTCGGCTGTGCTGATGAAGTATACTGGAGTATAATGAAGGGTGCTAATCCTAGTGATTTATCTTTTAAATCTTGCCTCATTTCAAGTAACATAATGAAGTTTATAACTCCAACTTTCTTACTGCTTTTCCATCAGTTTTTGATTTATCCCTGTTTCAATAAATACATTCCCAGTATGTTAAAGAGAATAGGTCTGGGACTAGTCTTTGCTTTGGCGACCACATTGTCCTATGCAGTTATATTCAAGTATCAGAGGAATACCTTGTCATATTTCAATGACCTATTACTAATTCCTCAGATATTGTATGGTGTTGCTTTTGCACTGATTTTTCCAACATCTTTGGAGTTCACAATAGCACAGTCTCCTGTACAAATGAGAGGGATGATGGTTGGGATGTGGTTCGCCTCTATTGGAATTGGTTATCTCATTAATATCAATACAAAATATCCTTTTGGTTGTGATGATATTTCCATCTGTCCAAGTTTCTATTACTACATTACTAGGAGTGTTGTTATCTTTATTATACTGTTAGTATTTATAGTACTAGCTAAATGGTACAAGTTCCGTGTAAGAGAGAATGAAGTCAATATAGTTCAAATTGTTGATGAACATTATGAAAGATATCTGAACCAGGAAGAAGAACAAAAAAGAATAATGGGTCTTTCTATTGACTAATACTATGCTTCAAATAAATTCAACATTGTGTCAGTTTTGTTGTGATAAATAGATTAGTTGTGATTTTAACACATTATATATATTTGATGACATTTTAAATTATTGATAATCATAATTCTGTTTCTTAAATATTAAGTTGAATGAATTTTGCATGTAACCTTAATAACAATAGGACTAAAAGACTGACCACATAAATAACAAATATTTTGTGTCATTGGTTAATAGTCATTTATCATATCTCATTACATATCAATAAATAATATATACAATTTATAATACTGAATATTCTCCTGTGATAATCTAACCTTAGTTTACTTGTTTATATGTCACTGCATTTCATCCAATTTATATTATATACATATATAATTGTTTATAAGTACATATTAAAACTATCATATATAATTATCTATCTGTTAATATTAAATATTATCAATGCTACATCTAAAGAATAATTACAATTAACAGTGTTTCATTTAATGTTAAATAAAAAGTTTTTAAGAAACAATAATTTTTTGTCAAGAAAATAATAGGGTTAATTACATAAAGGTATCTGCATTTTTTAACTTATCAATAAGTTGATAATCATACCTTGCGTTACACTAGGCATTACATAAACATGACAGTAATGATGTTCTTCATTGTTTACATAAAGAGTCCTACAAAATAGACTATATTTATAAACCAGTTTGTCATTTGGTTTCCTGAACACCACAGCTAGTGACAATGTAGAACAATGAATCCATAGTTCAGTAGATATCTCCTTTTCCAAATCCTTCAGTCTCTCTACTACATACTCAGCTAACTGTAGACATCCAGCAATCATCTTGACCTGTTTGTCATAGGAATGTGTACTGATAAATGACTACAATACCAATGTTGAAAGACCATTACGAGATCCTGAAGCTGTTAGTTGAAATGGCTCAGAAAGTACAGCAGGATTCATCAACATTCCTGTCTTGGTCTATAAAAACACTACAAGGTTACGGGCAACTTGCCCATTTGTAGCTACTAATAACAACTGAAACATATAGTTCAGTTGGAAATCAAATTGTAGACCAGGTGTCTGTTTGATCAATCTGTGCTCATAACCTATAGAGATAATGATGTCTCACTTTTGATTGACTCTCCAGAGAGATAGCTTCATCCACTTCAATAACATGAATATTTCCTTCTATTGAACCCATATTAAGTAAAAAACCCCAGTAACTTTCCATATCACGTTTATTATGGGACCATTTGGCATGACACAATGAGGTATAGTATAGTGATTGTAGGGATACCATAGTCATTTAATAAAGTTGAAAAAAGTCCATACATCTTTATGATCATCATCATGTTGTTTTTCAGTGAGACCAGTTGGTGATACATGATACCAGAAAGCAGTTATACCACCTAATATAGAATAACAATCATCATAGACTTTTGGGTTGTTGGTTGGTAGTGATACATGAAGGTGTCCTTTAGTTGATCTTGCAAGAGATAATGAGAGAGTATCTTTCCAAGGTTTCTGTTCTGGTTCATAAGGAATTTTTAAATGACTAGTATTATTAATCTGTTCAACTATTTCAAACGACAAAATGAAAATAAGATATGAGTCATCTGATGATCACATTCAGGCTGCTATTATAATAAAAAATTGAATACTGTGATAACTTTTAACATCTCACTTATTTTTACCTAGCACATCTATAGCTCAGTGAGGTAGCTACTAATGAAAAGACTCATAGCTGATTATCAGAGTTTTTGAAATTCTGTATAATGTTTCATTAGTTAGGAAATATTAGCGTACTAGTAAACAGTTTGCTACATTCAATATGTATAATCATATATATTGGATAAATCATCCAATAAATTTTTACAGTGTTGATAATATTTATTAGGCAATATCTAGCTGCTATATACACAATAAACAATCTATTTCCTGTTAGCACTTCAGTAAGGAAAGGTGTGGTATTAAGTACTATATTATGTATTATGTGCACTATAAATGACTATGAACTGGTTGAATCAACCTATCCTTTTTAGCAGTAATATATTAATACAATAACCTTAGTATATTGTATATATTATAGTATGTTACATGAACTTTCAAATATGCACGTTACAAAATAGAAGTGGTATAATAATTATGGATAGTTGCAAGGAGTGGCTATATAAATTAAGCATTCAGTATAATTTTGTAGGACCTTGTATTTGAAAATATTGAGAATCTACTAGTTTTGGCTTTATTTTGAGAAAAGAGTGCAAAGTGTCATTCCCCTCCTATACCTAACACCATTAAAATGATATGATGTTTATTAGTAAGGACAACCTTTAGTTGTAGCCTACCAGTGTCACTGTATGTTTTGTCTAAAGTCTCAAGTACATGGAACTATATGCACTAATAACATCAGTGTGACAGTATATATTATATATATATGACCAGATTTGTGAAAAGGGAGCATTCTTGTTAAAACATCTCTGAAAACATACAACCATACATTTTTATTGAATGATTACTAAAATATGTGTCAGTTTAAAAGAATAGATAACTTGTATGCAAAATGTAGAATGTGTGTGCGTGTATGTGTGTGTGTGTGTATGTGTGTGTGTGTGTGTGCGCGTGTGTGTGTATACAGTAAAGATTTATTGGTACATATTATATGATAGATATCATTATATGATGCAAACTGTTTACAAAATATTAGAACTAATATTGAAATAAAAATATGTTCATTTGATAAACAATAATTAGATAATAGTAATCAAAAGTATATAATTTTTACTTTCAGTTTGCATCATACGACCTATATATACATTATATGAGATTGTGAAAAGGGACCAACCATTCTTGTCAAAACATTTCCGGAAACATGCAGTTGTTGAGTACACAACCATGCATTTTTACTGGATTAATACTAAAATATATATCAGTTTAAAAGAATTGATAGCTTGTATGTAAATTGTAGTATATATACACAGTAATAATTTATTAGCACACATTATATGATATATATGATTATATAATGTAAACTGTTTACGAAATGTTAGAACTAATAATGATTTTGTTAAGGAAGTAAAAACATGTTTATTTGATAAACAATCAACTCATTGGACAGAAATAATCAAAACTATATTGTTTACTTTTAGTTTGCATCATCATATATATATATAATATATATATATATATATATATATATATATATATATATAAACCTCTATAACATATAACTAAATATTTTTTGTTAAATCAGCAAAGTTAGTTTTTACAGTATATACCCCGGTATATATATATATATGTAAATATTATCTTAGTAATCCAATTATCTAAATAACATTTTAGAAATGACAAGTCGTCAGTCAAGATTCTTTATTCATTCCTGTCATTTGTCTTCACAATCAGCTATATTGGTATATGTTTGGGATGCTTTAATGCACAGCTACATTGTCTTAATGAGATACTTTGAAGGTACAATATCCAGCAATGTTCAACAAAGTGACACACCAAATAGTATTGCTAATATTGTCTTTAATAATGGATATTGTATGCTCTACTTTATTTTCGCTTTGGTTGGACTGATAGCTGATGTGTGGACAGGATGTTATAAGATGATTGTTACTGGCATCTTTTTGTGCTTTTTTGCTTTTATTATAACAGCATATTGGCCCAATAATCCATTATTTTATGTAATATATGTATTTGGATATCTTTGTGCTGCAATTGGATATACTGGGTTTCGAGCAAACATTGTACAGTTCAATATTGATCAACTCGTGGGAGCTTCAGCAGATCAACTAAGTGCTATCATATACTGGCATAGTATTAATGTACCAGTTGTATACATTATATTTGAACTTGGACGATGTTCTTTCCATTTTTTCCTTCTATTATTGTTTATAATGTCAGGAGTATCAGTTTCTGTGGTATTAATAACTCATTCTTTTTTCAAACACTGGCTGGAAACTACTCCTCTCATTATCAATCCTATCAAGTTGATTGCTAAAGTACTCAACTATGCCAGGAAGAACAACTACCCAAGGAATTGTAGTGCCTTGACTTACTGGGAGGATGACTACCCTTCATGACTAGACCATGGTAAGGAGAAATATGGTGGACCTTTTACAGTAGAGGAAGTAGAAAATGTGAAAACAGTGTTACATATGATTCCTCTGATGATTTGTATTGTTGGACTCAGCTGTGCTGATGAAGTATACTGGAGTATAATGAAGGGTGCTAATCCTATTAATTCATCTTTTAAATCTTGCTTCATTTCAAATAACATAATGACTTTTGTAACTCAGGGTTTTTTACTGTTTCTTCATCAATTCTTGATTTATCCCTATTTCAATAAATACATTCCCAGTATGTTGAAGAGAATAGGTCTGGGACTAGTCTTTGCTTTGGCAACCACATTATCCTATGTGGTTATATTCAAGTACTAGAAAAATACCTTGTCATATCTCAATGACCTATTACTAATTCCTCAGATATTGTATGGTGTTGCTTTTGCACTGATTTTTCCAGCATCTTTGGAATTCACAATAGCACAGTCTCCTGTAGAAATGAGAGGGATGATGGTTGGAATGTGGTTCACTTCTTTTGGAGTTGGTTATCTCATTAATATTAACACTAAATATCCTTTTAGCTGTGATAACAATTCTATCTGTCCACGTTTCTATTACTACATTACTAGGAGTGTTGTTATCTTTATTATATTGTTAATATTCATAGTACTAGCTAAATGGTACAAGTTCCGCGTGAGAGAGAATGAAGTCAATATAGTTCATATTGTTGATGAACACTATGAAAGATATCTGAACCAGGAAGAAGAATATAAAAAGAAATAGGACTTTCTATTGACTGATACTTTGTTTCTAAGATCATCAATATTGTGTTAGCTTGTTGTGATAAAGAAGGTTAATATTAAGAGGTTAATTATTAACAAAAATTAAAAATTAAAAACTTACAACAAAACCATTAATGAAGTGTATTACCATTAATTAGCAAATAAATCAAATATTATTCAATATATTAGATATTTGTTGTTCACAAAATTTAGAAATAATAGAATCTATAAAATGTAGTCATTTCAATGTTGTATTATCAGTTATAAAATGACAAATGAGAGGTATGTCTTTGTCTGTGATGCTATTATCATTATAAAACCTTAATAACCTCAGTGCAGTATTATTAGAGAGACTATTAGTAATCTTCTGTAGGGTGCTAGGTAAGATTGGTGAGGACTCCAAAACTTATTGGTTATTTCTTTAGAGATATAAAAACATGTTCATTTGATAAACAATCAACTCATTGGACAATAGTAATCAAAATTATATTGTTTACTTTCAGTGTACATCATACAACCTGTATAGCCATATATTGGTTAAATCAACATGTCAATTTTTACAGTTTATATATATATATATATATATATACATATATATATATAATACATACATACATACATACATACACACACATATACACACACACACTCATATATATATATATGTATATATACATGTATATATATATATATATATACATACATACATCAGTTTTTACAACTTGCACACGTATATAATATACTATCGTAGTCAGTAATATAAACATTCTATAATTGTCATTTGAGGAATGGCAAGTCATTGTCAGTCAAGTTTCTCCATTCATTTCTGTCATTTGTCTACATCTTTACGATCAGCTATCTTGGTACTTGTCTGGGATGCTCTAATGTACAACTTCATTATATTTATGAGATATTTTGGAACTACCATGTACAGCAATGTTCAGCAAAGTCAGACACCAAATAGTGCCAGTAATATTGTCTTTAATAATGGATATTGTATACTCTTCTTTTTTTTTTCATTGCTTGGATTGATAGCTGATGTGTGGACAGGACGTTATAAGATGATTGTTACTGGTATCTTATTGTGCTTTTTTGCTTGGATACTTTCTGGTATAGATTTTATTATAACAGCATATTGGCAAAATAATCCATCATTTTATGTAATATTTGTATTTGGATATCTTTGTGTTGTAGTTGGATATACTGGGTTTCGAGCAAACATTGTACAGTTCAATATTGATCAACTTGTGGGAGCTTCAGCAGATCAACTAAGTGCTACCATATACTGGCATAGTATTAGTATACCAGTTGTATTTACCATTTTCCAACTTGGTCAATGTTCACTAAATTTTTTTCTTATACTATCACTTATAATGATGGGAGTAACAGTGTCTGCAGTATTAATAACTCATTCCTTTTTCAAACACTGGCTGGAAACTAATCATCTTATTATCAATCCTATCAAGTTGATTGCTAAAGTACTCAACTATGCCAGGAAGAACAAGTACCCAAGGAATCGTAGTGCCTTGACCTACTGGGAGGAGGACTACCCTTCACGACTAGACTTAGGTAAAGAGAAATATGGTGGACCTTTTACAGTAGAGGAAGTAGAAAATGTGAAGACAGTGTTACGTATGATTCCTCTGATGATTTGTATTGTTGGACTCAGCTGTGCTGATGAAGTATACTGGAGTACGATGAAGGGTCCTAATCCTATTAATTCATCTTTTAAATCTTGTCTCATTTCAAATAACACAATGACTTATGTAACTCCAACTTTCTTACTGCTTCTCCATCAGTTCTTGATTTGTCCCTGTTTCAATAAATATATTCCCAGTATGTTGAAGAGAATAGGTCTGGGACTAGTCTTTGCTTTGGCAACCACATTATCCTATGTGGTTATATTCAAGTATCAGAAGAATACCTTGTCATATTTCAATGACCTATTACTAATTCCTCAGATATTGTATGGTGTTGCTTTTGCACTGATTTATCCAACATCTTTGGAGTTTACAATAGCACAGTCTCCTGTAGAAATGAGAGGAATGATGGTTGGGATGTGGTTTGCCTCTCTCGGAGTTGGTTATCTCATTAATATCAATACAAAATATCCTTTTGGTTGTGATGATATTTCCATCTGTCCAAGTTTCTATTACTACATTACTAGGAGTATTGTTATCTTTATTATACTGTTAATATTCCTAGTACTAGCTAAATGGTACAAGTTCCATGTGAGAGAGAATGAAATCAATATAGTACAAATTGTTGATGAACACTATGAAAGATATCTGGACCAGGAAGAAGAATACGAAGGACTAATGGGTCTTTCTAATGACTGATACTATACTTCAAATAAATTCAACGTTGTGTCAGTTTTGTTGTGATAAATAGATTAGTTGTGGTTTTAACACATTATGTATATTTGATGACATTTTAAATTATTGATAATCATCATTATGTTTCTTAAATATTAAGTTGAATGAATTTTGCATGTAACCTTAATAACAATAGGACTAAAAGACTGACCACATAAATAACAAATATTTAGTGTCATTGGTTAATAGTCATTTATGAAATCTCATTACATATTAATAAATAATAATTACATATATAATACTGAATATTCTTCTGTGATAATCCAACCTTAGTTTACTTGTTTATATGTCACTGCATTTCATCCAATTTATATTATATACATATATAATTGTTTATAAGTACATATTAAAACAATCATATATAATTATCTATCTGTTAATATTTAATATTATCAATGCTACATCTAAAGAATAATTACAATTAACAGTGTTTCATTTAATGTTAAATAAAAAGGTTTTAAGAAACAATAATTTTTTGTCAAGAAAATAATAGGGTTTATTACATAAAAGTATCTGCATTTTTTAACTCATCAATAAGTTGATCAATCATATCTTGCGTTATACTAGGCATTACATAAACATGACAGTAATGACGTTCTTCATTGTTTACATAGACAGTCTTACAAAATAGACTATATTTATAAACCAGTTCGTCATTCGGTTTCCTGAATACCACAGCTAGTGACAATGTAGAACGATGAATCCATAGTTCAGTAGATACATCTTTTTCCAATTCCTTTAGTCTCTCTACTACATACTCAGCTAACTGTAGACATCCAGCAATCATCTTGACCTGTTTGTCATAGGAATGTGTACTGATGAACGTCCACAAAATCAATGTTGAGAGACCATTACGAGATCCTGAAGCTGTGAGTTGAAATGGCTCAGAAAGTACAGCAGGATTCATCAACATTCCTGTCTTGGCCATTTTTTCTCTAATGAAGTGACACCTACTTATTATGACAATCGCTGGCTTCTATAATAACAATTGACAAAACTTAATAATGTAGTAACCACTGGCATACTATGTTGATATACATTGCTTTTTAGGTGCATATTATTTTGACATCTTTTAAATATAGAAATTAATTGAGCTTTATGAACGTGATAGAATTCTGAAAAAAAGTTAACAGAACAGGCCTTCATCAGCTGTTGAATATGAATAACATGATAAACAAAATTCCTACTTCATTATTTTCACATCATTTGATGATACAGTCTTTACAGTAGGGTATGGTTGATATGCTTGTAGTTAAGACTTCCAATTTAGCATTTTGTAAATGGTTGAACAACAATCTGATTGGAAGTTACATACAATACATATACTAACTGGCACCATTTCTACCATGTGTTCCCGTTTAACTGACATACAAGTACATCATATATTATAATTATGTAAATAGTTCACATTATATCAAAGAAAACTCACAAACTAGTACTTCTACAATAATATACTTAATAGTGATAATCATTAAATTAAAAATTAATATGGAATTAAATATTTTAAAATTACAGTCATATTTTTATTAACAAGCAGATCAGTATACATTAAAGGAAACACTCATCGGACACTTATGACTATTCATTGTTATCCAATACATCAATCAATACTGATTGCTACTCATATCCATCATCATCTATATTCATCTTAAGGAGATTCATGAGTATCCACCAGTATCATCATATCAGACATCAGCAACTACAACTCTCCTCAAGTATCTTCTAATGGACTATTTTAATAAGGCCTAATCAAATTAATTTAAACATTATAATGTATAATGTTTGCATTCAGGCCATCAGCAGTATGCTATATTCTTTGTAAGTAAATAAATACTATGATAAAAGGATGTTCTCTAGTTAGCAAGCAGTAGTAACTTAAGAACAAGTAATGTAGTCATGAAGACTGTCAATAAAATAATACTTTGTCATAAAACCTTTCATAATCAAGATCCTCAGAGTACATTATTGACATCACAAGCCATATTTATTTAAGGTACAAAGTATACATTATATGATAGAAAAAACTCACAAACTAATACTCCTGCAATAATATGCTTAATAGTCATAATAATTGAATAAAAAATTAATGTAGAACCAAATATTTTAAACCAAGACTCATATTTTAGCAAGTGCATATTGTAGATATAGTGATCAGTGAACACCTGCTACAAGTAAAGAGCATTATTTCAACATGAAATTCAAGTTATGGAGTTGTAGTAACATCTGGAATATTCACTTATACAAGTCAAATGATTGCCACCCAACAAAAAAAAAATATCACTTTGGTAATAATTCATCCAAAGAAATATTTAAACAGAAATAAAAACATTTTGTTTTGGAAATTCCCAATTGCAATGCAAGTAATAATTTATTTATTTATAGCTATTGATGGAATAGCAAAATGACTCGATTAATGAAACTATCCAGGAAACTTCAAAGTATCAACTGAGCTCAATGAATATTGAATCAAACTGGTCTTAGCTAACACCTCAGATCATGCAGTTGTAATAACATCTGAAGTATTCACTTATACAAGTCAAATGACTGCCACCCAACAAAAAAAATATCACTTTAGTAATTTAAACCCTTAACAACATTCCGATATTGTTTACAAAAACACTTTATTTCTAATAAATCTGAAAACTTATAAAATTTATATAACAGAAATTCTCAATTGAAATACCAACTAACAGGATTGAGAAATTGACAGTCAACTTAAATTTAACAAACTTAATGATGATAATCAATAATTTAAATGAGCCATATATATATATATATATATATATATATAATGTGTTTGTAGTCACAACCACTCTATTTATCACAACAAAACTGAAACAATATTGATGATCTTAAAAATAAAGTATCAATTGATAGGAAGTCCCATATCTCTTTTGTATTCTTCTTCCTGGTCCATATATCTTTCATAGTGTTCATCAACAATTTGTACTATATTGACCTCATTCTCTCTCACACGTAACTTGTACCATTTAGCTAGTACTATGAATACTAACAGTATAATAAAGATAACAATACTCCTAGTAATGTAGTAATAGAAACTTGAACAGATGAAATTGTTATCACAGCCAAAAGGATATTTTGTATTGATATTAATGAGATAACCAACTCCAAAAGAAGCAAATGACACTCCAACCATCATTCTTCTCATTTGTATGGGAGACTGTGCTATTGTGAATTCAAGAGACACTGGCAAAATCAGTGCAAAAGCAACACCAAATAATATCTGAGGAATTAGTAATAGGTCATTGAAATATGACAAGCTATTACTCTGGTACTTGGATATAACCACATAGGACAATGTGGTTGCCAAAGCAAAGACTAGTCCCAGACCTATTCTCTTCAACATACTGGGAATGTATTTATTAAAACAAGGATAAATCAAGAACTGATAGAGTAGCAGTAAGAAAGCTGGAGTTATAAACTTCATTGTGTTATTTGAAATGAGACAAAATTTAAAAGATGAATTAATAAGATTAGAACCCATCATTATACTCCAGTATACTTCATCAGCACAGCTGAGTCCAACAATACAAATCATCAGAGGAATCATACGTAACACTGTCTTCACATTTTCTACTTCCTCTACTGTAAAAGGTCCACCATATTTCTCTTTACCTAGGTCTAGTTGTGAAGGATAGTCTTCCTCCCAGTATGTTAAAGCACTACGATTCCTTGGGTACTTGTTCTTTCTGGCGTAGTTGAGTACTTTAGCAATCAACTTGATAGGATTGATAATGAGAGGAGTAGTTTCCAGCCAGTGTTTGAAAAAAAAATGAATTATTAATACCACAGACACTGTTACTCCTGACATTATGAATGATAGTATAAGAAAAAAATTTAGTGAACATCGACCAAGTTGGAAAATGGTAAATGAAACTGGTATACTAATACTATGCCAGTATATGATAGCACTTAGTTGATCTGCTGAAGCTCCCACAAGTTGATCAATGTTGAACTGTACAATGTTAGCACGAAACCCAGTATATCCAACTACAGCACAAAGATATGCAAATACATATATTACATAAAATAATGGATTACTAGGCCAATATCCTGCAATAATAAAAACAACACCAGAAAGTATCCAAGCAAAAAAGCACAAAAAGATACCAGTAACAATGATCTTATAACGTCCTGTCCATACATCAGCTATCAATCCAAGCAACAAGAATGTAATGAAGAGCATACAATAGGTTATATCAAAGATGATACCAGCAGTTCTATTTGGTGTCTGACTTTGCTGAACATTACTGTATACAGTATACATAAAATATCGCCAATATATAATGTAGTTGTACATTAGAGCATCCCAGACAAGTACCACAATAACTGATCGTGAAAAGAGATGACGAAATCGGGTAGAGACTCTTGACTGACTTGCCATTATTGAAATATCATTCACTCAAAATAATTATTTAAACAGAATTAAAAACATTTTGTTTTTGAAATTCCCAATTGCAATGCAAGTAATAAGTTATTTATAACTATTGATATATGGAATAACAAAATGATTACGTTAATGACACTATCCAGGAAAATTCTAAGTATCAACAGCTCAATGAATATTGAATCAAAGTGGTCTTAGCTAACACCTCAGATCATGCAGTGGTTAGGTCAATGACATGTGATGGATAAAGCTGATCTATCCTTCAACTCCAGTAACATTTAACTCTGAGAGCTAGCCTTACTAGATATAAAGATGTATTTCCTCTTTATAGATCCTTAGTACTTCCTATATAATCTTATTGCTCCTCCCTTTGAGATCCCACTCTAAATCAAATATTTGATCTCTAGAGAATGTACAAAAATTCTCCTTAAATCTTCACCACAAAATTGGTCAGTCAGGTATCAATCCAATATCCCTTCTATCCATCTTATTCCTTTTTCTAATTGTAGATCTATTTCTAACCTTTGTCTTCTTTATAAACTTGTTAATAGCCTTTCTTTTTCCCAATTCTCTCGTCCCAATTGCCACTCGCTATATGTTCAAGATATGATCATCCACATAACCAAATAACCAAGTAGTTCCATTGTCTCATTCTTCTGCATCACTTTATTTGTTTGTTTCTAATACTATGTTGTAAGGATGTTCTCTAGTTAGCGAGAAGCAGTGACTTCAGAACAAGTAATGTAGTTATGAAGACTTCACATAAAATGATACTTTATCACATAACCTTTCATGATCAAGATCCTTAGAATACATTATTGATATCACAAGCCATATTTATTTAAAGAACAAAGTATACATTATATCAAAGAAAAACTCACAAACTAGTACTCCTTCAATTATATACCTAATAGCGATAATGATTGAATTTAAAATTAATGTAGAAGAAAAAATATTAACATTACAGTAATATTTTCATTAGCAAGCACATATTGTAGATATAGTGGTCAGTGAACACTTGCTACAAGTAAAGAACATTAATGTGAATTCAAATTATGGAGTTTAGTCTCAATGATCTGGTATGTTCATGTAATTTGTTCAACTGCTCTATATTATCTAACACAATAAACTATTTGTATTTTGAATGCTTATTATACAATAATTAAAGGCTGGATGAGTCAAGTTACAAAAATGCAAGCATTATATTAATTTATTATTCAGCAAATTGCACAATGATTGCTCAGTACAAGGTACAAAGGGTAAATAACATTGAACAGCAGCTGGTCCTTGTAGTGATTGCATCAGTAATCTATTTTGTTATCATGATTATGTAAGTTAAGAGGTGTAGTCAAATGTTCACTACTAAAACAACCTTTAATATTACTATTTTAAACAAGTTATTGTACATCAAATGATTAATATTCATTTATTCATTTGATTTATGACTCAAACAATGATTAGAAATAATTGTAATGATATATAAAGTTAAAGGAGAGTCAATATTTATTTAAATTAATGCATCATGTGGCAAATAAAGACAGTAATAGATTATAACTTGTTCCACTAACATAAAGTTAACTGAACACAAACTAAATTTACATTACTGTATACAATATTGACAGACACCTATATAATAATGATATCTGTTGTATGATAGCATATATTTAATGCATCAACAATCCTAGGAACAAGCTAGAGATAGTGTATCTCACATATAGTCTAAATCTTTAGTCTCAAGTCTAATGCTATCTTCTTTGCATTTTCTTTGTATTGGACCGACATTAGCTTTCCTTACATGTTTAGAAATATATTTTTTTATTAATTTGTAGGAAAGCTTGGAGCAAAGAATGTCAAGTAGGTCTAGCAATATCTGGAACATTTGCGTATAAAAGTCAAATTACTGCTATCTAGCAAAAAATAATTGAACCCTTAATAACATTCAAATATTGCTCACATAAACATTCTATATCTGAAAACTTCTAAAATTTATATAACAGAAATTCTCAATTGAAATACCAACTATCAGGATTGAGAAATTGATAGTCACTTTAGCAAACGTAATAATGATCATTAAAAATTTAAAAGCCTCATCAAATTAAATTTATAATAAGTTCAAAATCACAACCACTCTATATATCGCAACAAAACTGACACAATATTGATGATTTTAAGAACAATGTATCAGTCAGTGGAAAGTCCCATTTCTCTTTCATATTCTTCTTCCTGGTCCATATATCTTTCATAGTGTTCATCAACAATTTGAACTATATTGACCTCATTCTCTCTCACACGGAACTTGTATTGCTTAGCTAGTACTATGAATACTAACAGTATAATAAAGATAACAACACTCCTTGTAATGTTGTAATAGAAACTTGGACAGATAGAGTTGTTATCACAGCCAAAAGGATATTTTGTATTGATATTAATGAGATAACCAACTCCAAGAGAGGCAAATGACATCCCAACCATCATCCCTCTCATTTCTACAGGAGACTGTGCTATTGTGAACTCCAAAGATGTTGGAATAATCAGTGCAAAAGCAACACCATACAATATCTGAGGAATTAGTAATAGGTCATTGAAATATGACAAGGTATTCTTCTGATACTTGAATATAACCATATAGGACAATGTGGTTGCCAAAGCAAAGACTAGTCCCAGACCTATTCTTTTCAACATACTGGGAATGTATTTATTGAAACAGGGATAAATCAAAATCTGGTAAATAAGTATTAAGAAAACTGGAGTTATAAACTTCACTGTGTTATTTGAAATAAAGCAAGATTTAAAAGATGAACTGATAGGATTAGGACCTTTCATTAGACTCCAGTATACTTCATCAGCACAGCTGAGTCCAACAATACAAATCATCAGAGGAATCATACGTAACACTGTCTTCACATTTTCTACTTCTTCTACTGTAAAAGGTCCACCATATTTCTCCTTACCAAGGTCTAGTCGTGAAGGGTAATCCTCCTCCCAGTAGGTCAAGGCACTACGATTCTTTGGGTATTTGTTCTTCCTAGCATAGTTGAGTACTTTAGCAATTAACTTAATCGGATTGATAATGAGAGAAGTAGTTTCCAGCCAATGTTTGAAAAATGAATGAGTTATTAACACCACAGACACTATCACTCCAATCACTATATATGATAATAGGAAAAAAAAATCAAGTGAACATCTGCCAAGTTGGAAAATTGCAAATGTAACTGGTATACTAATACTATGCCAGTATATGATAGCACTTAATTCATCTGCTGAAGCTCCCACAAGTTGATCAATATTGAACTGTACAATGTTTGCTCGAAAACCAGTATAACCAACTAAGGTACAAAGAGATGCAAGTGCATCAATAACAAAAAACAATGGACGATTGGGCCAATATGTAATTATAATAAACCCAACACCAGAAAGTATCCAAGCAAAAAAGCACAAAAAGATACCAGTAACAATGATCTTATAACGTCCTGTCCACACATCAGCTATCAATCCAAGCAATGAGAATGTAATGAAGAGCATACAATAGGTTATATCAAAGAAGATACCAGCAGTTCTATTTGTTGTCTGACTTTGCTGAACATTGCTGTATACAGTATACACAAAATATCGCCAATATATAATGTAGTTGTACATTAGAGCATCCCATACAAGTACCACAATAACTGATTTTGAAAAGAGATGACGAAATCGGGTAGAGACTCTTGACTGACTTGCCATTATTGAAAAATCATTCAACCAAATAAATAGTTACACAGAATTAAAAACATTTTGTTCTGGAAATTCCCAATTGCAATGCAAGTAATAAGTTATTTATAACTATTGATATATGGAATAACAAAATGACTTGATTAATGGAACTATCAAGGAAACTTTAAAGTATAAACAGAGCTTGATTAATAATGAATCAAAGTGGTCTTAGCTAACCTTAGACAATGCAGCATTGGGGTCAACGACATGTGATCTATCCTTAAACTCCAGTAACTTCTAGCTCTGTAGATATAAAGACACTATTGCTTCTACAATACTCAACTAATAATCAACACTATATATTTCTCTTTATAGATCCTTAGTACTTCCTAAATTATCTTTCTGCTCTTCCTTTGAGGTACTCACTTTAATCAAATATTTAATCTCTAGAAAATTCTCCCTTAAAATCCTTCCAAGAATTTGTCTTTCAGGTATCATTTCAATCTCCTTCTTATCAATGTTATTTTACATTCTACTACTCATAGATCCATTACAAAGCTTTGTCTTTTTAAATTTATAAATTTCTTAATAGCCTTTCTAATTCCCAAAACATATTCTCTCGTCCCAATTATTACCCATTAGATGTTGAAGATATCATCGTCCAAATAATCAAATAGTTCTGTTCACTCATAGTTTTGTATCATTTTATTCATTTGTTCCTAATTTATGTTCCCTCTGGAATTCATTAGCTTAACACATCAGGAACTACAACTCTCTTCATGTACCTTCTAAACGATTATTTTAATAAGACCTAATTGAATCAAATTAAACCATTATAATGTCTTGTATTCACATTCAGACCATTAGCAGTATGGTATTAAATGTATATTTTGTAAATAAATATTTTCTATAATGTAAGGATGTTCTCTAGTTGGCAAGCAGTATTGACTTCAGAACAAGTAATATAGTCATGAAGACTTCATATAAGGTGATATTTTATCACAAAATCCTTCATGATTTAGATACGTATATTAAAGTACATTAGTGACATCACAAGCCATATTTATTTAAGAAACAAAGAATACATTATATCAAAGAAAAAATCACAAACTAGTATTTCTACAATAATATACTTAATGGTCATAATAATTGAATAAAAAGATATATCTATATATAAGATATTTTAAAATTACTCTCATATTTTTATTAGCAAGCAGATCAGCATACATTAAAGGAAACACTCATCAGACACTCATGACTATTCATTTTTACCCAATACATCAATCAATACTGGTTACTACTCATATCCATCATCATCTATATTCATCTTAAGGATATTCATGAGTATCCACCAGTATCATCATATTTGACTGATGGATGTAGACACTGTGGACTAGCCCATTTCTCTTTGGTATATTTCTACCTGTTTCAGATATCTTTATATTGACTTCGTTCTCCCTTACACGTAGTTTCTACCATTTAGCTAGTACTATAAATACTAACAGTATAATAAAGATAACAACACTCCTAGTAATGTAGTAATAGAAACTTGGACAGATAGAATTGTTATCACAGCCAAAAGGATATTAGGTGTTAATACTAATAAGATAACCAACTCCAAAAGAGGTGAACCACATCCCAACCATCATTCCTCTCATTTGTATGGGAGACTGTGCTATTGTATAATCCAAAAATGTTGGAACAATTGGTGCCAAAGATCTGAGGAATTAGTAAGAAATCATTGAAATATGACAAGGTATATTCCTCTGATAATTAGTATAGTACTTGAATATAACCACAAAAGACACTGTGGTTGCCAAAGCACAGACTAGTCCCACACCAAGTTTTCTTCAACATACTATGAATGTATTTAGGCATAAATGAAGAACTGATGGAGAAGCAATACTAATAAATACCAATCATTAGGATTGTCAAATTGACAATTCTAACAAATGCTTCACTGAACTAGAATGTTCTACTTTAGCAATATGTGTTGCTACATACATACATATATGCTGGTCTTATATAGAGCTTGGATCAAATGAGAACAATGACCTACATCAACTATATATCTAATTGACTGCTTATAAAATGGTATAGTTACTTGATGGCAAAGATAATTAATTAAAAGATATATATTCTATGCATGTGCACAAACATGCATCTTTCTATGTGCAATGCATTGTTTAATATTTCAATCATTTAGTAAAGTTTATAGCCAATTTTCAGTTTTGAAAAGATTATATAAACAATTTAATAACTTTGTCAAGCAGCTCAGTGTAGCAACATCTGAAGTGTCAACATGCATACTAAAACAAAGGAGTTAAAGAAAATTAAAAGAATATTAAAATTGTGTGAAGTAGTAAGGTGTTTAAAAAGTATATTATTACAAATTTACAATGATATATAATTTACAATGATTAGTAAAAACTATACAATGGCTTGACTTTTCAGTCAGTAGACACTATGGACTGGCGTATTTCTTTTTCGTATTCTTCTTCCTGGTCCAAATATCTTTCATAGTGTTCATCAACAATTTGAAGTATATTCACTTCATTCTCTCTCACACGGAACTTGTACCATTTAGCTAGTACTATGAATACTAACAGTATAATAAAGATAACAACACTCCTAGTAATGTTGTAATAGAAACTTGGACAAATAGAATTGTTATCACAGCCAAAAGGATACTTTGTATTGATATTAATGAAATAACCAACTCCAAGAGAGGCTAACCACATCCCAACCATCATCCCTCTCATTTCTACAGGAGACTGTGCTATTGTAAACTCCAAAGATGCTGGAACAACCAATGCATAAGCAATACCAAATAATACCTGAGGAATTAGTAATAGGTCATTGAAATATAACAAGGTATTACTCTGGTACTTGAATATAACCACATAGGATAATGTGGTTGTCAAAGCAAAGACTAGTCCCAGACCTATTCTCTTCAACATACTGGGAATGTATTTATTGAAACAGGGATAAATTAAGAATTGATGGAGAACCAGTAAGAAAATTGATGTTATAAACTTCATTGTGTTATATGAAATGAAGCAAGATTTAAAAGATGAATTAATAGGATTAGGACCCTTCATTATACTCCAGTATACTTCATCAGCACAACTGAATCCAACAATACAAATCATCAGAGGAATCATACGTAACACTGTCTTCACATTTTCCACTTCCTCTTCTGTAAAAGGTCCACCATATTTCTCTTTACCTAGATCTAGTCGTGAAGGGTAGTCGTCTTCCCAGTAGGTCAAGGCACTACGATTCCTTGGGTACTTGTTCTTCCTGGCATAGTTGAGTACTTTAGCAATCAACTTGATAGGATTGGTAATGAGAGGAGTAGTTTCCAGCCAGTGTTTGAAAAAGGAATGAGTTATTAATACCACAGACACTGTTATTCCCATTACCACATATGAAAGTATGGCAAAAAAATCTAAAGAACATCGTTCAAATTGAAAAATAGTAAAAGCAACTGGTATATTAATACTATGCCAGTATATGATAGCACTTAATTCATCTGCTGAAGCTCCCACAAGTTGATCAATGTTGAACTGTACAATGTTTGCACGAAAACCAGTATATCCAGTAATAACACTCAAAAATACAAGAACATATATTACATAAAATAATGAATTATTTTGCCAATATGCTGTTATAATAAAATTCACACCAGAAAATATCCAAGCCAAAAAGCACAAAATGATGCCAGAAACAATGATCTTATAACGTCCTGTCCACACATCAGCTATCAATCCAAGCAAAGAAAACGTAAAGAATAACATACAATATCCAATATCAAAGACAATGTTAGTTGTACTATTTGGTGTCTGACTTTGCTGAACATTGCTGTACATGGTTGCTGCAAAATATCTCATATATATAATATAGTTATACATTAGAGCATCCCAGACAAGTACTAAGATAGCTGACCGTGAAGACAGATGACAAAAATGGCGAGAGAACCTCAGGTGACTTGTCATCATTGAAATGTTGTTCACCAAAATACTTAATTTCTAATGAAACTGAAGACATAAAATGATTGTTTTGATTATATAGTTATACAAATTACATAACACTGTTTTGCTTATTAATGTATTACTGTATATTAATATAGTATATTAATAATAATAAAACAGTGTTATGTTTCCTTTTTTGACTAAAAAAGTTGATACATGTAACGTGTTTAACCATAATTTTGTTGGTTAAATCAACCAATCAGTTATTACAACGTCACACATGTGTTTGATGTTTGTATAGGATTTACAGTATAGATATCTACAATTTAGAAAATGGAATTGGAATTTTCTAATTGAATTTCCATGTCAGATACTAACCAATACTGATGGCTACTCATTGGTATCCATGAAGTAGATACTGACAGATATTTATAGTATCTAATATACTCAAAAAGATGCCAGTAACAATGATTTTATAACATCCTGTCCACACATCAGCTACAGTACTAGTCCAAACAAGGAAATGTAATGAAAAGCATACAATAGCTTATATCAAAGATGATATCAGTAGTTCTATTTTGGTGAACATCAGATTTGAATAATTATTTTAAAATTCCCAATTGCAATACAAGTAATATATAATCATTGAAATATGGACTGGGATATACACTCATAAACACAGCAAAAATCTATTGAATACATTCGTTGTTTTCATGATGTAAATGAAATGGTTCATATTATAAATACAATAATAAATATTCAACTCATTTTGTACCATGTATTTTATAGGTAATGTATATATGATGGATTTATTACAATTGTAGTGTTATGTGTTTTTATTGAAAAAATTTATTTAAAAAATGTTGTGTTGCCCAAATGATCGATCTTTCGTGACTCACATCCACTCAGGCTTCCACTTAGGCTCCAGGATTCCCTGCTATTGCTAGCTAGGACCGCCACCGTGGATTGGTAACCATTGTCCGAAGACGAGGTAATCCTGGCTGGAACTTCACCCTAACTTCAAACCAGCCGTACTGGGTTTCGAGCCTTGAGTATTTCTTCATCCATTCTCGAATTATAATTAAAGTATACGGAGGTATACAAAAACATTCTAAAATTTTGTATAGAAATAAAATGCAAAGGAATTATGTAATTCCGTATACTTTCCGACAACTGTTAGGTTGAAATTGATCGTAAAAAATTCAGTAATAAAAACGATGAAAGCGTTTTAAAAATTAAGACAGTTTTCAAGACACAAAAATGATTTGTAAAGTTTGTAAAGTAAAAGGAGTTTTATAATGTATAACAAACAATAATATAGCATAAATTTACAAAATAAATAAATTTTAAATAAACACTGAAATAGAAATTAAGCTGTCTCAGTAGGTGAAGATCTCAAGAGTTCAGTCAAAGAAAGTCTCCAGAGAATCCATTACTAACGAGTACACATTGGCCAGGCCCACAGACCATCATCATCAGCATGTGACTAGAAAGGAACAGCAAACACATAACCACTATTATGACGGGAGAGCATCAGTCATTAGTATACACATAACAAGCAAAACATTTTAATAGATTTTAAATTAATTATTGTCAAACAATATTTATATTATATGATACAAACTATGCATAATACTATAGTTATAATTATTCCCTAGACCCTGCCTAAATAATAGAACAAAACATGAGATATTTTATTGAGTAAACAAACTAAAGTTATAACAAACTATTACAATAATACACTGAACATATGATTTACTGATTATTATATAATGACAGACTCAATTGATACATATACCTCATTCAATAACAATGTTAAATATCCACAGTAAAACTTATATTATTATTCTTATATTACATAATAGCTTGAACTATAATTCAGATATAGTCAAAATCACAGAATATTGATTTTGTTTTTAATTGAGCGAGTACTAACTACAGTTACATTATGTTATAAATATAGCTCTACCCTATTATATAGTCCATTTTAGACATGAGTCTTGAACCAAAACCATATAAATTAAGGAAGAAAAGACAATATTTCAATCAAAAAATACTATACTTATTGTAGTTATTTTCCCATTCTTCTAGTACATCATGTGTTTGAGTAAACTGATTGCTACCTAATGTTCTAACAACATCCACTTTTCCATCAGCGTCTTCTCCTGATAAATCACTCCCTTCTTCTGATGTGGCATCACTCTCCTCGTCTGATGTGAAAGTTTCTGAATCTAACACAGATATAATACTATTAGTATTAATATTTATAATATAATAAAATGATATTTTCAAGATGTATTCTCTGTACAATGACATGATATATTATTAAGTATTATTGATTCTTACCAATAATTGGAAAAAAATCTTCAATATTGACTTCAGCTTCATTTCTTTGATTAATAAACTGCACTATTATTGTCTTACCAATAGAACTAAAAGTAATTAATTTAATATGTAAAATTATAAACACACACAAATTATACCTGACTATTGCTTCATGCCATAATTCATCTGGTTGTTTAACAAGACACTTACTGCATTACAAAGGTTACTATAGCAACAAAGAGAGAATTAAACAACTGATTTTCTATTTAATGCCACATACCTGTAGTCAGGTTCCTGATAAGCCCTTAGTTGAGAGAAAGACACAATATATCCATGAGATAACAACATTATCATTAGAAAAACCTGCAACATCCATCCATGAAGTACTGACAGGATTTTATATGCGTAAAACATGGATGTGTGTATAATACTCATACCTAGAATGAGCAACAATTAAAATGTTAGATAGACATAGAATATAGCAACTGTTAACCATAGTTTTCTCTGCATTGTCAGCCCCTCCTTCACTAATACCACATGCTAAATAAAGGTCACAAGATTCACTGGGTGTGTCACCTTACAAAGCAGTAATGGCTAATACTAACTCATTTACCACTCACTGTACCAATGTGACTTGCCCATGTGTAATTGACATGCCTCCTGAATAACCTCCATATATTCAGACATAATAATATATGTACTTGTATTTCTCCTGATTTGTGTATGTAATATTTGATACTTACATTAAAATCAATATCATCTCCACCTTCTTCACGGTTTAAAATAACAGCATTATGGTATACAAGAGTACCCCAAGACTAAAACAAGATCAACACTACATTATGTTAGAAAAATTATAAATCTGTGTACAATATCAGTTATATATATATTATTATTAGTCATAATTGTATTGTTTATAACACATCTAATTTATTAGTAGTTTCTGTGAATAATACCTCTTTTAATGGAGCTTGGCATTTTTGTCCTTGAGACTATCTTCTTCTAATACATTGGTATCTTTTTCAATATTTTCACCGTCAGTATTAGCTGTCTAATAATAGAAAGAGATTGTTACTACTTCAAGTGACTTTATAGTTATACATGTAGCAATATAATAGTAATAGTAGTATTGTCTACTTCAAATATTTCTGATACTACTTCTAATTCACAAAATGTATATTAATTCTAATTATAAATGTATAGTTAAACAATAGAGAATAGTAAGTCAATTCTTTCTTACAAACCTTGCCTACAAATAAGTCAGTTGATGAAAGAGATAGTAATAACTTCTGTTTGCTAATTCTAAAAGACTCTCTGTACAAGAAGAGAAAGACACATAATAAAAAAGAATAAACAAATATAACTTCCCATTACATGAATGATAAAATGCTATAGTATGTACGTAATTAATATCCATGTATCCTCTTTAATTTTGATATCAATTTAGTCTTATTTGGAAACTGGAATTTAAAACATAACATATCTAGTACACATGGTCTTCACAATAACGTACTAATTATATAACAATACAATGCCAAAATAAATGTTCCCATTTTACCTTCTGTTAGAGACATCAACTGTTGAAGATCTTTCTGAATCACAACCATCTCTGGATCAACTTCAGTATTATTATTAATAAATTCTGATAGTGAAGACAACTATAAAATGTACTGTAACAAGGAATACTGACATCATATTGATATGGTAATTTATAAGTTAATATCTCTCCAAAATAACATATTTACCTGGTCTTTGTAAGTCATCAGTTGAGCCTTGAGTGTCTCTTCATCCTCCTTGGCCATTCTCAAATAATTAGAGTATACGGAGGTATACAAAAACATTCTAAAATTTTGTATAGAAATAAAATGCAAAGAAAGTATGTAACTCCGTATACTTTCCAACAACTGTTAGGTTGAATTTGACTATAAAATGGAATTCAGTAACAAAAAAAGATGAAGAGCTTTTAAAAATTAAAACAGTTTTCAAGTCACAAAAATAAACCATTTTTATAATAGATAAATTATTTGAAATAAACATTGAAATAGAAATTAAACTGTCTCTGTGTCTCAACAGGTGAAGATCTCGAGAGTCCGGTCAAAGAAGGTCTTCAAAGAATCCATTACTAATGAGTACACAATTGGCCAGACCGAAAAATCATGATTTTCAGCACGCGCCTAGCAAGGAACAGCAAACGCGTGACCACCATTATGGCGGGAAAAAATCAACCATCAGCACACGCCTAACAAGCAAAACACTTTAAAGTAATTTTTGTAAAAAAATGATTATTAATTAAAATTAATGATTATAGTTTTTTTAATTTTTTGTAAAAAAGAACATTAATATATTATATGATACAAACTAAAGAATTGTAGTAAAGTTTCAAAAGAAATTGAGTTCTAAACTAATTCAGTTTTTTTAAGAAAAAAGTTAAAGTTATAATAATAATAATTATTAACTTTAAAAATATCTTTAGTTTTGAAACTAAAGTTAAAATTGACTTTTGACAAATTTTAGTAAAAAAGTTTTTTTTAAAGACAATTAACATCTATAACAACAAAACAAAAAAGTGTAAAGAAAAACTGTAAAGAAATAAATGAAAATAAAAAAAAATAAGACAGTCTCTGTAGTTGAAGAGTTCCCAAGAAGTCCAGTGAAGGTCTCCAATCCAGCAATTGTAGGAAAGAGAAGATAGAGAGTTCCCAAGAAGTTCAGTGAAGGTCTCCAATCCAGCAATTGTAGGAAAAAGAAGATAGAGTTTCCAAGAAGTCCAGTGAAAGTCTCCAATCCAGCAATTGTAGAAAACAGAAGATAGAGAGTTCCCAAGAGTCCAGTCAGTCCACAAGTTGAGAACATAGAGGGAGAAAGAGAGAATAACAACTGGATTATTAAAGAATGGATGAGATGTGGATGGATGGATGGAGAGAGAGCTCACCTTTTTCACCAGTGCTGCTCCTGCAGGGAAAGAAAAAGAGAGTAGTTATGAACTGATGGTGACAATGAGCGGATAGAGAGTGAAGAGAGACAGAGGAAGTGAAAAAGGACCACCAACACACACACACACAGCACACACACACGCACCCTAGAAGATCAGAGCTCTCCCCCGCCACCTGGCGGCCTTGGATATTAAAAAAAATTTTTTTTGAGGCCGCCAGGCGGCAGGGGAGAGATAATTAATAGGATTTGTATGAGTGTGTGTATAGTGTATGGGCTGGATAGCCCAAAAAAATAAAAATAAAAATAAAAAGAAGAGGAAAGAAGGCTTGAAGGAAGAAGACAGAAGAGACCAGGCAGGAGAGCAACTCATCTTTTACATCGAGAGAACGTCAGAGAACTGAGAACATTCAAAACATCAGAGAACGTCAGAGAACTGAGAACAGTCAAAACATCAGAGAACCCATAGTAAGAGCTTCCAAATTGAGTCCTGTAGAAACGAAGAGAAATAATTAGAGAACTGACTGATCCAAACAAAAATTACAAGAAAAAAAATTAAATAAAAAAAACAGAAAAGAAAAGAAAGAATGATCGTAACTGAATGAAAAAGATGATCCAGCGAAGAGAGACGATTCAACGAGAAGTAACGAACGAAGAGACGAGTCGTGAAGACGGCGATCCAACGAAGAGACGTGTCGTAGCGACGAAGACCCACGGGAGTCTGTGTACTAACATAAGCTTGCAAATGGAGTCACTTTATACTTCCAAGACATCTCTGTCACGTTTCATTTTGACCAGCACAAGAAATATACTCATGACAAATTTGGCGGGAAATTCCATCACACCTTCACCACACGTGACCAATATTAAGTCATTTTTAATTGATCTAATTAACAATTAATTAAGTTTTCTAAACATGTCAATATTACCTACTCTTCAAGTTGTTACTAGGAATTGACATCAAGCCAATTTGCTGTCATACTCATGAGTCATGATCACTAGCTACCACCTACGAGTAAGATTTTAATGTATTATTAAGTTATATTAAAAAGATTTCATTAGTGTTAAATTTGTATTACACTTTTAGTAACTGGAGTTTCATCAGTTTATAGAAACAAGTCATCACCAGGAGGATAGAAATCATCTTTTCCAATAGCCTAATTGAAAATACATCAAATATTTAAAGTTGGAAGTTTCTATTTGTCAAGTAGGGAAGTCCATACATTTTAATATTATTATGATACTGATCCCCTAACCCACAACAATAACTATACATAACAAAGTATGGACTTCCTGCTTGACTGATAGTCATTTCAGTAGTCATCAATTTAACTAAATACTTATCACATTTATAAATGTGTTGTACATGAACTGTGAACTTAAACATTGTACTATATGCTATCATTGTTTGAAGCTCACCATTACTGCTCTGTCTTTACACAGGATTCTTAGAGAGACTTTCCAAGACAAAAGACTTAATACCAGATTGATATAAGGTATAAGAGTATATCGTAGATAGAGAGGATGTAATCTAAATGACAATATTATCAATATGATATAGGTGCAATCAGGTGTAGCTATAGAGATGCTATTTTAAATACTTTTCACAGTCAAAGTAGTTAAATAAATATTATTCTCTGATCTTATTAATAGAGCAAGTATAATACTAGGAACTATATACATACATGTACATATACATTTAGTCTTTTAGACATTAAAGATTCACTTTTAAATATTACCAATCGAGTGAGTCATCAATGTTTTGTTATAGTAGATATACAATAGTATTAGTTAGTTAGTGAAAATGTACCTGGCCATGAGAGCTGTATCACAAAACTGAGGAAGAACAAGAAACAGGTTTTTTCTCTCTTTCTAATTGTATCATCTTTTGAGGATTCATCTACTATTCAAAGTAAAGGTATCATGATGGACATTGATTTCTGAAACAGTTATGTAGTGTGGAAACAATCACCATTGTGTGTATGTAGAACAATTGTACATATGTACCTGTAGTTTTGAAATCTCTACCAAATCAGGTGACACATCTGGCTTCCTCTCTAGACAGCAAAGATAAAACATGGGGTCAAAATGAAGTGGAGAAGTTTTAGGAGTTAACCAGTTAGACCATTCAATTAATGAAAAGATATCAGGAACACATCTTAATTCACTAAAGGAGAAAAATGTAGAAAATGTTGATAATTCAGTTTAGTATGATATAATTTTATTACAGTCTTAATAGAGTAGTAACATGATAAATTTTTAGTTGAAAATTAATTTTGATACTTAAAAAAATTCATAATGAAATACTACCACTATTATATAAACATACAATGGTGAGATAGGGAGGTAATCTCTATAGTAACTTGTCTTATCAAATTGTCAACCTGAAAATACATATTAGCTTATAATTATAATAAAACTAAGAAAAATTTAACCAGTATATGAGCCTCTATAAATTCATCAATATTTGTGCCAAGAAAATGTTTTCATTATAAATTGCACTCAAAAGTCTAATGGTCGGGTTATTTTATAAATTTTAGAGCTTCTAACCAAGTAATTAAAGCCAATTAGTTTTATGTGGGCAGAGACATTGGCTATGTTCATTTAAGAGTATCAGGAACATATTTATCAGATCTCAATCTAGGGGGTTGGGTTTCCAGGACCAAGAGTAAGGTATCATATCCACATATAAACACACTTCCTGAGTTCTTAAGAACTTGGTCATTCTAATATAATGTAATTTATAATACAGAACATACCATAAATTTTGATTTGGAACTACACTTTACAAAAAGACCTTCTGTCTCCTGTAAGAGTGACCCGAATCTTGTGTTGATTCCTTCATACAGATAGCTGGTAGATATTGTCCAATACATTGTTTAGTATAACGAGAACCTAGATACTGGATAGGACAAGCAAACAAAATAATATCAGCTGAATTCTCAACATAATTATTACCGACTACTTTACTACTTAAGCAATAAAAGGAGTACCACTAAGACTGATAAAGTTAACCTTCAAATTTTTAACTCTTTTTTTCAATACTGGTCCACGCATGCGCAAATTGTATACTTGTATTCATGAAATAAAATTATAACCATGTTGTTTTACATAGTGATTTACAGCCTCTTGGGATCACCAACACAGCTAGCAATTGCTATGCTAGTAGTGTCCTCCAGTGTTTGATGAATCACTCTGTTTTCTTTAGAATTCCTGCAATCAACCAGCAAACATACACGTTGTGAATGTACAAAGTTAGGTATATATATATTGTAAATTTAAAGTTCAAAAAATTCAAATTAATACCAACTTGACAGCCAGTGTTGCTGACAAAGCAACAGGGAAACCAGTGATTTAAACTACTACTGGAGTCTCTAGTCTATTGTTATATATATTTATAATTTCTCTATCATCATAATATATTCCATGGATGGCAGAACTATAATAAAATGGCTCAAGTACAACCAGTCATAAATGTACCAGCAGACCTCAAACAATGTTAAATCAGACTGGTCTTATAGCTATCACCTCAGAGCTTTCTGATCAAAGACATATGATGAACAAAAGCTAATATATTCGTGACTTCATTCTCCCTAATTTGTTCCAATAAATGAACAATTTTAAATACAATAAAACTAGTATATTTTAAACACAACAAATGCATTTATTGGACTACTTACATAGCAAAAAAATAAAATTTGAGCAAAAGTATCTTGTTTCTTCAAATCTTCTTAAAGTACACATGAAGAATAAACAATGCATGATCAACAAATTCGATTTATACATGTATAATATAATCACGTATATCATTGGTTTTCTGTTTTACTTTGTCTCTTCTTTTTCAAAATCGCGCCAATGTACACTGCTGATACTTCCTATAATCACAAGGGGTAAAACAAAATATAGGAATTTGGAAATAGTAATGGAATGTGTTGTAGATATGAAGTAAACAAACCACAAAAAAACAATGGAAATCATGTAGAGAAAAATTTGAATAAAGCAAGCGCAACTTCTACGCTTTACACTTCCTGATTTCCCTCCAGAAAGACGAAGTAGAAACCATACCATAGTAACGATTATTATAGAAGACAGTAATAAGACAATACCAGCTTTTACCAAACCCAAGCTAATAGTATAAGAAAATTTGAAGCATATGATGTCTACTTGCTGTTCTACAGTAGCATTGTAGCAATTGATACGAATACGAGTTGTTTTGGAAAAACAGTCCAGATTTGGCTCATGTACATTGCAGGAGTATGACTCATATATCATAAAAGCGTCCCAGAACACAACGAATGCGTAGACACTTATATATAGAAATAAAGCCAGAAAATGATAAATAAAATTGTCAGTGACAATATATCCAAAAAGAGTAGTTTGAGGTTTGTCTGCAGTGTCTTTCTCTCCACGTTTAAGTATTTTTCTGAAGATAAATCTTGCCATAGCATGAGCTCTTCTAGGACCAAACATATTGAAGACTTTGACGACACACTGATCATATTTCACACCATATGAATCAGAACATATTTTAATGGCATATCCTACTATCCAGACAATAGATATGATCAAAAATGCAAAGATGAAGATCAAAAAAGGTGAACAATATAAGATCCATAAAGGAACATCTCTCCACAGGATATAGGTCATATATTCAAATCCCATCTTAAATATACAAAAGAAAACAGTAACTGGGTTAACACAAAATTCAAGCATTCATTAAATTTATATATGTAATAAGGACAAAAGCTATAGTTATATCATATACTGTCATTCACCAGAATTTCAGTACTCAGCAATATGAATATATTCACACAACACGAATACTAGTATATTAAATAATTCATGATACGTTTTTTTTGTTTTTAATTATATACAATTATATTTAAAGTGAAAAACAATATCCTATAGTGTTAAGATATAATAAAACATTGAGTTTACATTCCTGAGTATGCTGGTCCACCACCTTCAGGTGTTACCCAGTTAATATTTTGACTTGGATCTTTAATATCACATGTCTTACAATGAATACAATTTTGTGCATTGATCTGGAGTCTCGTCCCTTCTCCTATTTCCAATGGTACATATTCATAAACCCCTGCAGGACAAAATCTTTGCTCTGGACCGTCAAACACTGCCAAATTCCTCTCAACAGGAACATTGTCGTCCATTAAGGTCAGGTGAGCAGGTTGGTCGTGTTCGTGGTTTGTACCAGTTAAGGCTACAGAGGTCAAAAGGTCAAAACTAACTTCTCCATCTGGTTTAGGATATTCTATAGGTTTGCAATCTTGAGCAGGGCGTAGTTGGGCGTGGTCAGGAGTATGAGCTCGAAATGTCCAAGGTTCTTTGCCTCGTAACATCCAAATGAAAATTCCAGTGTATGCTATTCCACCCCAGTAGCCAAGGGGAGAATGGAAAGCAGGTCTGAAGTTACGGACTAGCTTTAACTCTTTCCATACCCAACTGCTTTTTACTCTTTCTTCGTATGTATCCAAATAGAGGCCTAGTCACATGAGAGTCACATGATAGTCACATAGTGATAGATAGATAAATGGATAGATCATAGATTGACTAAAGATACTCAGACTCATTCCCATACCTGAAGTTAAAGTCTCATTCTGATTCTTACTGAGAGCTTCAAAAGCAGATTCTGCGGCTAACATACCAGTCTTCATGGCATTATGAGTACCTTTAATTTTTGGCACATTCATAAAACCTGGACTACAACCCATCAGAGCACCACCAGGAAAAGCAAGTTGAGGAATACTCTACATAAAAATGGACAGACAGATATCACAATGGACACACAGTTCACCACTTTACTTGTATTCCTCCTTCATTGAGTGCACGTGCTCCATATCCTATTCTTGTCCCTCCTTCAAAGGTAGGACGAATAGATGGATGTTGCTTCCATTTCTATGGGATACCATAATATATCTAATTATTCATACAGTGTTGTCTATAGTCTAAAATTTCTTACCTGAAACTCTTTAAATGGATTCAGATAAGGGTTGGCATAATCCAGAGCAATCTATGGACAAAAAGAGTTTATGATAAGAGTGTGCTACAATGAAACCTCTTTATAATAGATAATTTGAGACTTAGGAAACTATCCTTAGTAGAAATATTACTGATGTTAGAATTTAATACACTAAAGTTCTTACATAGAACTACAAACTAGTGTTCTTAAATCAGAGTATTATCTATGAGTGGACCATCAATACAAAGATTAATAATACAATGAAGTATATTAGTATGGGACTAGAACAAGTGTCCTCAATATAGAGGTTGTATAATACACTAAGTATTAGTATGGGACTAGAACAAGTGTCCTCAATATAGAGGTTGTATAATATACTAAGTATTAGTATGGGACTAGAACAAGTGTCCTCAATATAGAGGTTGTATAACACACTAAAGTATTAGTATGGGACTAGAACAAGTGTCCTCAATATGGAGGTTATATAATACACTAAAGTATTAGTATGGGACTAGAACAAGTGTCCTCAATATAGAGGTTGTATAATACTATTAGTATGGGACTAGAACATGAGTCCTCAGTATTGATTGGGTCTTTAATATATAGCATCCTTCATGTAGTAATGCTGTAATGTACATACCACATATCCACAAGCCACTTGAGGTGACCCTTCATTAAGATGGTACATAAATGAACCGGCATATGTTCTCCGATCCTAAAAAGGAAGAGATATAACTATAACATACAGAGAACTAACATCGTTGCTTACAGTAGGCCAACCAGCAGTGTGTTCAACTAAGCCTGGCTTATGTTTTTCTGGATCAATTTCCCATAACTAGAATGGAGGAGAGAAGAGGAGAAAGTCAGAAAGAATGAAGGAAGGAGTGGGAAAAGAAATCTTTAGTGTTAAATGATATACTTTCTACATACCTCTTTTAATCCTATGCCATAGTTTTGTGGTTGACAATTTCGTCTTAAATTAAATTTCTTGTAAAGTTGTTTGGCTAGAGAGCCATGACAACCCTCACCAAACAAGGTGACCTTAGCATGGAGTTCCATACCTCGTGCAAAAGTATTCTAAATCAATTGAATGAAATTTTAACTAGGACACATTGAACTAACCTTGGGTGATCCATCTTTAGCTATTCCAACATCAACAGTAGCTATACCTTTAACACTGCCATCTTCATGATACAATACCTTGAGAGAGAGAGAGAGAGAGAGAGAGAGATAGTGCTGCTACTATCAAAGACATTTCTCACTTCACTAGCAGCTATACCAGGATATATTTCTACTCCCATTGTTTCAGCTTGTTCTCCTAACCAACGTACAACATTTCCTAATCTTACAATATAGTTGCCATGGTTATGCATTGGGAGACCACGGATAATTGGTATAGGTATGCGTCTTTTTTCGGTCAAGATTGCCATTCTATCACCTGTCACTGGAGTGTGCAGTGGAGCCTAATAGTAATGGTAACCATGGTGATTATTAATGAATATATAATAAGATGTAGCATAACAAAATGTTTTGAAGACTTTACAATAAAATTACTTGTATGTAACTATGGCAATCTTTAATGAATAATAAAAGAGACCTACCCCTCTCTCTTTCCAATCAGGAAATAACTCCATTAATGCTCTTGGCTCTAGTACTGCCCCAGACAGAGTATGTGCTCCAACCTCTGGTCCCTTTTCTACCACACATACTCTGATATCTTGTCCACTTTCTTCACTAAGCTGTCTAAGACGAATAGCTGCAGAAAGACCAGCTGGTCCTGCCCCCACAATTAGAACATCACATTCATCTGCCTCACGAGTCATATCAATACCTATAAATAGCAACAAATGTATCTATAATTAGGAACATGTTATTATATTATGTCATTAAATTGTACCTTTTATAAAAAAGTGACAGATATTACATCTTTTAAAACTATTTTTACCCTTTTACCTTCCCATCGAGGATCATTCTCTCGTGGTACAATAGAATAATGTGTTGTGATACGAGGGTGGGTGGAGCTTCCAGCTGCTACTGAAGTATGAAGCAGTTGCCTTGTCAACCCTCGTAATGAGGTAACTACAGAAATAGAAGAACTAAATAAAGCCATTGAGATATCACTGCTAACTACGCAAGGAGAATTATGTAATGATTATAAATAATGCTGATGAAATAGTTGAGTTATCTTACATAATTGGTTACCATAGTGACATATTCATTTAATTATATCAATTAGTCGGGGTCAAATATACAATATAGATTCTAACAATAATGACGTAATATGAAACGTACCATTTCTTCCAATCTGAATAAGACTAAACATTCCAAGAAACAAAAATTGAATAAAGTGTAACAATAGAAGCCACGCCCATTAACGACACACCTCCAAAGATTATAAAGGTAAGATCTGTGCTTCCAAACACTCATTCATCTGTCCAGCAAGTCATTCCACCTTCCAATATCCATCCATTACTCGTTCATACAGCAATAAGCTAAAGTCATTGTGACTATAATTACAAATACATGTTAGTTTGGTTCCTCTGCAGAGTTAGGACGCCATGCCGTGGAATGTTCATTTAGCAGATTATTCTCAACGTGCAATCTCTGTTCTGCTACTAGGACTAACAATATATGGACTTAGTTTACTGACAAAAGGAGGACATCGGGCATGGACGAGATACAAGAATAAAAAGTTAGAAGATGGACGTAGCGATAAGGGATCGGATGGAAGGGAAGACACCAAATAAAGAGTCTTAGTGTATTATCATTTTGTACAATAAAGGACACAAACAATGAACATCATAGTGATACCTTATAGTGTGATTTGATTAATTTATTAATATAATTTATATTGTTCCATGATGTAATTAATGTCATTTAGTACATTCCAAACGTGATTAACAAGAATTGTTATAAAAATTATGTTATAATTGATATACATGTAAGAGAAATCAAATAATGAAATAGAATATTACAACAAGTATAGGTTATACATCAAGGTAAAGGGTTTCTTATTGAACTGAGCATTAGGGTTTCGTAAACTATACTAATACGAGTAACTAGTCATGTGATTGTCATTGTGATATTACTTGAGAGGTTTTATCAGTGTTCTCAGGATGTTTAAAAGTGTTCTCTAATAAATTATCCTAGACTACTTATTGTGATTTATATAAACCTGAAAAACAAAGGATTTCTTTGTTCAGTTTGCTGCAAACATGGTCAATTATGTACTATGTTGATTCATGGGGTTATAATGATACTAATGGTGATCATAGATTTATAGTTAATGCATAGACCAACAGTTCAGTGAGAATACATGCAATATGATTTCAGCAAATATGACTAGATCATGTATTATTACATTAAATAGAGTTTTCATTAGTTAACATAATTTCTCACCATATATAACACTTCCATATAATGTCTTGTTATTGTTATTACACTAATAATAATAAATTCACAGAATTTCACTGTACACATACATTTGTCTGTTTACATAGTATGTAGCCTCCTCGCTAACTAATGTCTTAAAACAGCCACTAGTAGGTGTCTATGTTATATAGGTTACATATGACTTTATTTGACCATATTAGGAGTTATTTGTGGTAGTATTATTTTACAATAATAATATCATTTGTCTGAAGACTTAAAAGATGTAATTTTTGAATTAATGTTGGAATATACTGTAGTAAAGTATATTCCTTTTGTTTGTGGTACTTCATGTATACATTCCTTATATATACATTATAGTAGTGGGCAATGTATACTTTGGATTAGTTGAGTGTATACATACATCTTTGATTAGTTTCTTTTGGTTAGCATACTCAGACAAACTCTAAGAGTGAACACCATAATTGTTTGCCACTTAACCTGAAAGCCACCACTAACATAATAGACTACAATATGATTACAGAGATGTTAGTATATAAATTTATAAATTAACTAAGTGAGTTATATTTTCATCAAATTGTTAACTTATTAAATAGTGAATCACCTGTGATTATATATGACACAAGACAAACACATTGCTTTAAATAATTCATGAATAAACTTTATAATTGCATAAATGTATAACAAACCTGATATCATGCAACTATCATTAATATATACAGTAGTTATCTACATGCTAAAATGGTTATAGAAGTACTCAATTCACTACTACTAGTGATGTGTATGTTATCTTCACACAAATTTCCACCATGATTTCCCAATTGTTAAGAATACAGTGCTATACAAGTGAATAGTTCACTACCAGTAGTAGTAGCAGTAGTAGTAGGTTATAGCCACATCACATCTTGAAACTCAAAGTAAAAAAAAGCAGAAAATACAACTCTTGGCAAGACTAAAGTTTTAAGTTATAGTAGAAAACTTGTGTATGATATAGGAAACGTTATGTATAAATGCATTGGTTTAAAAACTATCATGTACATATATATTAAGATGCTATGTGTGCATAAACACATAGGTATTAACCTTATAGCTTAACAATCATATCTCTTTACTATTATGTATCTCTATAACTATTTAACCAAAATATAGTTATACAGATTACTAGCAGCAAAGTTAATTTGATCAAAAAGTAAATGTGATACTGTTTTGATTGCTAATGTATAATGAAATTGAATGTTTATGTAGCTAGCTATGTAAGCAGTAATACAATAGTAATAAAAGAATATAATGCTTGCTTTTTTGATCAAAATAGGTTTGCCACATGCAACCTGTTGTATAATCATGTATTAGTTTAATCAACCAATTGAATTAACAGTGCATATATATATAGCTCCTATATACATGCTGTGATGTGAAACTAATAGATGCTTATATTTCTTTACTACAGATATTACATTACAATATACTATACATTAGCTATATCAACTAACATAAACTTTAATCATAATCTTATCTTATATGACTTGACCATAAAAACAAAAGCATCTTTCATCTTGTAATGATTAAAGTTATAAGTTAGTTGACATAACTAATGTAGTATAGTGGTTTTAGTTGTGCACTCATGATGCAATCATGATATATATATATATATATATATATATATATATATATATAATATATACATAATATATATGGTTATATATAGTCTTGTCACATTTAGTACATATATATATATACAGGATTTATTAAGGTCCAAAAGTCGAAATATGTATGTAAACAGGGAAGACAGTAATATTTTGTTCACACCAAAAGGAATTACATACAATAACAATATGTTAATACTTTAAAGTGAATGAAATTATAAGACAATACAAAACAATGCATAATAACACTAAATCTAGGTGACAGAATTTTTGAAAGGAAATTAACTATATACAAAATATATATTTACTGAACAATAAATTAATTTAGGTTATAGTTATTCATATGTACAATAAACTAATTTCATATGTTTCTTGTTAATTGACACATACAAAATGTTCTAAATTTGTAACGAGTGGTCTTTTTAAGTTGTCATTAGTTGATATTCATCACTGCTCACCCTGATGTTAGTTCCTATATTATCATTATCACACATGTACACTCCATTCATCACTTTCTTGAAGTTCCACCATGGAATTGCTATTATTACTATGAAAGTACCGAATAATCCTGTTACTTGAGATAATTCTGCAATATGGAATAGAGCATAAGGATCAACTATTACTTGATAAAGATTATTAACATAAGAAATGACAAACATAATAAAACCCAAAAAACATCGCAATATTTTTCCAGTCATTTTACATTTTTTGGTTGCCTGATCACCTTTAGTAATTTTAAGTACAATCCAAGGTAAAACAACAACTAAAAATGATAGCACTACAAAAAAACCTCCAGTGGCACTAAATGATGCACTCCAGTCAAATGCTAACCTAAAACAAACTACATCAGAAACAGGAACTTCGTCAGAACAGATAATTTCTTCAAATGATGACGAATCAGACATATTAAAGCAGTGATCTAAATTTATTATATAGTCATCACAACTGAATGATATTTTGAATAAGAACTTTTCCCAGAATATTGCAAGTGACAGTGAGAAGACTTGAAATATTACGAAGACGAGTTCATAAACAAAAATATTGGGAACGTAATAATTGTTGAAGATAATTGTCTGAGGATTGTCTTTAGAATCATCATCTCCAGGTTTGAAAACATTTCCAAACATATAGCGTATCACACTATGCATATACCAAGGTTTGAAGTACTTTAAGACTCGGATTATCCGCTTATTGCATTTTCTTTCAGGATATTTACGCCAGTACCATATAAACCCAAATGGTATGCATAAGAAAAAAGGTAGACATGAAAGCACTCCAATTGGGACAAGGAAGATTAGGTAAAAGACAAAGAATTTTGCAGCCATTCTTCAAAATAAATATACCTTGATCACAAAGAAATTAATACTTCTATTTAATCTGCTTGGACGTTGTGGGCGGGGTTACAAAAAATGTTCTGATGCAGGACGTATATGTTTTTGGACTTGTATCTTAAGTTCTATTACTACAAGCTCAATAAAGATATCTAGGGATCATATAATATGACTACATGCAATATGATTTCAGCAAATATGACTAGATCTAGTATTATTGCATTAAATACTTATAGAATTTTCATTAGAACATATACTTTCTCACTACATATAGCACATACTTATAATGTCTTGTTATTGTTATTACACTATTAACAATAACTTCACAAGAATTTCGCTGTACACATAGAGTTGTCTGTTTACACAGTGTGTACCCTCCTCGCTAACTAATGTCTATAAAACAGCCACTAGTAAGTGTACATGTTATATAGGTTACATATGACTTTGTTTGACCATGTTTGGAGTTATTTGTGGTAATAGTATATTTATAATAATAATATCATTTGTCTGAAGACTTAAAAGATGTAATTTTTGAATTTATATTGGAATATACTGTAGTAAAGTATATTCCTTTTGTTTGTGATACTTCATGTATACATTCTTTATATATACATTATAGTAGTGGGCAATGTATACTTTGGATTAGTTGAGTGTATACATATATCTTTGATTAGTTTATCTTGGTTAGCATACTCAGACAAACTCTAAGAGTGGAACACCATAATTGTTTCCAACTTTACTTTAAAAGTCATTGCTAACATAATAGACCACAATATGATTACTATAGGAAGTTGGCACATAAATTTATAAAGGAGCGACCAAGTAAAAAGTATGTTTTTTATTAAATTGTTAATTGATTATATAGTAAATCTGTTGTAATTATATATGACACAAAACAAACACATTGCTTTAAATATTTTAATGTATAAGCAATGATTGCATCAATGTAAAATGAAGTCAATATCATAGAACTATCTTTAATATATACAGTAGGTGTCTGCATGCTAAAATTGTTCTTTAGAAGTATTAATTTTGACTTGTCACTACTAGAGAGATGTGTATTTATTTTCACAAAAATTTCTGCCATGATTTCCCAATTGTTAAAAACATCTTGTAATGATTAAAGTTATAAGTTAGTTAACATAACTAATGTAGTATAGTGGTTTTAGTTGTGCACTCATGATGCAATCATGATATATATATGTATATAATACAGGCATGCAGCCAAGTACATTGATACTTGTACTTAAATACTATAAGTACAACTATTAAAGTACTTGTACTTGTACTTATACTTCAGCCCTTCTTTCATTTCTGCACAGTACTTGTACTTGTACTCAAGTACTAAGGTAGGTACTTACAAGTACTTAAATACTTGTAAGTACTTTGAAGTACCTTTAAGTCCTTTTAATCTTATTCATCAAAGTCAACAAGTTAACCCTACCCTAGTTCATGTTGAGGGTAGTTTGAAACCATATTCAAAGAAGAGCGAAACCTTATTTAGCTTTATGCCTGATCCTAAGACTGAACCCACTCCTTTTTCCAAACCCATTCAAACACAGTGATTACTTAGCAGTTCCTCATGTCTTCATGGACACAAATCCAGCCAGGTATTAGAAAGAGAATCATAGAAGTATCTATCTCTTGTGAAGCTTGCCAATGTTCTTGAAGTATTCTTCAGCTAACCAGTGGTGAGGCTGTTCAGCAATATGGGAATAATTTTGACACTAGAAAGATGTAGACTGAACGATGACACATTTAAACAGTTGCACTTAAAATAGCATTTTGTCATTTCAACCATATAATGTCTTGTTATTGTTATTACACTAATAATAATAAATTCACAGAATTTCACTGTACACATACATTTGTCTGTTTACACAGTATGTACCCTCCTCGCTAGCTAATGACTTTAAACAGCCACTAGTAGGTGTCTATGTTGTATAGGTTACATATGACTTTATTTGACCATATTAGGAGTTATTTATGGTAGTAGTAAATTTATAATAATAATATCATTTGTCTGAAGACTTAAAAGATGTAATTTTTGAATTTATATTGGAATATATTGTAGTAAAGTATATTCCTTTTGTTTGTGGTACTTCATGTATACATTCCTTATATATACATTATAGTAGTGGGCAATGTATACTTTGGATTAGTTGAGTGTATACATATACCTTTGAGTAGTTTATCTTGGTTAGTATACTCAGACAAACTCTAAGAGTGGAACATCATAATTGTTTTCTACTTAACCTGAAAGCCACTGCTAACATAATAGACTACAATATGATTACTTGGAAGTTAGTATATAAATTTATAAATGCACTGACTGAATTATATTTTATTAAATTATTAATTTATTATATAGTGAATCAGCTGTAATTATATATGACACAAAACAAACACATTGCTTTAATTAATTCATGAAATAAACTTCATATGTTTTTTGTTAACCGACACATACAAAATGTTCTAAATTTGTAACAAGTGGTCTTTTTAAATTGTCATTAGTTGATATTCATCACTGCTCACCCTGATATTAGATCCTGTATTGTCATTATTGCTCATGTACACTCCATTGATCACTTTCTTGAAGTTCCACCATGATATTGTTATTATTACTATGAAAGTACCTATTAATCCCGTTACTTGAAATAATTCTGCAATATGGAATAGAGCATAAGGATCAAGTATTACTTGATAAAAAATATTAACATAAGAAATGACAGACATAATTAAAAATAAAAAAACACGCAATATTTTTCCAGTTATTTTACATTTTTTGGTTGCCTGATCACCTTTAGTAATTTTAAGTACAATCCAAGGTATAACAGCAATTAAAAATGATAGAACCACAAAAAAACCTCCAGTGGCACTAAATGATGCACTCCAGTCAAATACTAACCTAAAACAAACTACATCAGAAACAGGAACTTCGTCAGAACAGTTAATTTCATATAAATCAGACCTATTAAAGCAGTAAACCAAATGTCTTATATAATCATCACAACTAAATGATATTTTGAATAAAAAGTTTTCCCAGAATATTGCAAGTGACAATGAGAAGACTTGAAATATTAACAGGACAAGTCTATAAACAAAAATATTGGGAACATAATAATTGTTGAAGATAATTGTCTGAGGATTTTCTTTAGAATCATCATCTCCAGGTTTGAAAACATTTCCAAACATATAGCGTACCACACTATGCATATACCAAGGTTTGAAATACTTTAGGACTCGAATTATCCTCTTACTGCATTTTCTTTCAGGATACTTATGCCAGCACCATATGAACCCAAATGGTATGCATAAGACTAATGGTAGAAGTGAAAACACTACAATTGGGAAAAGGTAGATATAGTAAAAGACAGAGAATTTTGCAGCCATTCCTCAAAATAAATATACCTTGGTCGTAAAGGAATTAATACTTCTACATGTACGATTGTGGGCGTGGTTGCAAAAAGAATGTTCTGATGCAAGACGCATACGTTTTTGGACTTGTATCTTGAGTTCTATTACCACAACCTCAATAAAGATATCTAGGGGTCATATAATATAACTACATACAATATGATTTCAGCTAATATGACCAGATCATGTATTATTGCATTTAATAGAATTTTTATTAGTAACATTATTTTCTCACAACATATAACACATACTTATAATGTCTTGTTATTATTATTACACTAATAACAATAACTTCACAAGAATTTCACTGTACACATACATTTGTCTGTTTACACAGTATGTACCCTCCTCGCTAACTAATGTCTTTAAAACAGCCACTAGTGGGTGTATATGTTATATAGGTTACATATGACTCTGTTTGACCATATTTGGAGTTATTTATGGTAGTAGTAAATTTATAATAATAATATCATTTGTCTGAAGACTTAAAAGATGTAATTTTTGAATTTATATTGGAATATATTGTAGTAAGGTATATTCCTTTTGTTTGTGATACTTCATGTATACATTCCTTATATATACATTATAGTAGTGGGCAATGTATACTTTGGATTAGTTGAGTGTATACATACACCTTTGATTAGTTTGTTTTGGTTAGCATACTCAGACAAACTCTAAGAGTGGAACACCATAATTGTTTCTAACTTAACCTGAAAGCCACTGCTAACATAATAGACCACAATATGATTACTAGGAAGTTGGTACATAAGTTTATAAATGAGCGGCCGAGTAGAAAGTATGTTTTTTCTTAATTTGTAAATCAATTATATAATGAATCTGTTGTAATTATATATATGACATAAAACAAATACATTGCTTTTAATAATTAAATGTAAGCAGTTTTCATGATTGCATCAATGTATAATGAAGTCAATATCATGGAACCATCTTTAATATATACAGTAGGTAACTACAGTAGAACGACTATATAGTTATAGTTTTGTCACAATTTAGAACGTATAATTATATTCATCATGATTAAATTAAAAAAAATAGAACATTTATATAAACTGCAAGGAAGACAGTAATAGTTTGTTGATACAAAAAGGAATTACATACAAAAACAATATGTTAATACTTTGTGTAGTAAATAAAATTATAAGACAATGCAAATCAAAACAATACATAATGACACTAAATCTAGGTCACAAGATTTTCTAAAGGAAGTTATAAATATATGCAAAATATATATTACTGAACATTGTAAGTAACATATAATTAATGAACATTAAAAACTAATATAACCTTATATATATAGTTTATTGTATATTCACATCTACAATAAACTAAATTTTACTACGTTTATTGTTAATTGACACGTACAAAATGTTCTCAATTTGTAACAAGTGGTCTTTTTAAGTTGTTATTAGTTGATATTCATTACTGTTCACGCTGACATTAGTTAATCCCATATTGTCATTATCGCACATGTACACTCCATTTATCACTTTCTTGAAGTTCCACCATGGTATTGTTATTATTACTATGAAAGTAGTATATAATGCTATTACTTGAAATAATTCTGCATAATGGAATATATCAAACTTCCTTTCAATTAGTAATAGATTTATGTCTACATTAGCCACGACAAGGATAATAAAAATTAAAAAAACACGCAATATTTTTCCAGTTATTTTACATTTTTTGGTTGCCTGATCACCTTTAGTAATTTTAAGTACAATCCAAGGTATAACAGCAATTAAAAATGATACCACTACAAAAAAACCTCCAGTGGCACTAAAAGACGCACTCCAGTCAAAAGCTAACTTAAAACAAACTACATCAGAAACAGGAACTTCGTCAGAACAGATAATTTCATATAAATCAGACATATTAAAGCAGTAAACCAAATGTCTTATATAATCATCACAACTGAATGATATTTTGAACAAGAAGTTTTCCCAGAATACTGCAAGTGACAACGAGAACAGTTGAAATATTAACAGGACAAGTCCATAAACAAACATGTTCGGAACATAATAATTGTTGAAGATAATTGTCTGAGGATTGTCTTTAGAATCATCATCTCCAGGTTTGAAAACATTTCCAAACATATAGCGTACCACACTATGCATATACCAAGGTTTGAAATACTTTAGGACTCGGATTATCCTCTTACTGCATTTTCTTTCAGGATACTTACGCCAGTACCATATAAACCCAAATGGTATGCATAAGAAATATGGTAGATTTGAAAACACTCCAATTGGAAAAATATAGGTAAGGTAAAGGGCCAAGAAGTTAGCTGCCATTCCTAAAACTAGCTATATCTTGATCAAAGCGAAAAAATGTTCCTCTTTTAAGTTGCGTGGACATGGGCGGGGTGACACAAAGAATGTCCTGATGAAATTTTACTTATAATTTGATTATTAATTTATGTATTGTATATTGTGTATTGATATATAGGAGAAATCAAGTAATGAGATAGAGCATTACATGTTGTAAAAAATTAGAATATGTCAATCATATGTTGACTCACATGCTAAGATTAAAGGTGACTACTGACTATAATGGTTATAGTTAATTGAAAAGAAATGTATAGAGAGCCATCAACAGAATACCATACTGTAATATTAATTTTAGGTTTATGGTCTGGAGTATAGAGTTAAATTTCTTTTTAGTGGCACTCTAGACATTTTTATTTGAAATGTATAACTTAACTTAGTGATATTACAGTATTTACAGTGGCTATTATAACCAATGTATAGATCATGTATAATTTTGTTAAATAAAATGTATTAATTCTTTAGACAAAATTACAACATTGTAATGAAACTATATTAACTCCACAACCCAGTTATGGTAAACACAATTATATATGATCTATAAACTTGTAGATCCAATCATGATGTTTCTATAGACATTTATTAGGTAAGAAACATGAACATGTACATTGTGTATAGTACAACTGTACTAGTGATTCTATGATTAAGTATTATTATTAGTAGTAGTATTTTACTTTGTATGGCATGTATTACATGTAGTGAGTATGTATTTAACTAAGTAATGATATTTTATTTAACAAATCATACATGATCTATATATTGGTTATAATAGCCATTGTAAATACTGTTATAACTAAGTTAAGTTATATATTTCAAATAGTAATGTCTAGACTAGTGCAAATTTAACTCTATACTCCAGACCATAAACCTAAAATTCATACAAAATATATTATTAATAAACATTAAAACTAATATAACCTTATAATTATTCACATGCTTAACAAAATAAATCTCCTATTTTTATTGTTGATTGACACATACAAAATGTTCTAAATTTGTAACAAGTGGTCTTTTTAAATTGTCATTAGTTTATATTCATTACTGTTCACACTGACATTAGTTCCCATATTGTTGTTATCACACATGTACACTCCATTGATCACTTTCTTGAAGTTCCACCATGGTATTGTTATTATTACTATGAAAGTAAAAAAAATCCTGTCTCTTGAAAACATTCTGCTATTTTGAATTGAAGGATAGGATTATTATATATTTGAACAAAAAAATTAATTATAGAAATGTTAAACACAATAAAAATTAAAAAATATTTTAATATTTTTCTGGTTACTCTACATTTATTAGTTCCCTGATCGATCACCTTTAGTAATTTTAGGTAGAATCTAAGTTATAACAACAATTAAAAATGATAGCGCTACAAAAAACCTCCAGTGGCACTAAAAGATGCACTCCAGTCAAGAGCTAATCTTAAACACACTACATCAGAAAAAGGAACTTCATCTAAACAGTTAATTTCAGATAAATCAGACCTATTAAAGCAGCAGAGATTGAAAGATGATATATAAGCATCACAACCCAATGATAATTTGAACAAGAACTTTTCCCAGAATATTGCAAGTGACAGTGAGAAGTCTTCAATTATTAGCAGGACAAGTGCATAAACAAGGTATTTGGACATCGATGTGTGTATACACTAATTAACAACTGGATCATAGAATATAGGTAATAATAGTATTGGTCTTAGTTTGTAGGATATATAGATGAACTGTAACACCTTTTAAATATAGACCAACAATATTAATAAAACATAGTAGTTTTCAAAGCCTATGACTCCTTCTAGGTCTTATGTGTGTTAGGAGAGAAAAAGTGCATACATGTAAACAAAATTATTAAAAATCTCTTATAAGATTATCTAGTGATTTTGCTTATAGCTTATAATGCACACATAAGGCAAAACTAAATAGGTAGTATGTTGTGTCCAATTTTTGAGTAAATAGACTAGTACTGCTGAAGAGGATGTGTTTCAGGTGGATAAAGGGCGGGTTGCTGAGGAGGATATCCCTCATACAGATAGCCAGCATATTGCTGAGGAGGATAACCCTCGGGAGGATAGCCGCCATGTTGCTGAGGTGGATAATGCTCGGGAGGATAGCCAGCATGTTGTTGAAGAGGATAACCCTCGGAAGGATAGCCAGCATGTTGCTGAAGAGGATAACCTTCGGGAGGATAGCCAGCATGTTGCTGAAGAGGATAACCTTCGGGAGGATAGCCAGCATGTTGCTGAGGTGGATATTCTCCAGGTGGCTGCAGAGAATAGGGACGAGGATTTTCTTGAGGATATCTTGTAGCAGGATAAGGAAGAGAAGGAAGTTGATAATATGGGGAAGGTGCACTAGCAGCAGAATAATCCATATTGGTGGTGTCAGTAGTAACATCAGTGGTAGTAGTGGTTGTTGGTAAACCTGTTACAACAGTAGAATGAGGAGTGTAAATACTTTTCCAACATTTAGCTCCAATCCCCACACCAAGACAACAACATATACACAATGGAATAGCAATAATAAGAACACATATCACTATTATAAATGCCATCACTCCTACTATAATAGCAGTCATAGCACCAAGACTGCTGCTACTATCACCTAAAGATAAAAAGAACAAAACCTGCTGACATTTAGACTATAAAATTACTTTTTCTATGATCATGAAGAATTTGAACAATCATAAACATTACTAAATCATTTTTGAATTTTACTATAGTTACATAGGAGTAACATCATAGGCTTTATATCAGCTACAGTATGCATGTATTCAAAATGACAGCTTTTGTTCTATGACTGCACATAGGATGTATTTATATATGAACAAAAATTTACTTACCTACATTAATTGATGTGGCTATATAAAAGGAGAAAAAAGACATAATTATAATGTAACTGGTACCAATATTTTATATAAAATGCACTAAAGTGCTTAACCTCGCTGCGGTGCCCAGAGTAAGAGGTTAATAATAAATATACTGTATATAGCCAGTTTTATTCATGGATGTAAAATTTTGCTGCCAAAAATTCACCTGACATTTATTTCTGTGATTACTTAAGTCCTCCAATTAAGGCTTGATTAATCTTTTGTGGGATTTTATTTGCAAGGATTGGACACTATCTCAAAAATATAAATCTAATGAAAAATACTGGCTATTTGATACTTTTGATATGAAGTGCTATTCAAATCAAGTCACTTGTCTTGATTTATCAAAAGTATATTCCAATTGTCTTAACTTTAATGAACACACAAAAATCATGTTATGATGACTGAGAAGTATATAACAGCTGTGACAGGAACTACAATAGTCGTCCATGCATCTCTGTCAGATGGTTAAACAAATTCATGCAATCAATTGGTCAGACACATGCATAAAAATCCAGCTTGTAGCTATATATGATGACAAAGCCTAAATGGCTAAGTAGCCTAACTGATATTCCATTCATGGTACTTGGAGGATTGAGATATTCCACAAGAGCCTATGGCCAGAGAGTATATTTCCATATACCTCCTGAAAAAACATCAAAAGCTGTATACCACTTGTTGAACTTGCATGGCCTTGTTTGTATATTACAGTATATGTATGTACATTGTTTCCTTAATTGCTTAACAAATGATCCACATGTATTATAGATTGTCTTTATATAGTAACTAATTAACTTACGTGTAGTAGTTGGAATTGCTATATATAAAAAGAGAGAGAATATAAATCAGTTAATTTAATAACCAATTAATAGCTTACATTGGTGGATTGTTATGGAATCTAATAATCATGTGAATTACTCACTATAAAATTTTTGATAAGTTGTAATATCACAACATAACAAATTATACAGTGAGTAATTCACAGTGATTCATGGACTGATGTAAGCTAAAAACTAAATTGTAATCAACTATACTCCTCTGATTCAAATGTTCTCAGTGAAAGCTGCAATGGACTTAACCTACAGTGCTTAATTTACTCTACATAATTATAAAAACAACATCTCTTAATGTGTTAGATAATTATACCCTTATAGTATACATAATGTTAGACACAACTGTAATCAATACACATACATATACACTATAAAGGATTACATGCATTTATGGCAATTGCAATTTCACTGCTAATATATCAACAGAAATGTTTGGACTAATATCACTATTAGTACGTGTTAACAGTATGTTATGTATAAAAAGGAAGACAGCACATTTTGTTCATGTTATAATATACTGGTTTTCATGCTCTTTGATCATGAGATCCAAATCTATTACAAATTTCTTTTAATTAACATACCTGTAAAAGTTGAAATAAAAAAAGAAATATATAATATTGATACGTAATTATAGTTGTTTTGTTTTCACGACTATATAAACACATTTAATTATGCTATGTAACCAGCTGTATAATGAAACCCAAAAATTACAATGAAAACATTAAAAAATTACAATGTAATGTTTGGACTAATATAACTATTTGTAAGTGTTAGCAATGTATTATGCATAAAAAGCAAAAACAGCACATTTTGTACTGGTTATCATAATCTTTGAGATCCAAATCTATTAATTTTTCTAATTAACATATCAACACAAATTGAAGTACCTGTAATAGTTGAAGTACCTATAATAGTAAAAGAAAGAAATATATAATACAATTGTTTTATTTTTACTATTTTATAAATATAATTAATTATGTTATGTAACTAGATATATAAGGAACCCAAAAATACAACATACACACTCTGACCTTTGCATTATTTTAATATTAATTAACAATATGATATGTGAATTGAACTGTCTACAGGCAACAATAGCATCAGTTGAGCCAAAACTATCATCACAAACAGTAACATTATTATGTTTTTCATTGATCTAAATAATAAATTACTTGGTAGGTTAACATAGCGACAGGTATCAAGTCTAGCAAATGGACCCCAAATCTGAGAGTAAGAGAATTCTGTGGACAAAGTCAAAGAAAGGAACACAATCATTTCATTAATGACTAACGACATTCCAATGAGACATCTTCATCATGAAAACAATTATGATACTCATATGATGGGCAGCTCTCACAATAACTAAGACAACTAGTAACTGAATTAGTACATTGAACATTGTCCAACCAAATTGGCTGAGAATTTAATCCATCGCTATATAAAAAATAGCGCATGATTTTAATTATTATATAAAGCAAAATTATTGTAGACTTGTAACTAAAACTATTGACATGCTAAGGAACTCAATTCTTTTGAAGAAAGTTAACTCACTAAATTGAGGTATAATCATAACGAGAATAATCTGAATATCCCAACTGTCTACAGGCAACAGTAGCATCAGTTGAGCCAAAGCTATCATCACAAACTGTTCCCCACTGTTCATTACAATAGACCTCAAGACGACCACGATTGGAATAATCTCCACCCACTATACGAACTTGTCCTGAATAGGGATTGCTATTCCAAATCTTGGTAGTATCTAAATACATATTACAATTATAATAATTACTTTAATAATATAATTATTATTACTTACAACAAACAACAAAAGCATCAAGAGAGTCATGGTTACAATAGAAAGAATATGTATAATTATAACTACACTGTAAGAGTACAAGGTAGTTACTAGTTGAACAATCCACATCTTCAAGTAATACAGGATTAGTGTCATTTCCATATCTAGAAGTAAGTACAGATTTGTAAACTATGGCTATTGTATACACTAAATGATTTAGAACAGTTTGTAGTGTTCTCAAAACTAAAATGAAATAGAACTGAAAGACAACAATATGCTAAATAGTAAACTCACAGCATTGTATTTCCAGCATTACCATAACTGGAGACACCAGTAAATGCCAATTGATGACATATCACATTAGCTTCATTGTAACTAAAAAGATAATCATCACAGATATTTCCCCAAGTACTATTATAGTAGATCTCCACTATACCAGATGTATAGGCTTGGGTTGTGGAATAATTATTGTTCCTCACTAGACAAAGTGCTCCAACACCTGAAATTAGTAAAGTAGATGCTATTAATATTAATTTGCCATTTGAATAAGTGTAAAATGACTGATAACTAACTCCATAACTCTTCATTTTATCTATACAGAACTATATTATGTGCTGTATTCTTCAATTAACATACCTTGTCCATTGACAGATGATAATAAAACAAGAAGACCAACTAAGACCACAGTAAGTTTCATTACATCAGCTATAAAATATGTGACTGACTGATGACTAAACTGAAATAGAAATAGTTGACACTAGTCAATGAATATTATTATCATTGAGTTTATGGTTTATTCAGTAATCAAATGATGGATGAATATACAAATTGGATGTGATGATGATCAACATTAAAATTATTCCAAACAAACTGATCAGGTATGCATACATCGTTTGCTTGCCTGATCACTATTAGTGACTTTAAGTATGTAACCTATTTCTCCATTACTTCAATCAATTAATTAATAATTAATAATTATTCTAAGCAATCTTTATGATTTCATCGATGTATAATGAAGTCACTATCATGGAACCATCTTTAATATATACAGTAGGTATCTGCATGCTAAAATTGCTTTTTAGAAGTGTTAATTTTGATCTGTCACTACTAGAGAGATGTGTATTTTATATTTGCACAAATTTCCACCATGATTTCCCAATTGTTAACAACATAATGCTAAAAGTACATGCAACAGACATACTTTGATCAAAAGTAAACATGATACTGTTGTGATTGCTAATCTATAATGAAATTGAATGTTTATGTAAGCACGTAAACAGTAATACATTAGAAATAAAAACAGTATCTAGTAGGTGTATATCTTGTATAGGTTACATATGACTTGTTTGACTATATTTGGAGTTATTTATGGTAGTAGTATATTTATAATAATAATACCATTTGTCTGAAGACTTAAAAGATGTAATTTTTGAATTATGTTGGAATATACTGTAGTAAAGTATATTCCTTTTGTTTTTGGTACTTCATGTATACATTCCTTATATATACATTATAGTAGTGGGCAATGTATACTTTGGATTAGTTGAGTGTATACATACATCTTTGATTAGTTTCTTTTGGTTAGCATGCTCAGACAAACTCTAAGAGTGGAACATCATAATTGTTTCTAACTTTATCTGAAAGTCACTGCTAACATAATAGACCACAATATGATTACAGAGAGTTAGTATATAAATTTATAAATGAACTGACTGAGTTATTTTTATCAAATTATTAACTTATTAAATAGTGAATCAGCTGTAATTATATATGACACAAGACAAACACATTGCTTTAAATAATTCATGAATAAACTTTATAATTGGATCAATGTACAACAAACCTGATATCATGCAACTATCATTAATATATACAGTAGATATCTACATGCTAAAATGTTTATGGAAGTACTCAATTCACCACTACTAGTGATGTGTATGTTATCTTCACACAAATTCCACCATGATTTCCCAATTGTTAAGAATACAGTGCTATACAAGTGAATAGTTCACTACAAGTAGTAGTAATAGCAGTAGTAGTAGGTTATAGCCACATCACATTTTGAAACCCATAGTAAAAAAAGCAGAAAATACAACTCTTGGTAAGACTAAAGTTTGAAGTTATAGTAGAAAACTTGTGCATGGTATAGGAGAAGTTATGTATAAATGCATTGGTTTAAAAACTATCATATATAGATATTATGTGTGCATAAACACATGAGACTTTAACCTTAGTAATCATATCTCTTTACTCTTATGTATCTTCTTTATATCTATTTAACCAAAATATAGTTATCAAACTTAATTTGATCAAAAGTAAACATGATGCTGTTTTGATTGCTAATGTATAATGAAATTGAATGTTTATGTAGATATGTAAGCAGTAATACAATAATAGTAATAAAAGAGAATAATCTTACTTTTTTTAATCAAAATAGGTTTGCCACATGCAACTTGTTGTATAATCATCTATTAGTTAAATCAACCAATCGAATTAACAGTGCATATATATTTAGCTCCCATACTGTGATGTGAAACTAATAGATGCTTATATTTCTTTACTACATATATTACATTACATTATACTATACATTAGCTATATCAACTATCCTAAACTTTAATCATAATCTTATCTTATATGACTTGACCATAAAAACAAAAGCATCTTTCATCTTGTAATGATTAAAGTTATAAGTTAGTTGACATAACTAATGTAGTATAGTGGTTTTAGTTGTGCACTCATGATGCAATCATGATATATATATATATATTTATATATACATAATATATATGGTTATATATAGTCTTGTCACATTTAGTACATGTATATATATACAGCATACATCAAGGTCCAAAAGTCGAAATATGTATGTAAAACAGGGAAGACTAATATTTTGTTCACACCAAAAGGAATTACATACAATAACAATATGTTAATACTTTAAAGTGAATGAAATTATAAGACAACACAAAACAATGCATAATAACACTAAATCTAGGTCACAGAATTTTTGAAAAAAATTTACTATATACAAAATATATATTTACTGAACAATAAACTAATATAGGTTATAGTTATTGACATGTACAATAAACTAATTTCATATGTTTCTTGTTAATCGACACATACAAAATGTTCTAAATTTGTAACAAGTGGTCTTTTTAACTTGTCATTAGTTGATATTCATTACTGCTCACACTGATATTAGATCCTGTATTGTCATTATTGCACATGTACAGTCCATTGATCACTTTCTTGAAGTTCCACCATGGTATTGTTATTATCATTCCAAAAGTTACTAATAATCCTGTCACTTGAAAAAATTCTGCAACATTGACTAGAAAGTTATTATCAAGTGATACTTGAAAAAAATATTAAAAAAGAAATAACAAACATAATAAAAATTTTTAAAAGTTGTAATATTCAAAAATTCATACAAATAACCTTTATAATTCCTTCAATGTATATAGAGCTCCCATACTCTGATATGAAAAGTCATACTTCTTTTTATTGGTTAAAATTATATACTGCAGTTATTACATTAAATTATGCTACATTAATTATACTACATTAATTATATCAACTTTAATCATGATCTTACCTTATATGGCTTGACTATAAAAATTAGTTCATAGGTTAGTTTACAGAACTAATAGAGCATGGCTGTTTTAGTCATGCACTAGTACTCATGATGTAATTATACATACATACATACATACATATATATATATATATATATATATATATATATATATATATATGTATATATAGTCTTGCCACATTTACTATACAAATATATAGCATAATATTAAAATCCAAAATATAGAAGATTTATATAAAACAGAGATGACAATAAGATTTTGCACATGCCAAAATTATAATGGATCTATATACAATAACAATATGCTAATACTTTAAAGTACACAAAAAAATTATTAGACAATATATGATGACACTATATGATTAAATCTATAGGTTACAGAATTTTCGAAAAGGAAACTAATTACATACAAAATATATTATTAATGAATATTAAAACTAATATAACCTTATAATTTTCACATGCTTAACAAAATTAATTTCCTATTTTTATTGTTGATTGACACATACAAAATTTGTAACAAGTGGTCTTTTTAAGTTGTCATTAGTTGATATTCATCACTGTTCACACTGATATTAGTTTCCATATTGTCATTATCACACATGTACACTCCATTGAATACTTTCTTGAAGTTCCACCATGGTATTGCTATTATTACTATTAAAGTAAAAAATAATCCTGTCTCTTGAAAAAATTCTGCCATTTGGAATTGAACGTTAGGATTAATTATTATTTGAACAAAAAAATTAATGATAGAAATGTTAAACACAATAAAAATTAAAAAATATCGTAATATTTTTCCAGTTATTTTACATTTTCTGGTTGCCTGATCACCTTTAGTAATTTTAAGTACAATCCAAGGTATAACAACAATTAAAAACGATAGTACTACAAAAAAACCTCCAGTGGCACTAAAAGATGCACTCCAGTCAAGAGCTAATCTTAAACACAATACATCAGAAAAAGGAACCTCATCTAAACAGTTAATATCAGATAAATCAGACCAATTAAAGCAACAGAGATCAAAAGATGATGTATAAGCATCACAACCCGATGATAATTTGAACAAGAACTTTTCCCAGAATATTGCAAGTGACAGTGAGAAGTCTTCAATTATTAGCAGGACAAGTCCATAAACAAAGGTATTTGGAACGTAATAACTGTTGAAGATAATTGTCTGAGGATTTTCTTTAGAATCATCATGTCCAGATTTTAAAACTTTTCCAAACATATAGCGTATCGCATTATGCATATACCAAGGTTTGAAGTACTTTAGGACACAAATTATCCACTTACTGCATTTTCTTTCAGGACACTTATACCAGCACCATATGAACCCAAATGGTATGCATAAGACAAATGGTAGAAATGAAAGCACTACAATTGGGAAAAAGTAGATACCGTAAAAGATATCGCATTTTTTTGCCATTACTCAAAAAATATATATCTTGATAGAAAAGGAATTAACACTTCTCCTTAACTTTGATTGACGATTATGGGCGGGGTTACAAAAAGAATGTGCTGATGCAAGGCATACGCGATCATTTTACATTTTTATCTGAAGTTCTATAACTACAACATCAATAGAACTATCTAGGGATCATATAATAATTGTTTTAACATCCCATTCTCAAAATTCTTAAAAACTACTGTGTTGTTTTAACAAAGGATATATAGATTAACTTAAAACCTTTTTAATATAGACCAAGAATATTAATAAAACACTAATTTACAAAGCCTATGGCTCATTATAGATCTTCAGGTATTAGTAGAGAAAAACTGCATACATTTAAAACAAAATTATCACAAACTCTCTTATAAATTTTATTTAGTGAGTTTGCTTAGAGTTTATAATGCATAAATATATTATATATATATATATATATATATATATATATTTATTTATAAAGCAACACTAACTAGCTACTATATTATGTCTAATTTTTGAGCAAATAGACTAGCACTACTAAAGTGGATATGTTTCAGATGAATAAGGGGGTTGTTGAGGAGGATATCCCTCATACGGATAGTTAGCATATTGCTGAGGAGGATAACTCTCAGGAGGACACCCAGCAAATTGCTGAGGTGGGTATCCTCGAGGTGACTGCAGAGGATAGGGAGAAGGATTTTCTTGAGAATATCCTGTGATAGGGTAAGTTTGTTGAGGATATCCATGAGCAGGATAAGGAACAGCAGGAGGTTGAGAATGTGGGGAAGGTGCGTTAGCAGTAGAATGACATATATTGGTGTCAGTTGTAACATCAGTGGTAGTAGTGGTTGTAGGTAAACCTGTTACAACTGTAGAACGAAGTGTGCAAATACCTTTACGACATACAGCACCAATACCCACATTCAGATAACAACAAATACACAATGGAATTGTAATAATAAGAATACATGGAACCACTATAAGTGCTATCACTCCTCCTATAACACCACCAAGACTGCTACTGCTACCACCTAGAGATAAAAACAAAACTTACTGAAATTAGACTATTAAATTATTTTTTTATAATCTTGAAGAATTGGAACAATTATAAATATTACTAAATCATTTTTAATTACACTATAGTTACATAAGGATAACATCATATGCTCCACAAGCACATTATCTATGTAATAATTGTTCTTGTTCTGTGAATTTAATGCATATAGGCTGAATTAATATATGAACAAAAATTACTACTTAATAACATACTTATATTAAATGAAGTGGCTATATTGAAAGAGAGAAAAGACAATTATAATGTAACTAGTACCAGAGTTTTGCATAATACCATATAGCCAGTTTCATCAATGGGTGTAAAATTATGCTGCTAAAAATTCATCTGAGATTTATTTCAGTGATTGCTTTCTGTCTTCCATGCTTAATTAATCTTTTGTAGGATTTTTTCAAGGATTGGATGCTTCCTCAAAATGAAAATCTATGCAATGAGAAATACTGGCTATTTGATACTGTTGATACAAAGTGCTATTCAAATCAAGTCACTTGTCTGAATTTATCAAAAATGTATTCCAACCATCTTAATTTTTATACAGACACAAAAATCGAGTTATGATAACTGAGAACTATATAACAATTGTGACAGAAACTAGAGTAGTCATCCCTGCATTGTTGTCAGTATAGGTCAAGCAGACTCATGCAATCAATTGGCTAGACATGTCTCACAAAAATCCAGCATGTACCTATATATAATGACAAGGCTCTGTGAACTAAGAGGTCTAACTGATATTTGTAGTTCATGTACCATTTGGTGGTGATTGGAGGATTGAGATATTCTGTAATATCAAACCATAGTGGTATATCTCTATAAACTTCCTCACCAACCACCAAAAACTGTATATCAAATGATAGACTTGTATGGACTGGTTTGGATATCATTAAAATATGAAATGTCCCAGTAGCATTAAAAATCTCCTACACATAAAAGTCAGGCATAGTAAGTATGTACATTGCTTCCTTCCTTCACAAAATGATCCACATGTATTAATTATAGATTGTCTATATATAGTAACTAATTAACTTACTTGTAGTAGTTGGAATTGCTATATATAGAAAGAGAGAGAATATAATCAGTTAATTTAATAACCAATTGATTATTATGGAATCTGAAATTTATGTGAATTACTCACTATATTTAATTTGTTGGAGTATTGGTACTACACAGTAACATATTATATTATTTACAATAAAAATACAATATAAGTACTCTGTCCTTTAACGTTATTTTAAAAAGAATTAATAGTATGAGGTATGAACTGATGTAGCAGTAATATTATTATGCTATTTAGTGATCTAAATAGTAAATTACTTGGTGGGTTAGCATAGTGACAGGTATCAAGTTTAGCATATGGACCACTAGTATGATCTAAAGAGAATTCTGTGGAAAAAAGTCAAAGAGAGGAACACGATCATTTCATTAATTACAAACCACATTCCAATGAGACATCTTCACTATGAACACAATTATGATACTCATATGATGGGCAGCTCTCACAATAACCAAGACAACTAGTAACTGAACTAGTACATTGAACATCATCCAACCAAATTGGCTGAGAACTTAATCCATTACTATATAGAAGATAACACATAATTTTTAGCTTTATTGTAGCTAGACTTGTAACTAAAACGTTTGACATGATAACTTTTTACTAGAAAGAAACTCATAGTTCTTTTGAAGAAAATTAACTCACTAAATTGAGGTATAATCATAACGAGAATAGTCTGAATACCCCAACTGTCTACAGGCAACAGTAGCATCAGTTGAGCCAAAACTATCATCACAAACTGTTCCCCACTGTCCATTACAATAGACCTCAAGACGACCACGATTGGAATAATCTCCACCCACTATTCGAACTTGTCCTGAATAGGGATTGCTATTCCAAATCTTGGTTGTGTCTAAATATATAATACAATTTAAATAATTATTTTAATAATATGATTATTATTACTTACAACAAACAACAAAAGCATCACGAGAGTCATCATTACAATAGGAAGAGTATCTATAATTATAACTACACTGTAAGAGTACAAGGTAGTTACTAGTTGAACAATTCACATCTTCAAGTAATACAGGATTAGTGTCATTTCCATATCTAGACATAAATACAGATTTGTAAACTATGGCTATTGTATATACTAAATGATTTAGAACAGTATGTAGTGTTCTCAAAATTAAAATAGTATAGAACTGAAAGACAACAATATGCTAAATGGTAAACTCACAGCATTGTATTTCCAGCATTACCATAACTGGAGACACCAGTAAATGCCAATTGATGACATATCACATTAGCTTCATTGTAACTAAAAAGATAATCATCACAGATATTTCCCCAAGTACTAGTATAGTAGATCTCTACTATACCAGAAGTATAGGCTTGGATTGTGGAATAATAATTGTTTCTCACCAAACGAAGTGCTCCATTACCTAAAATTAGTAAAGTAGATACTATTAATATTAATTTGCCATCAAATTAAATCATTTGAATAAGTGTAAAATGACTGATAACTAACTCCATAACTCTTCATTTTATCCATACAGAACTATATAATGTGCTGTATTCTTCAATTAACATACCTTGTCCATTGACAGATGATAATAAAACAAGAAGACCAACTAAGACCACAGTAAGTTTCATTATATCAGCTATAAAATATGTGACTGACTGATGACTAAACTGAAATAAAAATAATTGACACTAGTCAATGAATATTATTATCATTGAGTTTATGGTTTATTTAGTAATCAAATAATGGATGAATATACAAATTGCATGTGATGATGATCAACATTAAAATTATTCCAAACAAACTGATCAGGTATGCATACATGATTTGCTTGCCTGATCACTATTAGTGACTTTAAGTATGTAACCTATTTCTCCATTACTTCAATAGAAGAGGTGGCAGTCGAATACTAATTTAACAAAGACCCTTTATATAATTATGTAGAAACTGACACCTGTAATTCTCAGTAAACAAGTAGGATCAAAATGAAGAACTAATTTTGACATAATCAAATTATATAACAGTTCAGATTTGATACATTAGATGTATAACTTCAAACGAAAGTTTCTCCACTTGTTCAGATGTTTGTATACTACATGTAGTTTCCTAAAAGACAAACTAAATAAATAGTGTGCTATATATCATGAGTAGGTGATAGAATTGTATTACAACAAAAACAAGGCCTAAGTAAAACGAGTGATATGTAATTGCCATACATGTCCTGTAATCATAATAGCACACTGATATCAACCTTTTAGTCTCATCATATGGGTTAGTTGACAGTTTCATACATGGACTCTTCTTTACAATATAATGGCCTAATAATTGGTATCTGAATGTACTGTCTATAATATTATTGAGCATATACAAACAATCAGGATGTCACAATAATTATGTGTGTCATATAATCCATGGATACCATAACTCATCAGGAATATGAATATATACCCACCAAGAACTATTATAAATTAACTGCCTATATTTGTTGGAGGGAGGAGCTACACATGATGATAACAAGAGATAATATGCTGCTATAAAAAGGGAGTGTATTTAATTTTTCATGAGATATAAGAATAATGGCAGCAAGCTTTTCTAATCATGTTGAGCAGTGGTTTGTGCATACATTAATTAATAACTGGATCATAGAATATAGGTAATAGCATAGTATTGGTCTTAGTTTATAGGATATACAGATTAGCTGTAAAAGCTAAACTAAATCGCTGTTATATATAGTCCTTGTTTCAGAAGATAGAGTAGTACTGCTGAGGAGTATATGCTTCAGGTGCATAATGGAGAGGTGTTGCTGGTTGCAATTGGATAACCCTCAGGAGGATCATCAGCATGTTGTTGAGGAGGATATTCTCCTGATAGTTCTAGAGGATAGGGAGGAGGATTTTTTTGAGTATATTCTGTGGCAGGATAAGGAGGAGGAAAAGGCATATTACTAGCAGAATGATCCATATTGGTGTCCATAGTAACAGCAGTGGTAGTAGTGGTTGTTGGTAAACCTGTTACAGCAGTAGAATGAGGAGTGTAAATACTTTTCCAACATTTAGCTCCAATCCCCACACCAAGACATATACACAATGGAATAGCAATAATAAGAACACATATCATTATTATAACTGCCATCACTCCTTCTATAATTGCACCAAGACTGCTGCTAATACCACCTAAGATATAAAAAGATATAAAAATACTTTTATCTGATCCCGAGTACACTGTAAAAATCAATATGTCATTTAAAAACGTATTTTGTACATTACATTGATGGATTACTATGGAATATAGAATTCTTGTGAATAACTCACTATATATTTTATTGGTATATTGTACGTTTACATATCAACAAATTATAGAGTAATTCACAGAAATTCTATATTCCAAAGTAATCCACCCACGTATGTAAAGTACAAATTACTTGTTTAAATAACATTGAAATTTTTAGTGTACAGAGCTTATGAATCTAGTGTAAAGTAGAAGTAGTATACTTATACCACTAGTCTATGGATATTGCAGAGCTATTCTATACTTTTCAAGACAAATATGCACTATTAATTTGTCCATATATACATATATATATATATATATATATATATATATATATACACATATATATCACTGTAAAACTAATTGGTACTTATTGATTTAATCACTATATGGTTATATTGCGTTGACTATATGCAAAAAAATTCTTGATAATGTTTCAATTACCTATGGAATTGACTGTTTGCCAAATGTTAGAACTATAAAACAAGTTTATCTTTATTGTTAGACAAAATAAAATCATTATTAGTTCTAATATTTGGTAGACAGTCATTTCCACAGGTATACATAAGCAATCAAAACAGCATCAAAGAATTTTGCTGCAAACATCCAATGTAACTATATAACTACCAATACAACTACATATATAACCAATATAATATAACTATATATTGGTTAAATCTGATTTAATTTACTTGAGTCAGCATAACGACAAGTTTCAAGTGTAGTAAGTGGACCGCTGCTCTGAGTTAGAGAAAATTCTGCGGACAAATTTTTTTAAAGTGAAGAACACAATAATTTGCTCAATTTTCTAACCACATTCCAAAGATATATCTTCAATGTGACCACAGTCATGATACTGAGATGATGGACAGCTCTCACAATAAGCAAGACAACTAGTAGATGAACTAGTACATTGAACATTGTCCAACCAAATTGGCTGAGAATTTAATCCATTACTATATAAAGAATAGCACATAATTTTAAACATTGTATTATATAAGCGAGCTTTATTGTAGACTCATGACATACTATAGAACTCAATTCTTTTGAAGAAACATAACTCACTAAATTGAGGTATAATCATAACGAGAATAGTCTGAATATCCCAACTGTCTACAGGCAACAGTAGCATCAGTTGAGCCAAAACTATCATCACAAACTGTTCCCCATTGTCCATTACAATAGACCTCAAGACGACCACGATTAGAATAATCTCCACCCACTATACGAACTTGTCCTGAATAGGGATTGCTATTCCAAATCTTAGTAGTATCTAAATACATACAATTATAATAATTACTTTAATAATATAATTATTACTTACAACAAACAACAAAAGCATCACGAGAGTGATCATTACAATAGGAAGAGTATTGATAACTATAACTACACTGTAAGAGTACAAGGTAGTTACTAGTTGAACAATCCACATCTTCAAGTAATACAGGATTAGTAACAATATCTACATTGTTAATGTTTACTCTTTCCTTTAAATCACACCTAAAATTTTTAATTATTGTCAATGTCCATCCTCTTACTATGTCCAGTGCCACTTTCCTATAATCCATTATTTTTGTTCATATTTCCACATCATTTCAGTGATTGTGTGTGTCTAATGAACGACACAATTTCAACAATTTTCAAGTTATCATGTTATGTCTTTTGTATTTGCTTATAATGGGCATGTCTCCTTAAGTCTAAAAAACTGTTAATCACAGATAACTGACTATATAGAGCACCAGATGAAGGGGCGGCAATGCCAGACTAAACCAAGAGTGCAGGTGTTATATATGTTATTGTTTATACTGTTGACACCTTTAAAGGGTGGATATATAAACTGTAAGTATAACATATTAAAGTGCTGTTGACATTGTTAATGTGACTACAAGGTAACAAACTAATAATATGTTAATACACTAATAATATGTTAAATAGTAAACTCACAGTGTTGTACTTCCAGCATTACCATAACTGGAGACACCAGTAAATGCCAATTGATGACATATCACATTAGCTTCATTGTAATCAAAATAACTATCATCACAGATATTACCCCAAGTACTACTATAGTAGATCTCTACTATACCAGATGTGTAGGCTTGGATTGTGGAATAGTAATTGTTCCTCACTAGACGAAGTGCTCCAATACCTGAAATTAATATTAATAAATTAGATTACAAACGAAGGGTCTGACATAAGACAGATTGTGAGCTCTTCAAAAAATGAACAGATACCTATCTGTCAGTGTTCACTACTAGAAAATGAACACTATTTTTTGTTGTGTATACAAAATTCTGATTTCAAAAGGCCTAGCTAGCACATGGACATAAGCAGGCTTTTCTGTAATTTCAAACAGAGATTTCTGATTTCAAGAGTCTACAAAGTTTTCTAAATTATGTCGGGCTCCATAATTTTTACATTGATTTGTACACATTTTATAACAAACAAATTCAATTATAAAGTTAAATATTACCACAATAAGACTGATAACTAACTTTAATACCTTCACCTCAGTTCATTCCTAATATTTGAACTGAGGCAGTAACTACCTAACATAGTATATTTTATCTACATTCCTATTACTAGTAGATGTACCTTGTCCATTGACAGATAAGAATAAAACAAGAAGACCAATCAAGAACACAGTAAGTTTCATTATTATCAGCTGCAAAGTATATGACTAATGAGGGGAGTTCCTGGTGCCTATTGAGGACCTGGTTTGAGGTTTCCGCAAAGTGTTTAGTGTGCCGACAACGGCAGAAAAATTAAAATACCTATAGAGCTCGTGATACCTATTTTTAACCCTTTTGATAATAACTGCTTTAGTTAATATTAATTATATTAATTAATAAGATCATTTTTTGGTTACTTGAAGAAACCGATAACACTTATAATAGTATATAATATATATGTAACAAATAAACAAATTATGAAAAACGTTATTATGAATAACATGAATGGCAAATATATGTTTCCATGACTGTTTGAAATAGCATGACCAGCTATCAGGAGTTGTATTGATGACTTTTTGCTGTAAGGAACCATGAAAAAGTTGGCAGTAGATTTTTCTTCCTATTTCACTTTAGATTTTTCTTCTAATAGCATAGTGACAGATTTATAAACATAAGGAGTAAGGAGCTTAATATATTCAACTGTAGTAGCGTCTTGATAGAGTGATAAAAAATCGTAACTTTTTGGGACATGAGGGTAGCTTTATGATATCTTTCTGAATCATTGCTCTCAGAATGAGAAAGAAATTAGCAATGAAATCTTCTAAGGACAAATATCTACTTAACACTGACTTCAATTTTGAATTAATACATTTGAGTCTATTGTTGCCAGAATTTAGGAAATTTCACTTGCTAAACTTATTCCAATTGTCCATTGTTCCCTTAGTGAATGCTATTCCTCATTGAAGTACTTCTTAACAGTGCCTGGAGGAAATTCACAGAAACTCTTATAATAAAAATAAGAATTCTTATCATATTCATGTGATTTGCTAAATGATATTCAGGTATAAATCTCTTTGTCTTTGTGTATACCTATTTTGTTAATGGAAATTTCACATTGAAAGGATCTGAAACAAAGAAAGTCTGTCATAGAGAACATTTCACAAGTTTGATTAAGTTGTACAGTATATACAAAATATGCAATTGGTATTACAAACATAAACTACCAAAGAAAATTTTATTAAAGATTATTATAATAGACAACTAGTCCCATATAAGAAGTAGTTTAAAGTAAATACTGTTAATTATTTAGATAAAAAATGAGGATTTTATTTAAAAAGTGTACTGACAATAGCTGTGAAATAGCTTTCAAATGTAAATATTGTGTTAAGGTGCTTCTGTGTGGCTACTATTTAGAGATGTCCATACGGTTCTTCCTACTTGCAGCTTGTTTGATTGAGATGTTTTCACCGCCATCCCTATATTTAACGATAGCAATTTTTTAGAATTTCTTTACTTGATTACGTAATTTTTAATTGAATTCTTAATAAGATATACCAACCAAATGTTTCAATAACTGTCTATCATTTGTTGGAGGGAGAAATTGCACGTGTTGATCATGAGACAAAACATGGTATACAGAGTGTATTTACTGTTCACGAGATATAAGAATGGCAGCAAGTTTTTCTAATCATAATGGGGAATAATTTGTGTATACATCTTAGTTTATATGATATACAGATGAAATGTAACACCTTTTAATATAAACTAACAATATAACAATAAAACATACTAGTTTTCAAAGCCTATGGCTACAGTTAAGATTCAAAAACTGCAAACATGCAAACAAAATTATTAAAAACTTTCTTATAAATTTCATCTATTGAGTTTGCCTAGACTTTAAAAAACAGCTACTATATTGTGTCCAATTAATGAGTAAATAGACTAGTACTGCTATAGTGGATATGCTTCAGGTGGATAAAGGGCGGGTTGCTGAGAAGGATATCCCTCATATTGATAGCCAGCATATTGTTGAAGAGGATATCCCTCAGGAGGATAGGCAGCATGTTGCTGAGGAGGATATCCCTCGGCAGGATAACCAGCATGTTGCTGAGGATGATATCCCTCGGCAGGATAACCAGCATGTTGCTGAGGAGGATATCCCTCGGCAGGATAGCCAGCATGTTGCTGAGGTGGATATTCTCCAGGTGGCTGCAGAGGATAGAGACGAGGATTTTCTTGAGGATATCTTGTAGCAGGATAAGGAACAGAAGGAGGTTGAGAATATGGGTAAGGTGCATTAGCAGCAGAATAATCCATATTGGTATCAGTAGTAACAGTATTGGTAATAGTGGTTGTTGGTAAACCTGTTACAACAGTAGAATGAGTTATTTTACGGCAAGCAGTACCAATACCCACACCCAGACAACAACAAATAATCAATGGAATTGCAATAAGAACACATATAACTATTATAAGTGCCATCACTCCTCCTATAATAGCACCAACACTGCTACTGGTACCACCTAGAGATAAACAATTGCAGACATTTAGACTATTACATTACATTTTTTATAATCATGAAGAATTTTGAATAATAATAAATATTACAAGTTAATTGAATTATGTTAGAGTTACATAGGGATAATATCATAGCTTTATAGCTATAGTATGCATGTATGTATTCAAAATGTTTGTCTTTGTTCTGTGAATTCATTAAAGCTGCATTTGTACAAGAGCAAAATTTATTAATTATTAACATACCTACATTAACTGAATTGGCTATATAAAAAGAGAAAAAAAGACAAAATTATAATGTTACCAGTAATTTGTATAATACTACATAGCCAGTTTTATTCATGGATGTACAATTTTGTAGCTAAAAATTTACTTAAAATTTATTTATGTAATTGTTTTTATGTCCTCTGTGTTCACACTCGATTAATTTTTTAGGATTTTATTTGAAAGCTTGAAAAATCAAAATCTAATGAAATTAAAAATACTGGCTGTTTGTACTTATGATATTAAGTGCTATTAAGTGACTTGTCTGAATTTATCAAATTATTTTTTGACTACCTTGTATTTGATGAAAAAAAAATAAAAATCAAATTATTATTACTAAGAACTATAATATAACAGCTATCACACGAACTAGAATAGTCATTTATGCATCTCTGTAGTTGGTTAAAACAACATTATGCATTTAGTCAGACGTGTTGCATGAAAATCCAGCGTGTATGGCTAAAAGGCTAACTGACATTTCATGTACTACATGGTGGTGCTGTACAAGGACTGTATACCTCAGGACAGAGTGGTATATCACCAAAAATCTCTTGACCATGCAGCCACAAAATTTGGTATATCACTGTTGAACTTGCATGGACAGGTTTGTATGACATAAACTATGAATTGTCCCAGTATATATAGCAGCATTATATATCTCCTACACTTTTAACCATCATGTATACTATATATGTATTCTGTTTCTTTGTTTCACAAATGATCCACATGTATTATGGATTGTCTATATATAGCAACTAATTAACTTACGTGTAGTAGTTGGAATTGCTATATATAGAAAGAGAGAGAATATAAATCAGTTATTTTAATAACCAATTTATAAGTTTCATTGGTGGATTAGTATGGAATCTGAAATGTATGTGAATTACTCACTGTATAATTTGTTAGCATACTATACACAGTAATTGCATGTAGTAACTGTAGGAGTTGAGTGCTGTTGTACACAGTAACAAATTATATAGTGAGTAATTAACATTAATATTAGATTCCATAGTAATCCATGGATCTAAGTAATAGATCAAATAGAATAAGTTGTAATCAATCATTATATTCATTTATTAACTCTCAGTGAACAAAGTTATGATAGATATAAAAACAGCATCTGTTGATGTTGTATATAGACATACCATAGTAAATATAATGCAACACACAGCAGTAATCAATACACAAACATTATACTCTATACATATATTGGGATTATACACCTACGACAACTTCACTATACATATCAACAGCTGTCATGATACAATGTAAAGTAATATTTGGACTAATATAACTATTAGTAAGTGGTAAATGGATACTACCTACCAAAAGTAAGAAAAACAACGCATTTTCTGTTTGTTGTAATGCATTGGTTGTCCATGCATGTTCTTTGCAATCCACATCTATTATAAATTTTTCTAATTAACATACCTCTACTAATTGAAGTATCTGAAAGAGTCGAAGTACTTGTAACAGTTAAAGTGCTTGTAATTGTTGTAGTGCCTATCATAATAAAAGAAAAAATATATAATATAAATATACACAATTATTTTGTTTTTGCTACTATTAAAACATATTTGATTATGCTATTGAACCAGCAGTATAAAGAACCAAAAAATACAATATATATTAGTCTAATGAGCTACCCCCTCCTCCTTTTTGATAAGCTGATGGACAGAAGAGGATCTAGAAGTGAACTAGGCTTACTGCTCATTGGAATATGTGGCATGTGAGGCAGTATTACAATGTTTACATAGTGTTTGTATAAACTGATAATCCACGAGTTCCTTTTTTCTGTTTTAGTTGTCCTTTATTCTACACTGTGAAAAGAATGGAATAAAGAAGTTCACTGATGTAGGAAAATGATATTTTCTAGACCCACCTCCACCTGTTACCTTATCAAAAGGAGGAGGAACTAGCTCACTATACTAAATATATTTAAATACTCTGACCTTTGACTTCATTGTATAACTAATATAAATTAACAGTATGATGTATGAATTGACACAACAATATAATGATATAATAATATAATAATGATATATAATGATATGTGAATTGAGATAACAGTAATAGTATTATGGTATTTATTGATCTAAATAGAAAATTACTTAGTGGGTTAGCATAGCGACAGGTATCAAGTCTAGCAAATGGCCCCCAAATACGAGATAAAGAAAATTCTGTGAACAAAAGTCAAAAAGGGAAACAAAATCATTTCATTAATTACTAACCACATTCCAATGAGACATCTTCGTTATGAACACAATTATGATACTCATGTGATGGGCAGCCCTCACAATAAGCAAGACAACTAGTAGATGAACTAGTACATTGAACATTGTCCAACCAAATTGGCTGAGAATTGGATCCATAACTATAAAAATAGTACATAATTTAAAATATTATATTATATAAGCAAGTTTTAATGTAGACATGTAACTAAACCTTTTGACACACTAGCTTTATACCAGAAAGAAACTTGTAATTCTTTTAAAGAAAGCTAACTCACTAAATTGAGGTATAATCATAACGAGAATAGTCTGAATATCCCAACTGTCTACAGGCAACATTAGCATCAGTTGAGCCAAAACTATCATCACAAACTGTTCCCCACTGTCCATTACAATAGACCTCAAGACGACCACGATTGGAATAATCTCCACCCACTATACGGACTTGTCCTGAATAGGGATTACTATTCCAAATCTTGGTAGTATCTAAATACATATTACAATTATAATAATTATTTCAATAATGTAATTATTATTACTTACAACAAACAACAAAAGCATCACGAGAGTCATCATTACAATAGGAAGAGTATCTATAATTATAACTACACTGTAAGAGTACAAGGTAGTTACTAGTTGAACAATTCACATCTTCAAGTAATACAGGATTAGTGTCATTTCCATATCTAGACATGATTATAAATTTATTGAGTATAATTATGTTATGAAATCAGTTTTGTGTATACATACAGCTGCTATACATAAACAACTATTCATGATAAATATATCCATACAAAACTGATTTTCAGATGTTTTAACAGTGGTTTATCTTCACAAATCATGTGACAAATACTTTGATAGAAGTGGTTCCTTGTTGCAAATCAAGTCACATATAATATAATATAATATATATGATATATATACTAAATACAAATGTTTTTAACATTGATCTGAACAAACCAATAATATGCTAAATAGTAAACTCACAATGTTGTACTTCCAGCATTACCATAAATGGAGACACCAGTAAATGCCAATTGATGACATATCACATTAGCTTCACTGTAACCAAAATAACTATCATCACAGATATTACCCCAAGTACTACTATAGTAGATCTCTACTATACCAGATGTATAGGCTTGGATTGTGGAATAGTAATTGTTTCTTACTAAACGAAGTGCTCCAACACCTGAAATTAATATTAACAAGGTAGATTCTAATCAAGGGGTCTGACATGAGACAGAATTGTTAATTTTAAAGCTAAGAATTAGCACAATATGACTGATAACTAACTTTACAAGTCATACTTCAGTTCATCACTAATATATAAATTGAGGCAGTAACTACCTAACATGGTATATTTTATACATTCCCTACTACTAGTAGATGTACCTTGTCCATTGACAGATGAAAATAGAACAAGAAGACCAATCAAGACAACAGTAAGTTTCATTATTATCAGCTGCAAAATATATGACTGATGAGGAAATTCCTTGTACCTATTATTCCCTTGAGGGTCTATGGTTTTAACAATTATCACTAATTTCACTATAATTAATTCATTAATAAAGTGGGCGTTTGAGAGTCAATGGTACAAACTTATTTATCTGAACCAATAACACTTATAATAGTATATAATATATGTGTAAGACAAATACCTACTTAATATTGACTTCTGTTTGAATTAATACATTTGAGTATAATTGGTGAAATTTAGGAAATTTCACTTGCTAAACTTTATTCCAATTGTCCATTGTTCCCTTAGTGAATGCCATTCCTCATTGAAGTACTTCTTAACAGTGTCTGGAGGAAATTCACAGAAACTCTTATAAAGCTCAAAATAAGAATTCTCATCACATTATTGTGTGATTTGCTAAATGATATCTCTTTGTCTATGTGTATAACCGTTTTGTTAATGGAAATTTCTTCACATTGAAAGGATCTGAAACAAAGAAGGTCTGTCATAGAGAACATTCCACAAATTTGATTAAGTTGTACGGTATATACAAAATACGCAATTGGTATTACAAACATAAACTACCAAAGAAAATTTTATTAAAGATTATTATAATAGACAACTAGTCCCATATAAGAAGTAGTTTAAAGTAAATACTGTTAATTATTTTGATAAAAAATGAGGATTTTATTTAAGAAGTGTACTGACAATAGCTGTGAAATAGCTTTCAAATGTAAATATTGTGTTAAGGTGCTTTTGCATGTGGCTACTATGTAGAGATGTCCACACGGTTCTTCCTACTTCTGGCTACATTTAATGATAGCGATTTTTTAGAATTTTTTTTACTTGATTATGTAATTTTTAATTGAATTCAAAATTAGATATACCAACCAAATGTTTCAATAACTGCCTATCATTTGTTGGAGGGAGAAATTGCACATGTTGATTATGAAACAAAAACATGGTATACAGAGTGTATTTACTGTTCATGAGATATAAGAATGGCAGCAAGTTTTTCTAATCATATGTTGAGCAATGATTTGTGTATACATCTTAGTTTATACAATAGATAGATGAAATGTAACACCTTTTAATATAGACCAACAATATTAATAAAACATACTAGTTTTCAAAGCCTATGGCTACAGTTAAGATTGAAAAACTGCATACATGTAAACAAAATTATTAAAAACTTTCTTATAAATTTTATTTATCAAGTTTGCCTAAACTTTAAATCCATGTATATCTAAAAAGCAAAACTAAATAGTTACTATATTGTGTCCAATTAATGAGTAAATAGACTAGTACTGCTGAAGTGGATATGCTTCAGGTGGATAAACGGCAGGTTGCCGAGCAGGGTATCCCTCATGTCGATAGCCAACATATTGCTGAGGAGGATATCCCTCGGCAGGATAACCAGCATGTTGCTGAGGTGGATATCCCTCGGCAGGATAACCAGCATGTTGCTGAGGTGGATATTCTCCAAGTGGCTGGAGAGGATAGGGACAAAGATGTTCTTGAGGATACCCTGTAGCACGATAAGTCTGTTGAGGATATCCACCAGCAGGATAAGCAACAGAAGGAGGTTGAGAATATGGGGAAGGTGCATTAGCAGTAGAATAATCCATATTGGTATCAGTAGTAACAGCAGTGGTAGTAGTGGTTGTTGGTAAACCTGTTACAACAGTAGAATTAGGTGTGTTACGGCAAGCAGTACCAATACCCACACCTAGGTAACAACAAATAATCAATGGAACTGGAATAACAATACATATAACCACTATAAGTGCCATCACACCTCCTATAATAGCACCAACACTGCTACTGGTACCACCTAGAGATAAAAAAATGCTGAAATTAGACTATTATATAAATTACTTTTTCTATAATCATGAAGTATTTTCAATCATAATAAATATTACTAAGTCATTTTGAATTATGCTAGGATTACATAGGGATAATATTGTAGCTTATAGCTACAGTATGTATGTATGTATTCAAAATGATTGTCTTTGTTCTGTGAATTCATTAAAGCTGCATTTGTACAAGAGCAAAATTTATTAATTATTAACATACCTACATTAACTGAATTGGCTATATAAAAAGAGAAAAAAAGACAAAATTATAATGTTACCAGTAATTTGTATAATACTACATAGCCAGTTTTATTCATGGATGTACAATTTTGTAGCTAAAAAATTTACTTAAAATTTATTTCTGTGATCATTTTTAGGTCCACTGTGTTCACGCTTGATTAATGTTTTGGTTGGGTTTTACTTTAAAGCATTGGAAAATCAAAATCTAATGAAATTAAAAATACTGGCTGTTTTGTACTTATGATATTAAGTGCTATTAAGTTACTTGTCTGAATTTTATCAAATTATTTTCTGACTGTCTTTTCTTTGATGCAGACAAAATTAAAATCAAATTATTATTACTAAAAACTATAATATAACAGCTATGACATGAACTAGAATAGTCATCCATGTATCTCTGTAGTTGGTTAAAACAAAATTATGCATTTAGTCAGATGTGTTACATGAAAATCCAGCATCTAGACATATATAATAACAGACTCTAATTGGCTAAAAGGCTTAACATACATTCCATGTACCACATGGTGTTGCTGTATGAGGACTGTATACCTCAAGCCAGAGCGGTATATCACCAAAAACCTCTTGACCAGCCACCAAATGTTGGTATATCATTTGTCAAACTTGCATGGACTGGTTTGTATAATATAACACTGAACTGTCCCAATATGGCAGCATTATATATTTCCTACGCTTTCGACCATTATGTATAATATATATGTATTCTGTTTCTTTGTTTCACAAATGATCCACATGTATTATAGATTGTCTATATATAGTAAGTAATCAACTTACGTGTAGTAGTTGGAATTGCTATATATAGAAAGAGAGAGAATATAAATCAGTTTTTAATAACCATTTAATAACTTACATTGATGGATTACTTTGGAATCTGAAATATATGTAATTACTCACTATATAATTTGTTGGTATGTTGTACACAGTATCATAGTAACTGTAGGAGTTGAGTGCTGTTGTACATAGTAACAAATTATACGGTGGGTAATTCTCATTAATGTTAGATTCCATAGTAATCAATGGATGTAAACAACAAATCAAGAAAAGCAAGTTATCATCAACTGTACCATGTCAAATACTTTCAGTGAGTAAAGTTATGATAGATATAAAAACATAGCATCTGTTGATGTTGTATATAGACACACCCCTTATACATATAATACTATACACAGCAGTAAGCAACGTACAACACTGCACTATTGCACAACTATGACAACTTCATCACTCATAGCAACATATAATACAATGATACAATATAATGTAATATTTGGACTAATATAACTTTTATTTAGTGAGTGCTAAATGGACATTATCTACCAAAAGTAAAAAATAACAACATATTTTATGTTGTAATGTACTGGTTGTCATGCTTTTTGTAAACGACATCTATTATAGATTTTTCTAATTAACATATCTGTACTATATGATGTACCTGTAACAGTTGAAGTACTTGTAATAGTGTTTGTAATAGATGAAGTGCCTATAATAGTAAAATAAACAAAATTATAAAACATAAAAAATCACAATTGTTTTGCTATCACTTATATAAAAACATATTTACTTATGCTAAGAAACCAGCTTTATCAAGAACCAAAAAAATACTATATAAGTACTCTGACCTTTGACTACATTCTCTTATCAATTAACAGTATAATATATGAATTAAGGTACAGTAATATTATTATGGTATTAATTGATCTAAATAGTAAATTACTTGGTGGTTTAGCATAGCGACAGGTACCAAGTGTAGCATATGGACCACTAGTACGAGATAAAGAGAATTCTGTGGACAAACTCAAAGAATTGAACACAATCATTTCATCAATTACTAACCACATTCCAATGAGACATCTTCACTATGAATACAATCATGATACTCATATGATGGGCAGACCTCACAATAAGCAAGACAACTAGTAGATGAACTAGTACATTGAACATTGTCCAACCAAATTGGCTGAGAACTTAATCCATTACTGTATCATCCAGTACCGCTGAAGTGGATATGCTTCAGGTGGATAAAGGGCAGGTTGCTGAGGATGATATCCCTCAGGAGGATGTCAGCATATGCTGAGGAGGATATCACTTGGCAGGATAGCCAGCATGTTACTGAAGTGGATATTCTTGAGTTTTAAAGTTAAAAATTAGCATAATATCACTGATAACTATACAAGATACACCTCAGATTATTCCTAATATTTAATAACCTGAGGCAGTAACTATCTAACAAAGTATATTTTATCTACAATTCCCACTACTAGTAGATGTACCTTGTCCATTGATAGATGAGAATAGAACAAGAAGACCAATCAAGACCACAGTAAGTTTCATTATATCAGCTAAAATAAAGTATGTATGATGAGGGAGTTCCCGGAAATGAAACTATTCGGGCTCACAAATTATTACAATTTATTAAATTCATTAACCCTCGCCGCAGGCGTGGGCGAGGGTTGCAGTAGTACAACTTAAATATCACTTCATCTGAGCGAACAATTTATTGGATTATGAGATAATAATTCATAGCAAATTAAAAGTCACACAAACTTGCTACAAATCACAACTAACTTCAATAAGATTTCACAGAGGGTTAAAAATTATATTAAATGACATGTACAGTAGAAAGAGATGAAGAAAGCAGAAGAAATATATATTATATTGATGTGTTATCCAATGTGTATATTCCACTTAGTTAAATGCACATGCACAGATGGATAATACCTAACACATACATATTTTATTGATACAAGAACTCTGTCATAAATTGTATTAACAATAATACATGTCATAGCATATACTAGCTTTCTGTTATGATCAGTATAGTAAAGTCTCATGGTCAACTACAATAATATTTGTTAGCATTAACCAGCAATTGCTTCCACAAGTTATAAGGTGGAATAGACTTACACATGCTCTGTAGTGGCCATGGACAAACTTAAAATTGGTCCCTAGTCATCATGGTATATGGTCCTTAATCATTGTGGTATGTGGTTATGTTTTATTAGCTCAGGTGATAGAAAGTATATATATATAGGATTTTCTGTGGCAGGATATGGATTCACGCATAAATAAGCATATCTATCACTCCAATGTATGTTATTGCTACTGATTGTAGTACTATGTTTTAAGTTATATACTCCAATAGAGAATAACAATCAAATACTAACCTAGCTAAGATTCTTTATATTACACTAAAGAATGTCACCTCTTCAAGTGACCAATCATGATTCAATCAGTTGTAATTTGGTACATTAGGATCACAACTTTAAACAAACTTCTCTCATTTTGTATACGTGCCAGCATGCTATTGTGTTTTCTAAAAAATGGTAAGTAAATAGTGTGTCATCATATGTGTCATATCATGTATGATATAGTAGAGAAAATTATAGAATTATATTACAACAAAAATAAAACCTAAACAAAATGACTCATAAAAATGACAGCTAATATGTTGTAATCAAATATAGCCCTCTAATATACATACTAATATCAGATTCACAGCTGTTAGTCTTATTATATGGGTTAGTTAACAGTTACATACAAGGACTCATCCTTACAATGTAATGTCCAATATTTGACATCTGCATGTACTGTATATAATTGAGTATAACCACTCAGTATTTTACAATATGTCTGTGTCATGTAATTGATGCTTACCATAGCTCATCAGGAATATTGTACAAATATAGTCAACAATAACTACTATTAAATTAACTGTCTATATCATTTGTTGGATGGAGCTAGCAGTTGCACGTGCTGATCATGAGACATAACATACTGCTATAAAACAGAGTATGTTCAATTGTTCATGAGGTATAAAATGGCAAAGATTTTTTCTAATCATGTTGAGCAGTGATATGTACACACATTAATTAACAACTAAATCATAGAATATAGGTATTAACTGTACTGGTCTTAGATTATAGAGTATATAGTGTAAATGCATAACTAAATAGCTAATATAATGTGTCTAAGTTTTGAGTTGATAGACCAATGTTGTAAGGTGTACATGCTTCAGGTGGAGAAGGAGCAGGTTCCTATTGGATAACCCTCAGGAGGATTGTCAGCTTGTTGCTGAGGTGAATATTCTCCAGGTGACTGCAGAGGATAGGGAGGAGGTTTTTCTTGAGGATAATCTGCAACAGGAGTCTGTTGAGGATATCCACCAGCAGGGTAAGGAACAGCAGGAGGTTGAGAATACATAGAAGGTTCACTAGCAGCAGAATAATCCATATTGGTATCAGTAGTAACATCAGTGGTAGTAGTGGTTGTTGGTAAGCTTGTTACATCAGTAGAGAGAGGTGTGTATATATGTTTACGACATTTAGCACCAATCCCCACACCCAGACAACAACAAATACATAATGGAATGGCAATGATAAGAACACATATAACTATTATAAGTGCCATCACTCCTCCTATAATAGCACCAAGACTGCTATTGGTACCACCTAGAGATTAAAACAACAATAAAGATTGCTGAAATTTAAACTATTATTTTTTCTATGATCATGAAGAAAATAAACAATTATTAAGTCATTTTGAATTATCCTATAGTTACAAATGGATAACATCATATGCTTTATAAGAATAATATAACTGTATTCAAAATGATTGTTTTTGTTCTGTGCATACAGACATGATGAATTTATATATATACAAAAAAAATACTTATTATTAACTTACCTGCATTAATTGATGTAGCTATATAAAAGGAGAAAAAGACAAAATTATAATGTAACTGGTTCCAGTATTTTATATAATATAGTGTATACAGTCAGTTTTATTTGTGGATGCAAAATTTTGTTGTCAAACATTCACTTGACATTTATTTCTCTGATTAGCTTTTGCCCTCCATGCTTAATTAATGGTTAATTAATTTTCAATGAGATTTTATTTTAGAGCATTGGAGACATCACAAAATTAAAATCCAATGAAAATACTGGCTATTTGATACTTTAACTATTCAAATTAAGTCACTTGTCTGAGTTTATCCATGTTTCACAAATGATTCACATGTATTATAGATTGTCTATATATAGTAACTAATTAACTTACGTGTAGTAGTTGGAATTGCTATATATAGAAAGAGAGAGAATATAAATCAGTTAATTTAATAACCAATTAATAACTTTCATTGGTGGACTAATATGGAATCTGAAATTTATGTGAACTACCCACTGTTTAATTTGTTGGTAGGTATGTTGTACTAGTACAAAATAACAAATTACATAGTGAGTAATTCACATTAATATTACATTCCATATTAACCTATGGATGTAAACTATAAATCAAATAAGATCTGGATCAAGTATTCTCAGTGAGTAAGTTATAGTTATAATAAAATATATAGTAATGTTTGGACTAATAGAACTATTAGTAAGTGTTAACAACGTGTAATGCATTAAAGGCATTTTGCTTTCATTATTTTATAAATATATTTAATTATGCTATGTAACTATCTATAAAATGAAACCAAAAATATAATATATGTACTCTGATCTTTGACTTCATTTCAATATCAAATAACAATATGATGTATGAATTGAGATAACAGTAATATTGTTGTGTTATTTATTGATTTAAATAGTAAATTACTTGGTGGGTTAGCATAGCGACATGTATCAAGTTTAGCATATGGACCACTAGTACGAGGTAAAGAGAATTCTGTGGATAAAAGTCAAAGAGATGGAAGTAATCATTTCGTTAATTACTAACCACACTCCAATGAGACATCTTCGTTATGAACACAATTATGATGCTCATATGATGGGCAGACCTCACAGTAAGCAAGACATCTAGTAGATGAACTAGTACATTGAACATTGTCCAACCAAATTGGCTGAGAATTTAATCCATTACTATATAAAGAATAGCACATAATTTTAAACATTGTATTATATAAGTAAGCTTTATTGTAGACTTGTAACTAGAACTATTGACATACTATAGAACTCAATTCTTTTGAAGAAAGTTAACTCACTAAATTGAGGTATAATCATAACGAGAATAGTCTGAATATCCCAACTGTCTACAGGCAACAGTAGCATCAGTTACTCCAAAATTATCATCACAAACTGTTCCCCATTGTCCATTACAATAGACCTCAAGACGACCACGATTAGAGTAATCTCCACCCACTATACGAACTTGTCCTGAATAGGGATTGCTATTCCAAATCTTGGTAGTATCTAAATACATATTACAATTATAATAATTACTTTTAATAATATAATTATTATTACTTACAACAAACAACAAAAGCATCAAGAGAGTCATGATTACAATAGGAAGAGTATCTATAATTATAACTACACTGTAAGAGTACAAGGTAGTTACTAGTTGAACAATCCACATCTTCAAGTAATACAGGATTAGTGTTAGTTCCATATCTAGACATGGTTATAAATTTGTAGAGAATATGTTATAAAATCAGAAGTAGCATATTAAAATTAATTTATTTATTGCTAAGTCATATTTTAAAGCTGTCAACAATGTTTTATACATACACAGTTGTCAAAGGTGAAATGAGTGACAAGGAAAATACTGTATCTGTAAAGAATCATAGATTGTCATCGCCATTAAAAAAGATAGCTATTTCATTTCAGCCTATGTCATGATCAGAAAATAAACTCTTGGCTATGATATCCTCTTTAGTTTTCAAATATTGTTAATATTCAATTTCTTACTATGTCCAGTGCCTATAATCTATTACTTTTGTCCATATTTCCATATTATTTCAGTGATTGTGTGTCTCCGATGAACGACATAATATCAACAATTTTCAAGTCATCGTGTTATATCTTTGCTAATCTTTTTGTATTTGCTTTTAATAGGCATATCTTTTCTTCTTAAGTCTAAAAAACTGTCAATCACAGATAACTATATAGAGCACCAGATGAAGGGGCGGCAATGCCAGACTAAACCAAGAGTACAGGTGTTATATATCTTATTATTATGTACACTGCATGTTGACACCTTTAAAAGGTGGATATATAAACTGTAAGTATAACATATTAAATTGTTTCTAACATTGTTGAAGTGACTACAAGTTAACAAATTAAATTATGTTAAATGATAAACTCACAGTGTTGTACTTCCAGCATTACCATAAATGGAGACACCAGTAAATGCCAATTGATGACATATCACATTAGCTTCATTGTAACCAAAAGAACTATCATCACAGATATTACCCCAAATATGATTATAGTAGATCTCTACTATACCAGATGTATAGGCTTGGATTGTGGAATAGTAATTGTTTCTCACTAAACGAAGTGCTCCAATACCTGAAATTAATATTAGTAAGGTACCGTATACCAGGATTTATTGGCAACCGATAAAATTTGGCAAATTGACGAATTTCAAAAAATCACCAAATAAATAACCATCAAAATTTTTCATGTAGTTGCCATGCCCACAATTTTTATTTGTACACGTGAAACATTGTGGCTGGATGGCTAAAGTGGGTGTAGTAACAAGACATGTGCTAAATTCGCCAAATTTAATTTCGCCAATTATAAAATTTTACATTTCCGCTAAATTTTAGCGTCGTTAATAAATCCTGGTATACGGTAGGTTCCAAACAAGGGGTCTGACATGAGACAGAATTGTGAACTATTCAAAAAATGGTCAGATGCCTTTCTGCCAGAGTTCACTACTACATTCATAATGGACACTCTATTTCTTGCTATGTATACAATGTTTGTCTCTATGATTTCAATACTTTATTCATCTCTAAGCCTAGCTAGCACATGGACATAAACAGGCTTTTCAGTAATTTCAAACAGGGATTTATGATCTCAAGAATCTACAAAATTTTCCATACTATGTCAGACTCCTCAATTTGTACACATTTTATGGCAAACAAATTAAAATTAGTAATAAAGTTAAAAATTAGCACAATATAATTAATTTATAACTAACTTTACAAGCTATATCAGTTCATTTCTAATATTTAAACTGAGGAAAAAACTACATAACATAGTGTATTTTATCTACATTCTTTACTACTAATAGATGTACCTTGTCCATTGACAGATGAGAATAGAACAAGAAAACCAATCAAGACCACAGTAAGTTTCATTATTATCAGCTATAAAGCATATGACTGGTGAGGGGAGTTCCTGGTACCAATAGAGGGTCTGGTTTGTGGTTTCGCAAAGGCAGTGTTTAAAGTGCCGATAACGGCAACAAATTAAAATACCTATAGATCACGTGAACCTATTTTTAATCCTTTTAGATAATAACTTTGGTTTAATTAACATTAATTATATTAATCAACAAGATTATTTTTGGTAGCTTGAAAAAAACCAATAACACTTATATAAGTGTTAAATATGTAACAAATAAACCAACTATGAAAAATGTTGTTATGAATAACATGAACAGAAAGTATATGTTGGCATGTAACTATGACTATCTGAAATAGCATGACCAGCTATCAGGAATTGTATTGATGACTTTTTGCTGTAAGTAACCATGAAAGAGTTGGCGGTAGATGTTTCTTCCTATTTCACATTAGCTTTTTCTTCTAACTGCATAGTGACAAGTTTATAAACATAAGGAGTAAGGAGCTTAATATATTCAATTGTAGTAGCATCTTGATAGAGTGATAAAATAAAAAATTGTAATTTTTTGGGATGAGGGCAGCTTTTTGATTTCTTTCTGAGTCATTGCTCTCAGAATCAGAAAGAGATTAGCAATGAAATCTTCTAAGGAGAAATACCTACTTAATATTGACTTCAGTTTTGAATTAATACATTTCAGTATATTGTTGGCGGAATTTAGGAAATTTCACTTGCTAAACTTTATTCCAATTATCTATTGTTCCCTTATTGAATGCCATTCCTCATTGGAGTACTTCTTAACAGTGCCTAAAGCAAATTAATGATCACAGAAACTCTTATATATAAAGCTCAAAATAAGAATTCTTATCATATTCACATGTGATTTGTTAAATGATATCCAGGCATAAATCTCTCTGTCCATGTGTATACTCATTTTGTTAATGATAATTTCATATCAAAAGGATCTGAAACAAAGAAAGTCTGTCATAGAGAACATTCACAAATTTGATTAAGTTGTATGGTACATTCAAAATATGCAATTGGTATTACAAACATAAAACTAACAAAAACTTTTAATAAAAGATTATTATAATATACAACTAGTCCATATAGGAAGTAGTTTAAAGTAAATACTGTTCATTAATGAGATTTATGCCTGGATATCATTTAGCAAATCACATATACATATGATGAGAATTCTTATTTTGAGCTTTATAAGAGTTTCTGTAACACTTCTTAACATAGACCAACAATATTAATAAAACATACTATAGTTTTCAAAGCCTATAGCTACAGTTAACATTGAAAAACTACATACATGTAAACAAAATTATTAAAAACTTTCTTATAAATTTTATCTATCAAGTTTGCCTAGACTTAAAAATCCATATACATCTAAAAAGCAAAACTAAATAGCTACTATATTGTGTCCAATTATTGAGTAAATAGACTAGTACTGCTGAAGTGGATATGGTTCAGGTGGATAAAGGGCAGGTTGCTGAGAAGGATATCCCTCAGGAGAATATCAGCATATGCTGAGGTGGATATTCTTGATTTTTAAAGTTAAAAATTAGCATAATATCACTGATAACTATACAAGCTACACCTCAAATTATTCCTAATATTTAACCTGAGGCAATAACTGTCTAACATAGTATATTTTATCTACAATTCCCACTACTAGTAGAATTACCTTGTCCATTGACAGATGAGAATAGAACAAGAAGACCAATCAAGACCACAGTAAGTTTCATTATATCAGCTATAATAAAGTATGTATTATGAGGGAGTTCCCGGAAATGAAACTATTCGGGCTCACAAATTATTACAATTTATTAAATTCATTAACCCTCGCCGCAGGCGTGGGAGAGGGTTGCAGTAGTACAACTTAAATATCACTTCATCTGAGCGAACAATTTATTGGATTATGAGATAATAATTCATAGCAAATTAAAAGTCACACAAACTTGCTACAAATCAAAACTAAAAACACTTCAAAAAGATTTCACAGAGGATTAAAAATTATATTAAATGACATGTACAGTAGAAAGAGATGAAGAATGCAGAAGAAATATATATTATATTGATGTGTTATCACAATGTGTATATTCCACTTAGTTAAATGCACATGCACAGATGGATAATACCTAACACATACATATTTTATTCATACAAGAACTCTGTCATAAATTGTATTAACAATAATACATGTCATAGCATATACTAGCTTTCTGTCATGATCAGTATAGTAAAGTCTCATGGTCAACTACAATAATATTTGCTAGCATTAACCAGCAATTGCTTCCATGGTTATAAGGTGGAGTAGACTTACACATGCTCTGTAGTGGCCATGGGCAAACTTAAGTCCCTAGTCATCGTGGTATATGGTCCCTAGTCATTGTGGTATATGGTCCCTAGTCATTGTGGTATGTGGTTATATTTTATTAGCTCAGATGATAGAAAGTATATATATATATATATATATAGGATTTTCTCTGGCAGGATATGGATTCACGCATAAATAGATATATCTATCACTCCAATGTATGTTATTGCTACTGATTGTAGTACTATGTCTTAAGTTATATAAAGATGATATGATCAATCAGTGGATATTGCTGGCTAAATATCAGTAGTATTATTGTTTGGTTAAAGTACATACACCTATTAATGTATAATGTATTCAAGATGTTATATTACTAACTAATTGTCACCAAATTCTACATGTCCATGTGATTATTACATACTTTTTATGACACTCTGCAGTGTAAAAGAAACAGAAATGTTATAGACCAAGCAAATTTGTGAAGAAAAACATGGACCATTTTTGTGTTATAGTAATAATTACTAATCTAACTTGGTCATGGGGTTTTGGAGGAGGGATGGCACTAGAAATATAGGCTTGAATTGTAGAATGGTAATTGTTGCTTGCTAAACAAAGTGCTCCAACACCTGAAATTAGTAAAGTAAATAATATAGTAACATTAATTGTTCATCAAATTAAATCATTTGAATGAGCATAAAATGACTGATAACTAACTCTACAGCTCAAATGCAAATTTAATAACTTAATTAATCGCCAGTTTTTAAGTAATGGTAACTGTAATTGGGGTCTTCGTCGAATGAAGTAATGAAATACTATATTTATCTATATATTACTCCAATAGAGAATAACAATCAAATACTAACCTAGCTAAGATTCTTTATATTACACTAAAGAATGTCACCTCTTCAATTCTCAGTGAGCAATCATGATTCAATCAGTTGTAATTTGGTACATTAGAATCACAACTTTAAACAAACTTCTCTCAATTTGTATAGGTGCCTGCATGCTACAGTGTTTTCTAAAAATAGTAAGTAAATAGTGTGTCATCATATGTATCATATCATGTATGATATAGTAGAGAAAAATAATAGAATTATATTACAATAAAAAATAGAACCAAAATGACTCATAAAGATGATAGTTAATGTCTTGTAATCAGATAGCCCTCTAATATACATACTAATACCAGATTCACAGCTGTTAGTCTTATTATATGGGTTAGTTAACAGTTATATACAAGGACTCTTCCTTAATGTAATGTCCAATAATTGACATCTGCATGTACTGTATATATTATTGAGTATATACAATCACTCAGTGTGTTGCAGTAATATTATAACATACTGACACAGACATATTATGTCTGTGTCATAAAATCAGAAATATGCATAGATACCCACCAAGAACTGTTATTAAATTAACTGTCTATCATTTGTTGGATGGAGCTAGCAGTTGCACATGCTAATCATGAGACATAACATACTGCTATAAAACAGAGTATGTTCAATTTTTCATGAGGTATAAGATGGCAAGGAGTTTTTCTAATCATGTTGAGCAGTGATGTATACATACATTAATTAATAATAAGATCATAGAATATAGGTATTAACAGTACTGGTCTTAGTTTATAAGGTATATAGTGTAAATGCTTAACTAAATAATAATGTATTGTGTCTAATTTTTGAGTTGATAGACCAATGGTGTGAGGTGTATATGCTTCAGGTGGAGAAGGAGCAGGTTGCAATTGGATAACCCTCAGGAGGATTGCCGGCTTGTTGCTGAGGTGGATATTCTCCAGGTGGTTGCATAGAATAGGGAGGAGGTTTTTCTTGAGGATAATCTGCAACAGGAGTCAGTTGAGAATATCCACCAGCAGAATAAGGAACAGCAGGAGGTTGAGAATACATAGAAGGTGCACTAGCAGCAGAATAATCCATATTGGTATTAGTAATAACATCAGTGGTAGTAGTGGTTGTTGGTGAGCTTGTTACATCAGCAGAGAGAGGTGTGTAAATACGCTTACAACATTCAGTACCAATCCCCACACCCAGACAACAACAAATACACAATAGAATAGCAATGATAAGAACACATATCACTATTATAAATCCCATCACTCCTCCTATAATAGCAACAAGATTGCTGCTGCTACCACCTAGAGATAAAATAACAATAAAGATTGCTGAAATTTTGACTATTAAATTATTTTTTCTATGATCATGAAGAAATTAAACAATTATTAAATTATGGTATAGTAACAAATGCATAATAATCTTTGCTTTATAAGCACAGTATATGTGTATTCAAAGTAATTGTTTTTGTTCTGTGCATGCACACAATTTGATTTTATATATATGTAATTATATATATATAATTATATATATATAATTATTACTTATTAACTTACCTATATTAATTAGTGTGGCTACATAAAAGGAGAAACAAGACAAAATTATAATGTAGCTGGCACCAATATTTTGTATAATATACTGTGTGTAGCCAGTTTTATTTGAGGATCCAAATGTTTGCTGCCAAACTTTCACTTAAGATTTATTTCTGTGATTAGCTTTTGTCCTCCATGCTTAATTAATGCTTGATCAATTTTCCATGGGATTTTCATACATTGGAGGTATCATAAAAATTAAAATCAAATGAAAAATACTGGCTATTTGGTACTTTCATATGAATTACTATTGAAATTAAGTCATTTGCAATTGTCTGAGTTTATCCATGTTTCACAAATGATACATATATAATATAGACTATCTAGTAACTAGTTAACTTACGTGTAGTCGTTGGAATTGCTATATATAGAAAGAGAGAGAATATAAATCAGTTAATTTAATAACCAATTAATAACTTACATTGGTGGATTAATTAATATGGAATCTAAAAAATGTGAATTACTCACTGTATAATTTGTTGGTAAGTATGTTGCACTATTACAAAATAACAAATTACATAGTGAGTAATTCATATTAATATTAGATTCCATAATAATCTATAGATGTAAACTATAAATCAAATAAGATAAATTATCATCAACTATACTCCTCTGGATCAATTATTCTCAGTGAGTAAGTTATAGTTATGATAAAATATATTGTAATGGCTGGACTAATAGAACTATTTGTAAATGTTAACAATGTGTTATGCATAAAAAGCAAAACAGCACATTTCGTATATGTTATAATGTACTGGTTTTCATGCTCTTTGAAATCCAAATCTATTAATTTTTTTCTAATTAACCTATCTACACAAATTGAAGTACCTGTAAGAGTTGAAGTACTTGTAGTAGTTGAAGTACCTATAATAGTAAAAGAAAGAAATATATAACACAATTGCTTTGTTTTTCCTATTTTATAAATATATTTAATTATGTCATGTAGCTAGCTGTATATAATGAAACCAAAAATACAATACACATACTCTGACCTTTGACTTCATTTCAATATATTGTAATGTTTGGACTAATAGAACTATTTGTAAGTGTTAACAATGTGTTATGATATGTAATTTGAGGTAACAGTAATATTGTTTATTGATCTAAATAATAAATTACTTGGTAGGTTTGCATAGTGACAGGTATCAAGTCTAGCAAATGGACCCCAAACCTGAGAGTAAGAGAATTCTGTGGAGAAAAGTCAGACGAACGAAATTTTCATTAATTACTAACCACATTCCAATGAGACATCTTCACTGTGAGAACAATCATGGTACTCATATGATGGACAGTTCTCACAATAAGCAAGACAATTAGTAACTGAACTAGTACATTGAACATTGTCCAACCAAATTGGCTGAGAACTTAATCCATCGCTATATAAAAAATAGCACATAATTTAAAACATTGTATTATATAAGTAAGCTTTATTGTAGACTTGTAACAAAACCTTTTAACATGCTAAGGAACTTAATTCTTTTGAAGAAAGCTAACTCACTAAATTGAGGTATAATCATAACGAGAATAGTCTGAATATCCCAACTGTCTACAGGCAACAGTAGCATCAGTTGAGCCAAACGTATCATCACAAACTGTTCCCCACTGTCCATTACAATAGACCTCAAGACGACCACGATTAGAATAATCTCCACCCACTATACGAACTTGTCCTGAATAGGGATTGCTATCCCAAATCTTGGTAGTATCTAAATACATATTACAATTATAGTAATTACTTTAATAATATAATTATTATTACTTACAACAAACAACAAAAGCATCACGAGAGTCATCATTACAATAAGAAGAGTATCTATAATTATAACTACACTGTAAGAGTACAAGGTAGTTACTAGTTGAACAATCCACATCTTCAAGTAATGCAGAATTAGTGTCAGTTCCAAATCTAGACATGATTATAAATTTATTGAGAATATGTTATAAAATAAAATTTACTTCTTGTTAAGTCATATTTTAAAGCTGTCAACAATGCTTTAAACATTCACAGTTGTCACAAAGGAAATACTCTATGTGTAAAGAATTATAGATTGTTATTGCTTTTAAAAAAGATAGACCTATTTCATTTCAGCCTATGTCATGATCAGAATATAAACTCATGCCTATGATATCCTCTTTAGTTCAACCTTTGAAACCTTTAGAAGCTCAAGTTATACCACTCTTATAAGGATTCAGTAACAATATCTATATTGTCAATGTTTACTTTTCCCTTCAAATTACACTTAAAATTACACCTAAAATTTTCAATTATTGTCAATGTCCTTCCTCTTACTATGTCCAGTGCCACTTTCCTATAATCCATTACTTTTGTCCATATTCCCATATTATCTCAGTGATTGTGTGTGTCTAATGAACGATAATATCAACAATTTCCAAGTTATCATGTTATATCTTTGCTAATGATTTTGTATTTGCTTATAATGGGATGTCTTCTTAAGTCTAAAAAACTATAAATCACATATAACTATATAGAGCACCTGATGAAGGGGTGGCAATGCCAGACCAAACCAAGAGTGCAGGTGTTATATATTTTATTGTTTATACTGTTGACACCTTTAAAGGGTGGATATATAAAATGTAAGTATATATATATATGTGACTACAAGGTAACAAACTAACAATATGCTAAATAGTAAACTCACAGTGTTGTACTTCCAGCATTACCATAACTGGAGACACCAGTAAATGCCAATTGATGACATATCACATTAGCTTCATTGTAACCAAAATAACTATCATCACAGATATTACCCCAAGTATTACTATAGTAGATCTCTACTATACCAGATGTATAGGCTTGGATTGTGGAATAGTAATTGTTTCTTATTAAACAAAGTGCTCCAACACCTGAAATTAATATTAGTAAGGTAGATTCCAAACAAGGGTGTGACATGAGACAGAACTGTGAACTCTTCAAAAAATGGACAGATGCCTTTCTGCCAGTGTTCACTACTACATTCATAATGGACACTCTATTTCTTGCTATGTATACAATGTTTGTCTCTATCATTTCAATACTTTATTCATCTCTAAGCCTAGCTAGTACATGGACATAAACAGGCTTTTCAGTAATTTCAAACAGGGATTTATGTCTCAAGAATCTACAAAATTTTCCATATTATGTCAGACTCCTCAATTTGTACACATTTTATGGCAAACAAATTAAATTATAAAGTTAAAAATTAGCATAATATGATTGATAACTAACTTTACAAGACACACCTCAGTTCATTTCTAATATTTAAACTGAGGCAGTAACTACATAACATAGTATATTTTATCTACATTCTCTACTACTAGTAGATGTACCTTGTCCATTGACAGATGAGAATAGAACAAGAAGACCAATCAAGACCACAGTAAGTTTCATTATTATCAGCTGTAAGTATATGACTAGTGAGGGGAGTTCCTGGTAGACCTATTGAGGGCTTGGTTTGAGGCTAAGCAAAGACAGTCTCTAGAGTGCCAATAACGGTACCAAAATCAAAATGCACGTAGATCACGTGATACCTATTTTAAATTTTTAATAACTTTCTTTAATTAACATTAATTATATTAATTAACAAGATCATTTTTGGTTGCTTGAAAAAACCAATCACACTTATAATAGTATAATTATAATATATATAACAAATACATCATGTTGTCATGTAACCATGACTGTCTGAAATAGCATGAGCAGCAATAAGGAGTTGTAATGATGATTTTTTGCTGTAAGTAACCATTAAAGAGTTGGCAATAGATTTTTCTTCCTATTTCATTTTAGATTTTTCTTCTAACAGCATAGTGACAGGTTTATAAGCATAAGGAGTAAGAAGCTTAATATATTCCAACTGTAGTAGTGTCTTGACAGAGTGATAAAAAATTGTAACTTTTTGGGACATGAGGGTAGCTTTATGATTTCTTTCTGAATCATTGCTCTCAGAATCAAAAAGAAATTAGCAATGAAATCTTCTAAGGACAAATATCTACTTAGCACTGACTTCAATTTTGATTTAATACATTTGAGTCTATTGTAATTTCACTTACTAAACTTTATTCCAATTGTACATTGTTCCCTTAGTGAATGCCATTCATTGTCGAAGTATTTCTTAACAGTGTCTGGAGCAAATTCACAGAAACTCTTATATATAAAGCTCAAAATAAGAATTCTTATCATATTCACATGTGATTTACTAAACAATATCCAGGCATAAATCTCTCTGTCCATGTGTATACTCATTTTGTTAATGATAATTTCATGCCAAAAGGATCTGAAACAAAGAAAGTCTGTCATAGAGAACATTTCACAAATTTGATTAAGTTGTTTGGTATATACAAAATATGCAATTGGTATTACAAACATAAAACTAACAAAAACTTTTTATAAAAGATTATTATAATATACAACTAGTCCATATAGGAAGTAGTTTAAAATAAATGCTGTTCATTAATGAGATTTATGCCTGGATATCATTTAGCAAATCACATATACATATGATGAGAATTCTTATTTTGAGCTTTATAAGAGTTTCTGTAACACTTCTTAACATAGACCAACAATATTAATAAAACATACTATAGTTTTCAAAGCCTATAGCTACAGTTAAGATTGAAAAACTACATACATGTAAACAAAGCTTTCTTATAAATTTTATCTATCAAGTTTGCCTAGACTTTAAAATCCATATATATCTAAAAAGCAAAACTAAATAGCTACCATATTGTGTCCAATTAATGAGTAAATAGACCAGTACTGCTGAAGTGGATATGCTTCAGGTGGATAAAGGGCAGGTTGCTGAGGATGATATCCCTCAGGAGGATATCAGCATATGCTGAGGAGGATATCCCTTGGCAGGATAGCCAGCATGTTACTGAAGTGGATATTCTTGAGTTTTAAAGTTAAAAATTAGCATAATATCACTGATAACTATACAAGCTACACCTCAAATTATTCCTAATATTTAACCTGAGGCAGTAACTATCTAACATAGTATATTTTATCTACAATTCCCTATTACTAGTAGATGTACCTTGTCCATTGATAGATGAGAATAGAACAAGAAGACCAATCAAGACCACAGTAAGTTTCATTATATCAGATAAAATAAAGTATGTATGATGAGGGAGTTCCCGGAAATGAAACTATTCAGGCTCACAAATTATTACAATTTATTAAATTGCAACACAGGCGTGGGAGAGGGTTGCAGTAGTACAACTTAAATATCACTTCATCTGAGCGAACAATTTATTGGATTATGAGATAATAATTCATAGCAAATTAAAAGTCACACAAACTTGCTACAAATCACAACTAAAAACACTTCAAAAAGTTTCACAGAGGATTAAAAATTATATTAAATGACATGTACAGTAGAAAGAGATGAAGAAGGCAGGAGAAATATATATTATATTGATGTGTTATCACAATGTGTATATTCCACTTAGTTAAATGCACATGCACAGATGGATAATACCTAACACATACATATTTTATTCATACAAGAGCTCTGTCATAAATTGTATTAACAATAATACATGTCATAGCATATACTAGCTTTCTGTCATGATCAGTATAGTAAAGTCTCATGGTCAACTACAATAATATTTGCTAGCATTAACCAACAATTGCTTCCGTGGTTATAAGGTGGAGTAGACTTACACATGCTCTGTAGTGGCCATGGGCAAACTTAAGTCCCTAGTCATCGTGGTATATGGTCCCTAGTCATTGTGGTATATGGTCCCTAGTCATTGTGGTATGTGGTTATATTTTATTAGCTCAGATGATAGAAAGTATATATATATATATATATATATAGGATTTTCTCTGGCAGGATATGGATTCACGCATAAATAGATATATCTATCACTCCAATGTATGTTATTGCTACTGATTGTAGTACTATGTCTTAAGTTATATAAAGATGATATGATCAATCAGTGGATATTGCTGGCTATATATCAGTAGTATTATTGTTTGGTTAAAGTACATACACCTATTAATGTATAATGTATTCAAGATGTTATATTACTAACTAATTGTCACCAAATTCTACATGTCCATGTGATTATTACATTTTCCATAGCACTCTGTAGTGAAAAAGAAACAGAAACATTATAGACTGAGCAAATTTGTGAAGAGCATGGACCATTTGTGTTAAAGTAATAATTACCAATCTCACTTGGTCATGGAGTTTGTGAGGAGGGATGGCACTAGAAATATAGGCTTGAATTGTAGAATGGTAATTGTTGCTTGCTAAACAAAGTGCTCCAACACCTGACATTAGTAAAGTAGATATTATAGTAACATTAATTTTTCATCATATTAAATCATTTGAATAAGCATAAAATGACTGATAACTAACTCTACAGCTCAAATGCAAAATTAATAACTTGATTAATTACCAGTTTTTAAGTAATGGTAACTGTAAATGGGGTCTTTGTCAAATGAAGTAATGAAATACTATATTTATCTATATATTACTCCAATAGAGAATAACAATCAAATACTAACCTAGCTAAGATTCTTTATATTACACCAAAGAATGTCACCTCTTCAATTCTCAGTGACCAATCATGATTCAATCAGTTGTCATTTGGTACATTAGGATCACAACTTTAAACAAACTTCTCTCATTTTGTATACGTGCCTGCATGCTACAGTGTTTTCTAAAAAATGGTAAGTAAATAGTGTGTCATCATATGTGTCATATCATGTATGATATAGTAGAGAAAATTATAGAATTATATTACAACAAAAAATAGAACCTAAGCAAAATGACTCATAAAAATGATAGCTAATATGTTGTAATCAGATATAGCCCTCTAATATACATACTAATATCAGATTCACAGTTTTAGTCTTATTATATGGGTTAGTTAACAGTTACATACAAGGACTCTTAGATTCCTTACAATGTAATGTCCAATATTTGACATCTGCATGTACTGTATATATTATTGAGTATATACAACCACTCAGTATGTTACAATATGTCTGTGTCATGTAATTGATGCTTACCATAACTCATCAGGAATATTGTACAAATACCCAACAATAACTACTATTAAATTAACTGTCTATCATTCGTTGGATGGAACTAGCAGTTGCACATACTGATCATGAGACATAATATACTGCTATAAAACAGAGTATGTTCAATTGTTCATGAGGTAAAAATGGCAAAGATTTTTTTCTAATCATGTTGAGCAGTGATATGTACATACATTAATTAACAACTAAATCATAGAATATAGGTATTACTGTACTGGTCTTAGATCATAGAGTATATAGTGTAAATGCATAACTAAAAAGCTAATATAATGTGTATAAGTTTTGAGTTGATAGACCAATGTTGTAAGGTGAATATGCTTCAGGTGGATAAGGAGCAGGTTCCTATTGGATAACCCTCAGGAGGATTGTCAGCTTGTTGCTGAGGTGGGTATTCTCCCAGTGACTGCAGAGGATAGGGAGGAGGTTTTTCTTGATGATAACCTGCAACAGGAGTCTGTTGAGGATATCCACCAGCAGGGTAAGGAACAGCAGGAGGTTGAGAATACATAGAAGGTGCACTAGCAGCAGAATAATCCATATTGGTATCAGTAGTAACATCAGTGGTAGTAGTGGTTGTTGGTAAGCTTGTTACATCAGTAGAGAGAGGTGTGTATATATGTTTACGACATTTAGCACCAATTCCCACACCCAGACAACAACAAATACACAATGGAATAGCAATGATAAGAACACATATCACTATTATAAATGCAATTCCACCTCCTATAATAGCAACAAGACTGCTATTGGTACCACCTAGAGATTAAAACAATAATAAAGATTGCTGAAATTTAAACTATTTTTTTTTCTATGACCATGAAGAAAATAAACAATTATTAAGTCATTTTGAATTATCCTATAGTTACAAATGGATAACATCATATGCTTTATAAGAACAGTATAAGTGTATTCAAATGCATACATACATGTTGAATTTATATATATACATAAAAAATTATTAATTATTAACTTACCTGCATTAATTGATGTGGCTATATAAAAGGAGAAAAAGACAAAATTATAATGTAACTGGTACCAGTATTTTATATAATATAGTGTATATAGTCAGTTTTATTTGTGGATGCAAAATTTTGTTGTCAAACATTCACTTGAGATTTATTCCTCTGATTAGCTTTTGTCCTCCTTTAGAGCATTGGAGGCATCACAAAATTAAAATCCAATGAAAATACTGGCTATTTAATACTTTAACTATTCAAATTAAGTCACTCATCTGAGTTTATCCATGTTTCACAAATGATTCACATGAATTATAGATTGTCAATATATAGTAACTAATCAACTTACGTGTAGTAGTTGGAATTGCTATATATAGAAAGAGAGAGAATATAAATCAGTTAATTTAATAACCAATTAATAACTTACAATGGTTGATTAATATGGAATTGGAAATTTATGTGAATTACTCACTGTTTAATTTGTTGGTAAGTATGTTGTACTAGTACAAAATAACAAATTGCATAGTGAGTAATTTACATTAATATTACATTCCATATTAACCTATCGATGTAAAATATAAATCAAATAAGATCTGGATCAAGTATTCTCAGTGAATAAGTTATAGTTATAATAAAATATAATTATTGTAATGTTTGGACTAATAGAACTATTAGTAAGTGTTAACAACGTGTAATGTATTAAAAGCAAAACAGCATATTTTGTTACAATGTTTTCATGCTCTTTGAGATCCAAATCCATTAATTTTTTTCCAATTAACATAACAATTGACAAATACCTGTAAAAGTCAAAGTACTTGTAGTAGTTGAAGTACCTATAATAGTAAAAAAAAGAAATATATAATACAATTGTTTTGCTCTCATTATTTTATAAACATATTTAATTATGCTATGTAACTATCTATATAAGGAAACCAAAAATATAATATATGTACTCTGACCTTTGACTTCATTTCAATATCAATTAACAATATGATGTATGAATTGAGATAACAGTAATATTGTTGTGTTATTTATTGATCTAAATAGTAAATTAAACTTGGTGGGTTAGCATAGCGACATGTATCAAGTTTAGCATATGGACCACTAGTACGAGGTAAAGAAAATTCTGTGGATAAAAGTCAAAGAGATGAGAGCAATCATTTTGTTAATTACTAACCACATTCCAATGAGACATCTTCATTATGAACACAATTATGATGCTCATATGATGGGCAGCCCTCACAATAAGCAAGACATTTAGTAGATGAACTAGTACATTGAACATTGTCCAACCAAATTGGCTGAGAACTTAATCCGTTACTATATAAAGAATAGCACATAATTTTAAACATTGTATTATATAAGCAAGCTTTATTGTAGACTCATAACTAGAACTATTGACATATTATAGAACTCAATTCTTTTGAAGAAAGTTAACTCACTAAATTGAGGTATAATCATAACGAGAATAGTCTGAATATCCCAACTGTCTACAGGCAACAGTAGCATCAGTTACTCCAAAATTATCATCACAAACTGTTCCCCATTGTCCATTACAATAGACCTCAAGACGACCACGATTAGAGTAATCTCCACCCACTATACGAACTTGTCCTGAATAGGGATTGCTATTCCAAATCTTGGTAGTATCTAAATACATAATACAATTATAATAATTACTTTTAATAATATAATTATTATTACTTACAACAAACAACAAAAGCATCAAGAGAGTCATGATTACAATAGGAGGAGTATCTATAACTATAACTACACTGTAAGAGTACAAGGTAGTTACTAGTTGAACAATCCACATCTTCAAGTAATACAGGATTAGTGTCAGTTCCATATCTAGACAAGGTTATAAATTTGTAGAGAATATGTTATAAAATCAGAAGTAGCATATTAAAATTAATTTATTTATTGCTAAGTCATACTTAAAAGCTGTCAACAATGTTTTATACATGTACAGTTGTCAAAAGGTGAAATGAGTGACAAGGAAAATACTGTATCTGTAAAGAATCATAGATTGTCATCGCCATTAAAAAAGATAGCTATTTCATTTCAGCCTATGTCATGATCAGAAAATAAACTCTTGGCTATGATATCCTCTTTAGTTTTCAAATATTGTTAATATTCAATTTCTTACTATGTCCAGTGCCTGCCTAAAATCCTCAATTTGTACACATTTTATGGCAAACAAATTAAATTATAAAGTTAAAATTTAGCATAATATGACAGATAACTAACTTTACAAGAAACATCTCAGTTCATTCCTAATATTTGAACTGAGGCAGTAACTACCTAACATAGTATATTTTATCTACATTCCCTGCTACTAGTAGATGTACCTTGTCCATTGACAGATGAGAATAGAACAAGAAGACCAATCAAGGCCACAGTAAGCTTCATTATTATCAACTGTAAGTATATGACTGATGAAGGGAATTGCTGGCACCGACCGAGGGCCAGGTTTTCGCAAAGGCAGTATTTACTGCCGATAACAGCAGCAAAATTAAATATACCTATAGATCACATGATACCTATTTTTAACCCTTTTTGATATAACTGTTTTATAGTTAACATTAATTATATTTATTACCAAGATCATTTTTTGGTTACTTGAAGAAACCAATAACACTTATAATAGTATATAATATATATGTAACAAATAAACAAATTATGAAAAACGTTATTATGAATAACACGAACGGCAAATATATGTTTCCATGACTGTTTGAAATAGTATGAGCAGCAATAAGGAGTTGGTATGATGATTTTAATACTGTTAGTAACCATAAATGAGTTGGCAGTAGATCTTTCAATTTCATTTTGCTTTTTCCTTTAACTGGATAGCGATAAATTTATAAGCTAATCAATTGTAGTAGTGTCTTGATAGACTAAGAGTGATAAAAATTGTAACTTTTGGGACATGAGGGTAGCTTTATGATTTTTTTTGAATCATTGCTCTCTGAATCAAAAAGAAATTAGCAATGAAATCTTCTAAGGACAAATACCTACTTAATGTTGACTTCTATTTAATATACTCATCAGGAAGATGTATATATGCCCACCAAGAACTATTACTTATTTAATTGGAGGTAGGGATTGTACATGTTGATTATGACACATATATTGCAGAATGTATTCATTTGTTCATGAGATATAATAATGGCGAAGAGTTTTTCTAATCATGTTAAGCAATATTGTGTACATACACTAACTAATAACTGCATCATAGAATATAGGTAATAACTGTACAGGTCTTAGTTTATAGGATAAATATATGAACTGTAACACATTTTTAACATAGACGAACAATATTAACAAAACATACTAGCTTTCAAAGCCTATGGCTCCTTCTTCAAGTAAATATTAGTAAAAAAATCTATAAACAAAATTATTAAAACTTTCTTATAATTATATTTTTCTAGTGAGTTTGCCTAGAGTCTGTAATGCATATGAAAAAAAAGCAGAAGCAAAACTAAATATATAGTGATAAACTATGTTGTGCCCAATACTTTTAGTGATGAAGTGGCTAACGGGCAGGATGATGAAGAGGATAACCCTTGGGAGGATAGCCAGCACGTTCCTCAGGAGGATAACCTTCGGGAGGATAGACATCAAATCGTTGAGGTGGATATCCTCTAGGCTGTTGCGGAAGATAGACAGCAGGGTTTTCTTGATCATGATGATATCTTACACTAGGATATGGAACGTTAACATCAGGATGTTTAGGTGGAAAAGGTGCATTAGCAGCAAAATAATAATCATTATAGGTGCCAGTAGTACTAGTATCATCAGTGGTAGTAGTGGTTGTTGGTGTGTAACTACCTTTACGACGGGCAGCACCAATACCTACACCCAGACAACAACATATACACAATAGAATAACCACTAAAAATGCTGTCGTGCCTCCTGAAATAGCAACAAGACTACTACTGATACCTCCTAGGGATAAAAAAACTTGCTGAAATTTAGAATATTAAATTCCTTTTCTATAATCATGAAGAATTTGAGCAATAATAAATATTACTAAATGATTTTGAATTATGCTATAGTTATAGGAATAATATCGTATGCTTTATAAGCACATTAGTATGTAATGATTGTCTGTCTTCTATGAATGTATAGAGGCTGAATTTATATGTAAACAAAATTGTTAATATTAACATACCTGCATTAAATGAAGTGGCTATATAGAAAAAGAGAAGACAAAAATTGTAATATAACTGATACCAGTATTTTGTATAATATACTACATCATCAGTTTTATTAGTGGATATAAAAATTTGCTGCAGACATTCACTTTAGATTTATTTCTGTGACTGGCTTTTGTCTTCCAGTGCTTAATTAATGCTTGATAAACATTCCAAGGGATTTTATTTTCAAGTATTGGAGACATAACAACAATTAAAATACAATGAAAATACTGGTTATTAGGTACTTTTGTTAAGAGTTACTATTCAAATCAAGTCACTTCTCTGAACTTATCAAAATACATTCCAACTATCTTAACTTTCATGCAGACAAAATATATAATCATGCTATGATGACTAGAACTATATAACAGCTATGACAGAAACTACAATAGTCCTCCATGTATCTCTGTCATCTTAGGTTAAACAAACTCATGCAATTAATTCATCAGACTTTGTTTCATGAAAATCCAGCATGTAGTTCTTTGCAATGACAAAATTCTAAATGGCTAAGAGGCCTTAATAACATTCCATGTACCACATGATGGTGTTATCACTGTTGTGGAGGACTGAGATACATCATGCAGAGTATGACTTACACTTACAAGGGCTAGTCTATATAACACAAACTGTCAGTATATACGGCAGTATTACCTACACTTACAACCATGCATCAAATACACATAGTGTACATGTACATTGTTTCTTTGCTTCACAAATGATCCACATGTATTATAGATTATATATATATAGTAACTAATTAACTTACGTGTAGTAGTTGGAATTGCTATATATAGAAAGAGAGAGAATATAAATTAGTTAATTTAATAACCAATTAATAACTTTCATTGGTGGATTACTATGGAATCTAATATTCATGTGAATTCCTCTGTATAATTTGTTGGTTAGTTGTACTATTAAAGTAATAAATTATACAGTGAGTAATTCCCATTAATATTAGATTAATAGTAATCTATGGATATAAATTATAAATTAAATCAAATAAATTATCATTAATTATACTCCTCTGGATCAAATATTCTCAGTTAGTTACAACTATGATAACTAATATAACTACTAATAAGTGCTAACAGTGTGTTATACACAAAAAACCAAAACAGCACATTTTGTGTATGTTATAATGTGGTTTTCATGCTGTTTGAGATCCAAATATATTACAATTTTTTTCTAATTAACATATATTTGTACTAGTTGAAGTACCTGTAGTAGCTGAAGTGCTTATAGTAGTTGACGTGCTTGTAGTAGTTGAAGTGCTTATAGTAGTTGATGTGCTTATAGTAGTTGATGTGCTTGTAGTAGCTGAAGTGCTTGGAGTAGTTGATGTGCTTGTAGTAGCTGAAGTGCTTATAGTAGTTGACATGCCTAAAATATAAAAAGAAAGACAAATATAAACATGCACAGTTGTTTTGTTTTCACTATTTCATAAAAATATCAAAGGTTATGAAACCAATTGTATCGAGAAACCAAAAATTACAATGTAAGTACTCCAACCTTTGACTTCATTCTATTATTAAATAACAATATGATTATGAAATGAGGTAACAGCAATAGTATTATGTTATTTATTGATCTAAACAGAAAATTACTTAGTAGGTTAGCATAGCGACAGGTATCAAGTATAGCAAATGGCCCCCAAATACGAGATAAAGAGAATTCTGTGGACAAAAGTCAAAAAGGGAAACAAAATCATTTCATTAATTACTAACCACATTCCAATGAAACATCTTCGGTATGAATACAATTATGATACTCCTGTGATGGGCAGTTCTCACAATAAGCAAGACAACTAGTAGATGAACTAGTACATTGAACATTGTCCAACCAAATTGGCTGAGAATTGGATCCATAACTATATAAAAATAGTACATAATTTAAAATATTATATTATATAAGCAAGTTTTAATGTAGACATGTAATTAAGCCTTTTGACAAGATAGGTTTATGCCAGAAAGAAACTCGTAATTCTTTTAAAGAAAGTTAACTCACTAAATTAAGGTATAATCATAACGAGAATAGTCTGAATACCCCAACTGTCTACAGGCAACAGTAGCATCAGTTGCTCCAAAACTATCATCACAAACTGTTCCCCACTGTCCATTACAATAGACCTCAAGACGACCACGATTGGAATAATCTCCACCCACTATACGAAGTTGTCCTGAATAGGGATTGCTATTCCAAATCTTGGTAGTATCTAAATACATAATACAATTTAAATAATTATTTTAATAATATAATTATTATTACTTACAACAAACAACAAAAGCATCACGAGAGTGATCATTACAATAGGAAGAGTATCTATAATTATAACTACACTGTAAGAGTACAAGGTAGTTACTAGTTGAACAATCCACATCTTCAAGTAATACAGGATTAGTGTCATTTCCATATCTAAACATGATTATAAATTTGTAGAGAATATGTTATGAAATCAGATATAGCATATTAAATGAATTTATTTCTTGTTAAGTTATACTTTAAAGATGTCAACAGTGTTTTACACATACACTGTTGTCACAAGGTGATATGTCCAACAGGAAGAAAGATATGTCTAATGGATTTCAGCCTATGTCATAATCAGAAAAAAATCTCATAGATATTGCATTCTCTTTAGTTCAATCTTTTAATACTTTAGAAACTCGAGTTATGCCACTCTTATAGGGACTCAGTAACAATATCTAAACTATCACTGTTCACTTTTCTCTTCAAATCCCACCTATAACTTTCAATTATCATAAACCTCCATCCTCTTACTACATCCAGTGCTACTTTCTTATAATCCATTACTTTTGTCTACATATGCTTTCAGTGATCATGTGTATCTAATGAACAACACAATAATTATCAAAATGTCCTAGTTATCAGTTATGTCTTTGCTATTTTTTATTTGTTTAGAAATGTCTTCTCTTCTTGAGTTCTAAAACTGTTAACCATAAATAGCTATTAGAGCAATTAATGAAATGCACACACAAGACTAAACCAGGAGTGCATGTTTTATATTTGTTATTTATTATGCGTTGACACCTTTTTAAGAATAGATATATAAACTATGAGTATATGTATATGTGTGTGTGTATATATATATTAATTAAAGTGCTTTTGACATTGTTGGAATGACTACAAGGTAACAAACTAACAATATGTTAAATATTAAACTTACAAAGTTGTACTTCCAGCATTACCATAACTGGAGACACCAGTAAATGCCAATTGATGACATATCACATTAGCTTCATTGTAAGTAAAAAGAGCATCATCACAAATGTTACCCCAAATACTAGTATAGTAGATCTCCACTATACCAGATGTATAGGCTTGAATTGTGGAATAATAATTGTTTCTCACTAAACGAAGTGCTCCAACACCTGAAATTAATATTAGATAGATAGATCTCAAATGAAGGGTTTGACACAAGACAGAATTATGAACTTTCATGAAGTGGACAGATGCCCATAATGCGACAATGTTCACTAATACAAAATAAACATCACTCCATTTCTCTAGGATTTTAAAAATTATACATCTCTAAGCCTAGTTAGTATACAGACATGCATAAACAGGCTTTTCATTAATTTCAATAAACAGAGATTTCTAACTTCAAAAGTATGCAAATTTCCAAATTGTGCTGGATTCCTCAAATTCCACACATTTTATGACGAACAAATTAAATCATAAAGTTAAATATTACCACAATATGACTGATAACTAACTTTACAAGGTACACCTCAGTTAATTCCTTATATTTGAACTGAGGCAGTAAATGGCTAACATAGTATATTTTATCTACATTCCCTACTACCAGTAGATGTACCTTGTCCATTGACAGATGAGAATAGAACAAGAAGAACAATCAAGAACACAGTTAATTTCATTATTATCAGCTGCAAAGTATATGACTGATAAGGAGAGTTCCTGGTACCTATTCCTTTGAGGGACTAAGGTTTTAACAAAATTCTCACTAATTTCACTATAATTAAATTCATTAATATAGTGGGCGTTTGTGGGTCAATAGTACAACTTATTCATTTGAACAATTGGAATCATAAGATACTAAAGTCATAACAAACTCACACAAACTTGTTACAAATAACAACTGATAACATACAGTCAATCACCTTGTGATTGATTCACTGACAGCAAGTTACCACGTGATAATTTCGCCTATACCTAAATAATGATACTATTTAATACATAATTAATATGCACAAGGTCTAAAATGTGACGTGCAAACTATACAGCAATATACCATTTCAACACTGCAAACAATAAAGTGTGTCATTCACTTCTTACCAGTGAATGTTTCCCTTTTTACAGTGCAAAATCTGGATTTTTGTTCTTTAAGTTATATTAACTTACATTTTATAACTTACATTGATATACATATATATATATATATTATGTATACAAATGTATAGGTAAGTTATATAAGTACAATTATTGGATATGCCGGAAAAAGGGCGAAGGAAGGATGAAAAGCAGTAGAATTTGAAATTTTCAATTGAATATGTATTTATAGGCCTGACTAGAAAAGTTTGAAACATTAATGATAGTTTACTGCAATGGATTGATTAGTCAACACAATTGTAATGTATACTCCACTTAGTTAAATGCACATGCACAGATGGATAATTACCAAATGCTACATATACATACAAGGACTCTGTTACAAATTGCATTAACAATAATACACGCACTGCACACCATGTATTTTCCGTCCGATGAACAAAGTCTCATAGTCGACTACTATAATTTTTGTCAACAGTTGCTTCCACGTGGTTTTGAAGCTGGAGTAGACTTACGCATGCTCAGTAGTGGAAAGAAGCCCACACAAAGTTATCATGGCTACCTTCTTCAACCAATTTCTGAATGGAAAACCAACTCTTCATGAATTATGCGAGCACGTCAGAATTGATACAAAGTGGTACAAGTTTGGTGTACTCCTCAAAGTAGATATTACTAACCTGGATGGCCTTGAACAGCTTAATAAAGGCTGTGATATCAAAGCATTAAAGATGTTTGAATCGTGGTTGAGTATTAACCCCAAAGCTACATGACAACAAGTTATCGAAACACTGCAGAAAGAAGCTATCGGAGAAAATACAGTTGCTGAGAAATATATAAAGGCATTAACAGAATGTAAGTATAGTAACAAACTCAATCACTATGCTTAGAGTATGTTATTTTTTCTCTCCCTGTATATCTTATGACAAACAGTACATAAAAAAGTCCCTAATCAGATACTAGAGAAGCATTTTGAAATTCTTTCACAACTCGTTCTTCCAAGTGAAGTCAGCCAGACATTATATACAGAGGGAGTCATATCTAAAGATACATTTGATGAGGTGGAGAAGTCAGGAGGTTCATTAGCTGAGGATCCATTGAGAGCTCTATCTACTACAGTATCTGAGAATGCTGACAAATTAAGAGCGTTTGCAAGCATCTTACTACAATCAGAAGACACAGTGTGTGTAGCAAAAGATATACTCAAAGAGTATGGTAAGCATGTTGTTAACTTGAACTGTGCAATCTTCACCTTATTTCTATATAGACCAAAATTTTCCTCAAGTAACTACACATCTCTATCAATCAGGTATTCACAGGATATTATCTGAATTACAATGTATTAACAGTAATTTTTAATACATAGACACCCCTGCTCATAACACTCAATTACAAAGTACTGCATCATCAACTGTTGAACGTTAGTTTTTAACACATATTACCTTCAAATATACTAATTAACTTTATCAGGTGGAGTGACACAAATTGTTCTTTCACCTGCTCAGTATAAATATAGTTTTGATCAGATGAGAGCAAAGTTGGGAGAACTTATATATACAGTGTCACCTCTTATATCTAATGTGATACCTTCATTGGAAGAATTCATAAAGTATCTTCGAAGGTGCTTCCGAGAGTTAAGACCTCAGTTGGCTATAGCTCAAACATTTGATAATGTCATGGATGCAGTAGAAGAAAAATGCACTATCATTAATATATGCTGCTTGGAGACTATTGTCAATTATTAGAAAGTCAAGGAAGCCAAAAATTATATCACAGCCTATAAAATGGAAGTTGATGAATTCTGTGTAGAGGTCAAGCTCAATGTGTGTGAAAACAAGGATTTCATGACAGGTCCATCATCTCTTCTCAAATGCGATACCATTGAGTTTGTTTTGGGCTGGAATACAGATGAACACACACTCAGTGAAATACAAGATTTGTTATGGAAGGCATTTGGTGATGTGGCAAACAAAATTTTTGTTAAAGAACTAAAGAAAGGGAACTCCATCGTTATCACCTGCTATGCACCACAAATTATAATGAACATTTTACTAATGGAAGCAGAGAAAAATCTTCACTTGTTGATTAAGCTGGGATTAATAAAACTGACAATTGGCTACTTTGTACTATGGAATGGATGTACAAGAGATAAGGTATGAGATGAGTTCATACTATTCTTATAATATGTGTGTTGATATGTTAGGAGGTGAGGGGTCTGGTAAAGGAGGTAAAAGGTCTTGAAAAAGAGGTAATTGATAAAGATGAACAAATTGCCAAGATGAAGTCTTTTATTGAAGGTGAAATAATTAGCAAATATAGACCGAAACCATTTCACTTATTTTATTTATATTATTATTATATAGTTTTAATCCGTATGGACAGAGAACAAAAACAAGACCAATCATCAACTGAATCTTTATCAGGTATGAGTACATTAACTAAGGGACATTTGATTTGTGTTCTCATGTAAACAGACAAGCTGAAACTATTGGATAGAATGAGTAAGGCAAAGACATTAGAGGTAGAGAAATTGACCAGATATAAAGAAGGTGAGTTATAGTACTGATAGTAGTGCATACCATATGTGGTTATATTCTATAGTTACTGATAAAGTGTTAGTGGACAAACAAAAAGAGATTGAGATACTACAAGAAAAGATAACGTCACTAACTTTACAGTTAATGGAAAGAGAAGAAAAGATTAGTCATTTGATGGAGAACATAATAGGTAAACAATTACTAGATATTCTATATATCAGATAATGTGTTTAGCTCTACAGTCTCAGGTGGTACAATTACGTGATCAGACTTCCAAGTCAACTCATTTAACAGACCAACCAGCAAAAGATTATCATAGTATGTTTGTACATAATGATAGTTTGGCATATTTAATTTGCTTCTGTTTATAATTTAAGTAGTGATGTATACATAGATCTCACTGGTATATGATTGAGTTAGTATGCTCTCAGTAATTGGTTTCGTGCATGTTGACGTTGATAATATAGAGTCCACACTTTCTTTTGTTATTTATATTGTCTTCTTGGTTAATATAAATCTTTAATACAACCACAAGGGCTTTATTTTTGATACAGTGTGTGACATCGAAGGCCATAGCAAAGACATCACATGCTTATTAGCAATAAGCCCAGAGAGTTTGGGCAATAACTAATACTGTAATGGTTAATACTGTATAAGTTCAAAGTGTTTTTAGGATCATAAGTATACTTAACACTAGCAATTTGTGGTTCATAGTATAAACATTTGGTGTTTGCTGGCATCACAGCATTGTACCTGGATACAGTGCTGTGATGTCACTTTGTCTAGTCTAAACTTATATGGTATCATGTGGTAAATAAGTATATTGATTCATGTTCTTTATATAGGATCTCCAATAACACCACAATTAACATCAGATGAACAAGATTGCACTATGCTGTCACCTATTAGTCAAAGTAACTACTGATACATATTGAGTATCATACATTATATTAGTCAATGGTGTGCCGTTTGTTTTCAAAATTTTGATCCTAAATCCTGACAACTATCTCAATTAGTATACATTGTTTTACAATCGACTGATCACAGCAGTCATTGATCGATTGATCAATATCGATTGTAAAACTCCATATACTAATTGAGAAAGTTGTTAGGATTTAGGATCAACATTTTGTAATAAACACCACACCATATTAGTGTAAGCTATTTTAAAATTGTTGTACATACATGAAGTAGGAATCTTATATATTGAAATATCATCCATGATATAATACTACTGTACAATACATGGTTATGAAAGATATATTATAACAGTATAAAGTTTTGTTGAGGATGTTTGAACATTACTTTGAAAGATCTAATTTATTGAATTGTAGACTCTCTTTCACAAATGCTATTATACTTGCAATTTGAGTCTCTATTAATACAGGACATTAGTACGTATACCAGTTGAAGTTAGCTTCATCTAATTTACACACTGTACTATTAACAGTCAAGTTATCTTGTCATATGTTTGCTTCTATAGTAACACATGTACAAAATGTATGGTGGCTTCTTCATGCAATAGTTCCAGCCTATATAATTGTAGTTGAGCATGTTAGAATGTGTGTATAATCCATAGTGTGTGTGTATGTAGAATGTCATATAGTAAGTATGTTTTATTATAGGAGACATTGGAAGTGTTCAGTGGATTAGTAATGGTGTTATACTCACCTCACTTACTATGAAGGAATGTCAACGAGTGGTGAGACAAATAAAGGAACAACACCATAGAACACAGTGGATTAATCTGCACTCATTATCTCCTGACAGTTTACTAACAGTATTAACAAACATTAATGGAAACCTAGCATTGAAGGGATTAGTTCTAAAGAACACTTCTATTGATAGTCGCTGTGTTAATGAACTAATACAAGTACTGAGTAATAATAGTGTAACAAACCTACGTCTTGTGTCTTCGCCTCTCTTATCACATGATTATCATATGATAGCTAATGCTCTAAGTACTAACACTACACTCAGGTCTTTAAGATTGTCTAATGATAATAACATAACAGACAAAGACATACCTCACATCTGTCATTTAATTTCAGTTAATACAAAGTTAAAAAATATATGTCTTGACTATTGTCCTAATATTACAAAGTTTGGCATACAACAAGTATCTGCTGTATTACATAAAAATAAAAGACTGATTAATTTGTCCATTAATGGTAATATATTTCGTTAATATAGATATTTGTCTCAATTTGATTAATACTAACAATTGTTTTATAGATTTGAACATTTTATAACTATCAACTATTATTAAATTATCCTTTAACAACTTCAGTTTTTGTCTTCTAAAACATTTATAGTCAATTACTATTATAGCTAATTAACTAGGACTATGTTTAGTGAATTCACAATTCTTTCCTATTTGTCTCTGTTTTGACTGCTGTTCTGAATATTTCATAACCAGAAGAGGAGGATTGATATGAATTTGACTTCAATTAATGTGACAGTTATAATAACTGCTATGTAAACATTGCATACCACAAATTACAAAAGACTAGCTACACAGTGTATACACGTATGTTGAAGTGAAATTAGTGCAGAAGTACTAGTCACTGGGTGTTGTTCTAGCTGTATAACTTGGCATTGTAAAGGATCCAACTTTATACATTTCCTGAGTAAACTGCATTGTGTGGACAAAGAATGGCAGTAAGTTATTACGTTTATGATTCTTTCTATACAGGGCCAATTATATTTTTACAATGTCTGCCATTACTCCTACTGGGTACCATTTGCGTAGCCTCATGCTGTTATGCTAAAAAAAGTGAAGACGATATGCCATTTTTTTTAAGTACCTCCAACCCTGGTATATACATAATCTAATGCGCAATTTATTTGGAAATGTGTTCAAAGAAGGAAAAGATGACACTAAAGAAGATCCCCAAACTATTGCCTTTAACTTCATTGTCCCTACTAGATACTTGTATTCACTTGCCACTCTCATTTTGCAAATATTTGCGCTATCACTTGGAGTATTCTGGGAAAAGTTTGTGTTTGAGGTAACATTTACTTGTGCTCCTGATATAGACTGCTATGATTATTCATCAAGAGCAATTACATCATCTCGTAGCTATATCAACTGTTCAGATGAGGTTACTGTATCTGAACTTAGATGTTTCAGGGTAGTACTTGACTGGAGTACTGCTCTTGGAGCTGCAGGAGGTCTTCTGGTGTTGGCATCAATTACAATAGCTGTTTTACCTTGGATAATACTTAAGGTGACTAATGGAAAACATGCATCTGACTCAGTAAGACGAAAGGTGCTCTTTGTACAAGTCACTTTATTATTGCTTTTGTTAGTAATTGTGACAACTTATGCACTATTATTGGGGTACGTTGTTAAGAAATACAGCATCGCTCAAATTATTGAATTAATTGGTTTATCAATTGTTTTCACAATGTCGATCTTTGTACCATGGTGGAATTTTGAAAGTGTGGATGAATTGAATGATACTGATTCCCAAACCAATGATGGTGATTTACCTTAAGTTTGATGACACCCTTCACTTTATATAGTAATTGTATCTTTAACAAAAATATTTTGTTGTATTAACCATTACTTGTATTGTATAGTATTACTTCATAGGTGGTGTATTCATTTGACTCAAAAGTGATTTTATTTTTATTACAAATAATATATATATATATATATATATATATATATATATTATGTTTATTTTATTATTATTATTATTATTATTATTATTATTATTATTATTATTATTATTATTATTATTATTATTATTATGGGGTGCTCTTTGTATCAATAATAAAAATTAATTTTATTGACATGCAGAAATGTGGTGCATGTTTTTGCTAACATTTTCTACTACAGAGCTACATGGAGCAGGTGTTCATAGTACTCCCTAATACATGATGTCCTTTTCTTCATTCCTTTTCTACAACGATAACTCCAAAACAAGAAAGCTGTTAAGAAATATTTTCACTACATTTTACATAGCTCATTTAGGGTAACAGTTCAGAACACTTTAACAATAAAAGTAGTGACTCTTATAGAGCTTAGAAGTCATTTACCCAAGTTTCTATAACATTTGATATACATGGACTATTCATGAGAAGGAAAATGAAGGACTGTCACATCACTGCTAAAATGCATGTTTAGTAGGACTCTGCTAAGTGTGTATGTGGTAGCTTTATTACACTACCATTCTGACAAATTTACAAGCAAATGTGCATGTTTGGTACATATATACATGTATCTATTGCAATAACATAATAATATTAGTTTGATGAAAAGTATTGATCCTATCATCCTGATGGTGAAAGTGCCAACAATCTAGAATGAGCTAAATAACAGTGAAGAACTCGATAAAGGCTTAGTGTGCAATGTGTTGTCAGAATAAGCAATCAATTATGCAAGTGGATGGCAGTGATGTGGTTGCATATCTTAGTATGCATGTGTAATGATGCATATGTTGTGTTATAAGCTACAGCAGTTCTTAATATTACTATATATATCTGTTGTAGTAAGAAAAATTTACAGTTTGTATAGTTATTCATGTAACCAAATCTAATATTGTAATTCCTGGAAGAGGAGGACACAACACTAACAGTTATTATTAAGCTGCTCATATGTAACTAAATATTGTAATTCCTGGAAGAGGAGACAAACACTAACAGTTATTATTAATCTGCTCTTGTGTAACCAAATATTTCAATTCCTGGAAGAGGACATAACACTACCAGTTATTATTAATCTGCTCATAAGTAACTAAATATTTCAATTCCTGGAAGAACTGGATACAACTCTATATCAGAAGAATTGGCAGTTTGTATTGTTATTAAAACAATTCAATGAAGCATTAGTAGAGGAACAATCAGCTGGACTTGAACAATTATAAGAGTATCCTCTAGACACAGAAGGAAGGGTTCAGAAATGGAAATGTCATTAGGTTCAAACATCCATAACATTGAGAAAATCAAAGATATAAATCATCATGGTAGTACGTTATCAGCTCCAGATCCAGAGATTTAAGGAGCACTTGTTAATGAAGTAACAGTGAAATTCAATGATATTGAACATTACAAAGCATCCATAAAAGTTAGATGATGTTTAGAGTGTAATCTGTTTGAACCATTTTGAATATGTGATTCGGTAGTGATAAGGTCAATGGCTGTATGTGACCTTGCTGCATGTCTCTGAGAGGATCTGGCACCTCTGATTGCTTGTATGAAAGAGCGAAGGAGGGAATAGCTCAGGTGGCACCATAGCCAACACGAAGTCATGCTATATGAGGAGTCCCGTTTCTGGGCAATCAGCTATGCTCGACATTTATAAAAAGTGGTGGCTTCTTTGCCCATGCCTCCTGTGGCTGAAAGAACAAGGGGAGTAAAAGAGGAGTGCTCCATTTTTTGTATCCGCTGCTGATAGGCCCGCTTCTTCTCAAGTTTATGCTTCCTGTACATTGCTGCCGGTGTCTGGTTTCTGTTAGAGGGAGCAAGGGGTTAAACATTCTCACATAGAAAAAGGTCTTCTAAAATCTACCACTCCAGACTCCATTGGCCAACACATTCAACCTCGCACCATCCTGACTGTTGGCTGAGGCACCATTGAGTTGGTCGGATGTCACTGGTTGTAAATCGGGTTCAACACATACTTCATAACATACTTCTGTGAGCAGGGAGGCTGTGATGTCTCAGATCTTATTGTGTCTGAGTGATGGAAAGCCACTATTTGCACAGGAGAATGCATGCTCTACATTAAATGTGTTACCACATTCACATTTAGAGGGTGGATGGGATGGTGTCCAGCCATAATGTAGGGCCAGAGCATCATGAAAAGCAGACTTATGTAGTGTGAAGCCATGCTCTGTGATGGTTAGAACGGTAAGCCAAGTAGAAGCTCCTTTCACCTTTGCCAAATCCACGGCCTTTCAAACCCATCTGGCAGTTGTTGGAAGACCTTATCTGCTTCCTCTTGGTACCTCCTTTTGTTGTCTTTACTGACATTGGCCTTGTTTTTTAGCTGTTCGTAGATGATGCTATAGCTATACTCTGTCCTGAACAAGAATGTGATCTTTGAGGGATAAAGTGACTTTTTGAGATGACTGCAGCTCTCTATCAGCATTCTTGGAGGGAATTTCTATTCCCAATTCACCAATCCATGTCGGTAAAGTAAAGAGATCATGTTCGAGGTCGTTCAGTGGATTTTGTCCTGTGATAGTGTGTATCAGATTTGTCGATTGGAACATCATTAAGTTGGTATTTGTATTCAATCTACTTATTGGGCTGCTAATGTAATGATGATGATTTATTCCTTCTGACTGACTTCCCAATCAATCCTCACACTATGCTTAATATAGTGTCAGACTGTGCCTATATATAAATGGAGGTGCAAGTTCAATAACACCAAATCAAAAATATTTGATTTTGGTAAGTCTGCACAAACTTGTACTTTACTATGACCTGCACAGTTAGACACCTTCCTATCAACAAAATTGACTCAGCTATACACCTTGTCGTTCCACTTTCTATCTTATCCTCAAGCATTAACTGAACAATGAACAAAGTATCCTCAGCTCAAGCTTCTTTTTGCTTTAATTTCTGTTGGTGACAGACACATCTATATAGCTTTACAAAGTATGCACACTACCTCAAATTCTAGTATTCTATGACAAAATTGAAATATCTCTTCTTGAACATTTATATGGTCAGCCACTTATAAACTTTCCATTATATTAGGAGTCCCAACATGTGCTCCAAATTACCATTACATTGTGCATTGCTGACACCCTCCCAATCTGATATATAGTGCTTATAAAACACCTCTTCTTTCTTATATGTTTTCCTAATCATTGGCTCCAAATGTGGTCTTTATTAACTGTGTGAAGGACTGTCCAAAAAGGTTTATGCTTTGTCTAACTCTGTAGACTGTTAGGAATAAGTTGTTCCCTGTCATTTACAATAACACTTCATATATTCTCATTGGAAGATCTTTATTCCCATGTGATGAGCTCTATTTGGATCAGTCAATTTCACTGTGACCATTATTCATCTCTGAGCTATGCAAGTCTCATCTCTTATACATCTCTTATTAAAACCAACTCAGCATTTTTTAATCTTCCTGTGAGAGGAAGCAAAAAAGAAAAATTGGAGTGATCATGCATATGAGAAGATACTCCTGGAGGCACTGGTCCACTACTTACAATGGGTGCATATAACTCCTAGTTTGTTCTCTGGTTTCTGTCACACTAAATAGATAGCATATGACATCAGTACATTTACACTCTCCTCTGATCTCGTTCATGTTTGGGTTAGGTGGTAAAGCTTTAATTTACTATAGCAATGAAACAGCTCCACTATAAGCTTATAGTTCCTACACACTAGCACAGTTCACTTATCAAACTAATTTAAAAACTATTAAGCTAATACATGGAGAACACATCGTATACTTTGTTCCAGCTCTGTAGTAAGCAGGGGAGTAGGAACCAAGGGGGCAAGGTGGGCCTAGGCCCCCCCAACATTTTAACAGGGGGGGCTTGCCCCTCCTCTAATTATTATATAAAACTTGTACCATGTTGATTACAACAACATTCAGTGAACTCAAGCATGAATCGCAAAGAAATGTGTAAATTTACACATTGTACGGTATTCCTATAAAGCAGGTCATACTCATTCAGACATTGTGTCAGGTGTTTAATAACCAGCCTAGTATGAAGATCCTACTCACTGAAGTTCACAAGTTATTTAGAATCTATCTATCCATTCCAGTAACTACGTCAACAACGGAATGAAGCTTTTCTGCTTTATGAAGGATTAAGACCAACTTGAGGACTTCCATGAGTCAAGCTTGATTCAATCATTGCATTCTTTTGCATGTTTTGAGAGATAAGATGGATAAATTAGATGATAAGGATATTGCCAAGGAATTCACTGAAAGAAATGAACGATGTAAAAACTACTTTGGACAATTTTAACTGTATCTTTGTTCTAATTATTTAATTAAAAAAAACATTTCCATGTTGCTGGTCAGAGAAAAAAGCATCAACTCAAAAATGCTTAAAAAGCACTAATAAAAATATAATACATAGTTTGTTCTAACATCACCATGTAGGGTTGTGCCCCCCCTATCAATTTCATCTTCCTACTCCCCTGGTAAGGCATTCATATAGTCTCTGTTCAGTATCTATACTAATACAATCCAATAATTTGACTATATTCTCCACTCTTTTCCATGTTATATATAGATTGAGATAGGAGATCCTAATAGTATCTAAGCATGCTGCATGGAAACAAAGAATATATGTCAATAGTAAGTATATTAACTGCCTTACTAGCCACCTTTCATAGCTAAATCAACAATGTCAAGACTATGACATGTGGAAATGTTTTTTTAATTTAAGAACATCTGTACAAATTTTTCGAGGACCTAATATCTGAAATTGAGTGTCTTTATCATTAATTTGTTAGTAAAAAAATTATAACAACACCAGGAATAAATCATAAGCTTTAATATTTTAATAACAAGTTTTAAAATAAGCCCTAAAGAAGCTGAAATTTCCACGTGGTTTTAAGATGCAGAGTTGCGCATGCTCAGTAGTGAGCCAACTATGAAAATAATAAATCTGAGCCCCACCTAATTGTTTACGTACCAGTTAACTTAGTTGAAGTTAGCCTCACATTCCTGAGCCTCACATTCCTAAGAAAACCACATCATAGACATTCCAAACACCTACTCACAATTGGATCATTTGGAATGTGAGGCTCGAGCCTCGAATGTGAGGCTGGAAGCAGTGGTTGGACGTGAAAGAAGGTTTGTGTTTTGAATTTGCTTACATATGAATATGAAAATATCCTTGGCTTACTTCTAGGTTTGGTATATAATGTATGAACTGAGAATATGGCAATCAGGTCAGCTGTGCCAGCTATGTCTCACTCCAAGTACTGAGTAAATGAAGGTAAGTCCTGGATCTAGTACAAAACGAACGACTAACCTGAGACTCGTATATCTATCCCTACACCTACAAAGGAGATGTTTTCATTTAAATCAGTAGATAACTTGTCTCTGGTGTCCAGATATGAACATCCAACTGCCAAATGATGTTTTATTACCTCCTAATCAATTGTGATGAGTTTGATCAATGCTTTGTGAGGATTGTAAGAACATGAAATACATGCTAAATCCTGAGTGAGTATAGATATTGCTGACTTATATTATAAAGAAGTAGTCATAGCCTCAAGCCTTCACTATAGCCTTGCTATTTTATATGGACTACCTAGCAATAAGTATGAGGGATGGTAAGTATTGTTATATGGCAGTAGTTCAATGGGATATTTATATCTGGACACAGACAAATCAGTTTATTAGTTTGACCAGACCTTTCTCCTAGGGTGGGAGGGGTCAGGCTATGCTAGACTGAGCGTACATGCCCCAAAATACAGCTAGATCTAGATATTTTAATAGCAAATAGCACATGTGAATATGATTAATACGATCAGCTATACACTTTAACAGCTCAGCAAAAATAAATTTTTCAACATTTTTCGTTTTTGCTGGGCGGAGACACCCCACCTACTCTTGCAATGGTCTCGACTGCATTTATGTTCACAAAATACATGTGAATATGATTAATACAATCAACTGTACACTTTAACAGCTCAGCAAAAATAAATTTTTCAACCTTTTTCATTTTTGTTGGGCAGAGACCCCCCACCTACTCTTGAAATGGTCTCAACTGCATTTGTCTTTAGAAATTACATGTGAATATGATTAATACGATCCACTGTACACCTTATTAGCTCAGCAAAAATAAATTTTTGAACATTTTTCGTTTTTGCTGGGCGGAGACACCCCACCTACTCTTGCAATGGTCTCGACTGCATTTGTGATCACAAATTACATGTGAACATGATTAATACAATCCACTGTACACCTTAATAGCTCAGCAAAAATAAATTTTTCAACATTTTTCGTTTTTGCTGGGTGGAGACACCCCACCTACTCTTGCAATGGTCTCGACTGGATTTGTCTTTATAAATTACATGTGAATATGATTAATACGATCAACGTACACCTTAATAGCTCAGTAAAAATAAATTTTTCAACATTTACGTTTTTTCTGGGCGGAGACACCCCACCTACTCTTGAAATGGTCTCGACTGCATTTGTGTTCACGAAATACATGTGAATATGATTAATACGATCCACTGTACACCTTAATAGCTTAGCAAAAATAAATGTTTCAACATTTTTTGTTTTTGCTAGACGGAGACACCCCACTTACTTTTGCAATAGTCTGGACTGAATATGATTAATACGATCAACTGTACACCTTAATAGCTCAGCAACAATAAAATTTTCAGCATTTTTCATTTGATTGAAGAACTTTAATAGTTACTAAATGTTTTCTGATGTACATACGAAAACTTTAAATAACAATATAATTAGGAGGATGGCATATCTCTTAACAAATATGCCTTCACTGCTTCTTTGTAATTTATTTTAAACCTCTCCATTAATAGAGTAGTAAGTACCTATACATTTGAATCAATAATTATGGTAGACTGATACAGACAATACCTCTGGCCAGACTATTGTTTTTGTGAAGTCTGACAGAAAATATATTGGTTGTTGCTTTATATCACTCTCTATACCCTTTAGATAGTGCTCAACTTCTAGCAACTATAACCACTTTTTGATTATGCATACCATTTATTGTTACCATATCATCCAGAGTGATTGGCCATTTGTCATTAAACCTCTTTATCGTAAGTGTCCTATGCTTGATGTAATCACTGTGGCATACATTCAAGTACAGTTGTCTTATTGTTGTCTGTTAAATATTAGAAATTTATATACATGTTTTAAACTAAACTTACTTCATGTTTTTTGAGAGTGGCACACACAACATGCTGCACATGCCAGACAGAATAAATAATACATAGGTTTGTTGCATGTACCTGTCTCAACATGCTTCATTACAGCTTTCAATTACTCTGGAAACTCCTTTAGTGATTCCTTGTCTACATTAGCCACTAAACAGCAACATTGATATAAGTTGCCTATATCATTTTTATAAAGGTCAAATACCTAATATTTAGTATCCAATTCTTGACGGTATTGTACTATAGCGGATGGGTGAGTTATAAAATTACAAACAGAAGTGTCATAGTTACTTTTTCTTGATTGTACACTACTCCAAGGATAGACCCAAAATGCTAATATGGTTGGTTTTTGATGACTGTTTAGTAAATATGGAATTACCTTGCAAAGTTCATTATTTTCCCTGTTTTCATCACTCTTGCACTTAAGATAGGCAATGTTAATTTTTTCGATTATATTCAATGCTTACTTTGATTTCTTGAATGCTCCATTTGCTAAGTACTCTCTTTTCATTGTCTCTTGAGCATTTCTATGTCGCCACTGCTTTTCTAATTATTTTTTAAATTTTCTCACACTGTTAAATAATTTAGTTTCTATTGTTACCTGAATGTATTGGCAAGTTTTCTCCTGAATTATGAATATCTTTGTCATGATTGAGGTTATACACAATTACAGTTTTCATTGTAGGATAGGAATACTGTTTCATATACACAATTGTATCTATGCTAAATGTACATGTTTGATTACTTACAAGTAAGAAGCCATCTTCCAATGCTGGGCAGAAGATTACATACACATCATCACTTTGATTCTATTTTTAGGTAATGATATTAGATCTAAAATAAATGAGTAGTGTGTCACCTTCATATTGAAGCATGGATTGTAATAATCAAAGATCTCATTTTTCTCCTTATCCATACATAGTAGGATGTCTGCACTGTCTACTATTTCAGTGAAACTTTTAACATCCTTTTAAAGAAATCTATGTCAATAAATGTTACTTGTTTGTGTTACCTACTGGATCGTATTCACTAAAATTGTTATTATTCAGTGTTGTAAGGACATGCAGGAAGAAGTGTACAATCTTCATTTGTTAGAAGATGTAATGTTATTTTCATGTAGTTATTATACCTCATATGACAGTGCTGTTTTATCATCCAGTAGATCTTGGAGTCCTGTCATTGTCAGTTTGGCATTACCAACTGACATCACAAAGTTGTTACATGCATCACCAAGTGTAACATTGCCAACTGACATTAGAGCATTAGCACCAGATAAATTTCTGTCAGTTGAAATCACCATTAGTTATTTTGATTGACATTAAGTTTGCTAGAAATTTTTATTGCAGTTACCTTTACTTGTAGTTAACTCTCTATATATTATCTTTCTGGCCTTCTTTGTGTCCAACTATAACCATTGCAAATACATTGAATAGGAAAATATATAAATTCACTTGTGTAAATGTCATTTTTTGTCTGTTCACAAAACATTTTGCTGCCTGTAATGTAGGGACATTGTTATACAGGTTTCCACATTATGTATTACCATGCACAAGAAAACTCCACAGTCTGTTCCATTATATTGCATGGGACTATGAATTTTCTAATTGAAGGGAAGAAAGTTTCATTATAATTTGTGTTCAACTTTATGTGTTCTTACTTTGGAATTGCAATGACTCCAATCATAAATTTGTAGCTTATGATTGCTTGGTCCACACATGTAATACCTAAAACATCAGTGATGTCAGTAGTTCATATATGGACTAACCAAATGTTATTTACAATATGAGGACGAGATTGATGCAAACTGTCAATTTCATATACAGTGTTAGCATTTATGTCAACAACCTGTGTATGAATGTTGTAGTTATGAGGTCATATATTATAATGCTTTGATTTACTATTAATATCCAGTGCTGAGGTAAATGAACTGGAAATAGAACGAAGTCATATGATGATAAGTCTTGATTCTATTGGAAGGAAATCCTATGCAGCATACAGTAGAGAGCATTACCTTAGATATATTAGTGAAATTGCTTTCAGATAATCCACTATGACCTATGTGTATACATAAATACATATAGTATAACATTATACAAACTACTTACATCTGATGACAGCCAATTTCCTGGAACTAAAGACCTATACTTTTCATGTTTCTTGACATCATTCCAATCCTGTATTAAAACTAAAATTTAAAAAAGGAAATTGTGCAAGTTCATCACCTTATCATCAACTTGACAATTGCTTATAGATATATGCTATGGAATATAATATATATTTTTAAATTATTAGGATAATTATTAGTTTTTACAGTTTCCCAATCCAAGTATAGGGGTTTTGTACAAGTCTTCAGTATAGCCTACATAAAGCATTTATGTCATAATTCAGTATTGCCTACTGTTTTCATACACCCTCATTTGACTTGTATAATGCCAAAACAATGTTTTCCTAATTGGAATGCATAGAGACACAACAAAAACTGTCAATACATCTAAGTAAGGGATATGGACTTATAGTTACTACTGTGCCTCTGTGCATTCCAATTAGGAAAACATTCATGTGAACTGCAACTATGATTACAACAAACACTGTCAATACATCTCAGTAAGGGATATGGACTTATAGTTACTACTGTGCCTCTGTGCATTCCAATTAGGAAAACATTCATGTGAACTACAACTATGATTACAACAAACACTGTCAATACATCTCAGTAAGGGATATGGACTTAGAGTTACTACTGTGCCTCTGTGCATTCCAATTAGGAAAACATTCATGTGAACTGCAACTATGATTACAACAAACACTGTCAATACATCTCAGTAAGGGATATGGACTTATAGTTACTACTGTAATCATAGTTGCAGTTCACATGATTGTCATTATACTCTATCCAGTTATTCTGAATTTTAACCAAACCAGTGTCTAAGTAAGTATACATAAATATTGATAAGCATATATTGATTTCACACAGTGTCCTGTATGAGTCGCTTCACCATGATGAATCTAGTAAAGGTGGAACAAGTTTACCATCAATTTTCATATTTTAATGCTCACAATCATCCCAATAATATGATATGATCTTGAATTGTACTTTTGACTTGGATATGCTTCAATAGTAACTCTCCTAAAGATTACTCGTTTAGGGATCAAATGGAGTGAGAAAACTAACTCTGGTATTGTTACAGGTGTTAGCAACTTTGATTTTGATAAGTCATTATGATGTTGTATTGAAATAATTTGATAGTCGAAACCTATTAACCATATTTACATATATTTTGAATACAGTTGTCTCCTCCCAGCATAAAAAGAAAAATAATAAAACTTATTATTGTGGGCCTATTATGGTGTGCAGTTAGTTGTATTAATTGTAAACTGTTGATCATACAAATTAACACTCTTTGATGTTTCTGATTGATAAAATTGTTTTCCAACCAATCTTAAGTATTATCTCTAATGTTTCCACCTAGGTAGTGAAATGAGTTCTGCAGCAATAAATTTGAAGATAAAATTCAATGTTTATTTCATTTATTAAGTTTCTGTTGACATACAAATATATTTGGTTGTAAAGTTTTTGTTTCATATATTGTTATAATATTTAACTTTAATTTTTATTTCTATTATAACCAATTTAGCATTAGTATGCATTCTCAGTGGTATACAAAGCAATATATATTGTTACTGGTATTGCTCAGGCACCTTTTTCTGGTTTATTTAAATAAAAGTAAAAATATTTTAATATATATTTCTTAATCTTCCAAACATTAGGCAGCCCCACCCAATGATAATATTAAAGCCCACGCAACAGCAAAACCACAAGAATGTCAAATATTTGTCCTCAGGAATGTGAGGCTAACTTCAACAGAGTTACCAGTTATGGCCTTATCTTCGATCTACTTCACGCAATTTTTGACTGGAAAACCAACTGTATGCGAATTATGCGAACACGTCAACATTGGTACAAAGTGGTACCAATTTGGTGTACTCCTCCAGTTAGATACAACTAAGTTAGATAATATCAGAGAGATGAATGGAGATAATGATTTCAAAGCTATCAAGATGTTTGAGTTATGGCTGAGTACTAACCCCTCTGGTACGAGAAGAGAAATAATGGAGACTCTTAAGAAACCAGCAATTGGTAAGAATGCAGTTGCTGAGGAATACAATAAGGCATTAACAGAAAGTGAGTGATATGCTCATGGTCCTATGAACTAACAACTGTTATAATATTCATTAAATTAGTGGCTAATAAGGAGTTCACTAATCAGATATTACAAAAACACTCTGAGAAACTCTCACAACTTTCTGTTTCCATGAAAGTATCACATACATTATATACAGAGGAAGTTATCTCTAAAGTAACACTTCATCAAATAGAGGAATCAGGAGGTTTGTTAGCTAATGATACATTGGGAGCACTGTCTAAAACTATAACTGAAAGTCCTAACAAGCTGAGAGTCTTTGTTAGTGTCTTATTACAATCAGAAGATCTAGACACAGTACATGTAGCAAATGATATACTCAAAGAGTATGGTAGGTGATTTATATTTGACAGAAAAACATTTCTGTACTCTACTATATACAGATGAAGACCAGCGTCCTCAAGAACCTTCACAAAATCAATCTGGTATGTGCAAAAAGTTATGACAATTCTTTTACAATACATACATTCTTAGATATTATGTCTCTTAGCACTCGGGATTCCATACAAAATATGGCAACGTCTCCAAGTTAGTTGTCCTTATTATTATACAACATTTAATGTACATAATATTATAAGCAGGTAGTGGTGTAACAGAATGTCATCTTCAACCTGCATTAGAATATAATTTTGATGAAATTAGAGCTAAATTTGGCATGCTTTTTTTTACGGTGGCACTTCTTCTTAAATCTGCTCTTGCATCTAAATTGGAAGAATTCAAATCTTTTCTTCATATGTGCTTTCCTGAACTGAAACCTCAATTGTCTACAGCTGAATCATTTGACAGCATCATAGAAGTAGTTCGAGAGAAGTGTACCATGGTCAACATTGCTTGCTTGGAGGCTATTATCGAATATTACAAAATTACAGATGCCCAAAAGCACATTGAAACCTACAAGTCATATGTTGATACCTTCTGTGAAAAGGTCAAACTTATTGTATGTAAAAATGAGAACTTTATGACAGATACATCCTCACTTCTCAAATGTGAAACCATTCAGTTTGTCCTTGGATGGAAGACAGATGACCGCACACTCAAAGAAATACGTGCACTGTTATGGAAAGCTTTTGGAGACATGGCTAAGAGAGTCTTAGTTAAAGAAGCAAAAGAAGGGAACTCTATCATTGTGATCTGTTATGCTCCACGACATATAATGGATGCTCTACTGGTTGAAGCAGAGAAAAGTCTTGATCAACTGAGGGGGATTGGTTTAATTAAACTCACCATTGGCTATCATACCCTTTGGGATGAACATAAAAGAGACAAGGTAAGAAATGAATAATATTAGATATTAATATTATCTTTACATTAATATATAGGAGATGGGAAATCTGATGGAAGAAGTGAACAGGCTTGAAGAATTGGTTAATTTACAAAAAAGATCATCAGCTGAGAAAGATAAACTAATACTTAAGTTGATATCTTCTCCTAGAGGTGAGTATAATGACAATTTTATTTAATAGAGTTTGACCTGTAGTATACCATATTAATCACTGTAAAAACTGGTTGGTTGATTTAACTGATATATGGTTATACAAATAATATGATGCAAAACTGAATACAAACATAACATTGTTTTGATAACTAATGTACTATGGATTTAGCTGTTTACAAAATGATAATAATTTTATTTTTTTAATGATTATAAGTTTGAACATATTGTAAACAGTTTACATCATATAATCTGTATAATCATATTAAATTAACCAATCAGTTTTACAGTGATGTACATGTACACAACATCACATGCATCACATAATGACCTTGTTTATTAACTATATACATTTGTACTAGCTTATACCAGTATGGACAGAGAACAACAACAAGATCAATCATCAACTGATATTTTATCAGGTACATACACATTAACTGAGTATAACTATTTGTGCTAAATGTAAATACAGAAAAGCTAAAACTATCGGATAGAATGAGTAAGGCAAAGACAATTGAAATAGAGAAATTAACCAGACATAAAGAAGGTGAGCTAAAGTATTGTTAGTAGTACATACCATATATGGTTATATTCTATAGTTACTGATAAAGTGTTATTGGACAAACAAGAAGAAATTGAGATACTACAAGAAAAGATAACATCACTAACGTTACAGTTAACGGAGAGAGAAGAAAAGATTAGTCAGTTGATGGAGAATATAAAAGGTATACAGTTTCTAGATATTCTATTATATCATATAATGTGTTTAGTTCTACAGTCTCAGGTGCTACAGTTAAACAACCAGATAAAAAGCGATGATTCTCAATTAACTCAAAGGTTTGAGGAGGTACTAGCTAGCCAACAACATTCAGACCAACTAGCTCAAAAAGAATCAAATGACATAGTGGATGATACAATGTTAACTAAAGTCTCTTCATCGGATCATGACATCATTAGTCAAGGTAAGAAATTTGTAGGTTATACAGGGGAGAAATTTGGTCAGTCTTTTTTACTTTTTTGCTCTAAAGCATTGCATGAGGTCTCTTTAGTTGATAGCCAAATATCTCTCCGTATTATCTATATTAAACACTTCAAACTGCCAGCTTCTCACAACTAATTTACTGCATCCTCATCACATTTTGTTGCCACCAAACACAGATTTGTCTTATAAGTTAGTGTCATATCTATATCCATACATGTATATTACTGTAAACTTGATTTGTTGATTTAACCAATGTTATAGTTACACATGTTGAATAAGCATAATCCTGTTTTGATTTATAATGCACTACTGCTCATTGTTTACTTATATAGTATACATTAGAAATTAAAACAGTATTATGTTTACATTTTACATAGACAACCTGTATAACCATGTATTAGTTAAATCAACCCATCAAGTTTTACAGTGATATGTATTGACCTGAGTACATTGTACATGTACAAAACACATTCTGTATATAGCACTAATATTGGAGAACTTCAAGGAAAATGACAATTATGTTAACACTACTCGTGGGTGTGGGAACAAAATTTGGTGAAGTTAAAAATAACCAAAAATACCAAATTAAAACTCTCACTATGCAATATGGTATATGATATGTACGTGTGTTCATTTGTATAATACATAAGAATAAGAGTATGTAACTAACTGAATGAAGAATATAATTATGTGAGGAAGAAAAGAGTACTTACTACATTTAGGCTATAGTGTCTAAGATTTGTGGTCTAGGATATAATATTAAATTTCCATAGCATTCTATCACTGGCGTTCTACTCACTGCCTATATTATAAACTCGCAGCAGACAAATAAAGAAGAAGAAACCTGAAAAGGTCAAACATATTCAGTATTGCTTATGATATGAGTCATCCTTGCAGCTGCCTGCCATCTGCTACCCTGTGCTGGTCTCAGTAGTTCTGAGGATATTGACATCCTCATCATAAACTCACAACAGACAATTAAGACATAAAGAAAATTGAAATCATTTGTCTGTTACATATTCAGTATTGCTTATGATATATGAGACATCTTCCCAGCTGCCTGCCAGCTATCCTGTGCTGGTCTCAGTAGCTCTGAAGATCCCCGTCTCGGTTCAGATCATTGAATCATATATTATATCAATAGCAATTTATTACCCATTAAACTAATGCAGTAAATTATTGGTATAACAGTTCAGTACTCTGTGTACCCAACGCAGATATTGATGTCCTTATCCTGGCTCATATACAAATATGCGATTTCAGCAAACACAGTAAATTCAGCTCAGTATCATGTTTACTGATTCTCATTAGTTTGATACGCCCCATGTTGGATCAAACAATTAAATCACAGATATTAGAGTAATAATCTATTATTAAATAATTCACCAACAGGAAACTTGTCCCTACCATCTAATACAATAAATTATTGGTATAACACTTAGTAAACTTAAATCTGTTTATTCAAACTCATCCATTTCCATATATAGTTGTTATAGTAACCTAACACTAGTAATGGTGTCTTCTGTGTGTAAAATATTATATAATAACTTTGTTTTATTATAGGAGACACTGGAAGTATTAAGTGGGAGAGTGATAGAGTTATACTTACTTCATCTACTGTGGAGGAATGTAAAGAAGTGATACGTCAATTAAAGAAACAAAAACGCACAACATGGAATATCGAACTTAAGTCATTATCTTCTCAAAGTTTGCTAACACTATTAACTGATATTAATGAATGTCAAGTGAGGGGACTTTATATAGAGAACACTCATTTTGATAGTAAATGTGTCAGTCAACTATCACAAGTACTAACTTTTAACAAAACCATGGACTATCTACGTCTTGTCTCCTCACCTCTCGTACCAGATACTTACCACTTACTAACAACAGGTCTAAGTAATAATAAAATAATCAAGCGATTATGGCTATGGAATGATGATAACATTAACGATAATGACATACCTCATCTCTGTTATATGATTACAAATAATAATACGTTAAAAATGCTATCTCTCGAAAAGTGTCCTAATATTACTAAATTTGGTAAGCAACAATTACAACATTTTTGTGCTAAAAATACTACTTTGAATGCGTACATTAATGGTTATAGGCTACGTTAATTATTATTTATTTTTGTATAATTTTAATATATTTTTTACTAAAAAATAAGAGTTCAAAATTCAAACAAGTGAATTATTAGTTAAATACTTTAGTTTTCAGTACTTCGTCTTCTAAAAAAATTAATTTTTTTATAATTCATTTCTTCTTTATAAATACTCAACTTCTCTACTTGTACAACTATTGTCTATTAGTTATTAGCTATAAATAGTCTCAGCTCAAGGTTCTTTTATGATAGCTCTAGATCTGTTAATTTTTGGTCTCAAAGTTTGGTATCCTACCAAAACAGAGATGTCTCTTCATGAACATCTATGCTCTGCATTATATTAGGAGTCCCAATTCATGCTCCAACATTAGCTATACATTATCTATGCACAGGTTTGTTCTGGTGTGTTCTTCTGTTTCAAGAACTCAATATATGCCTGTTCAACAATTGTTCAAATCCAAAGAGAGATCATGTTGATCTTACAATATATACCTAAGTACCTTGGTGCTATGTTCTGTGTAACATGATGTGCTTTATCCCATTCTTCTCCAGTAATAAACATATCAATACCTTCTTTGATCATATCAACACTTAAGAATAGTTCACCAGCCTATATGGAAGGATAGATGGATGGACAAACAGAGTGGATATTATAATCTTACCATTCCATATTGGTTAATATTAGCCAGTCTATCACAAACTAATGTCACTACATTTGTCTCTTTCTCTGGAGTGAACTTACTACACAAGTCAACAGCCTATATTATATACACAATATAATATCAATTACATTAATACTATATACTTTGTTCTCCTCCTTGGATGAATTCCATTTCAGCTTCTTTCAATTAACCCTAAAATTGGCGCAGTTTTTTTCCATACCTCATCTTCTAAATACAGTGGATTTCAAGTCTTTCTTTGAAAAGGCTACTTGTGCCTACATTAAGAAGAATGAAAGAAACATATTACCGGCTTTTTCACATAACTGAGAATGTAAAGTACCTGTCCAATTAATAAGTAGTCTGATAATCTTTCCACACCACATTTACATTGGGACAGGACAGAGGAAAAGAACTGAAGACTATTGACATGATTCCATGGCCACAAAATTGTAATCAATAGACATGTCACACAATTCCTACAATACATGTCCACAATCAAGCAGATTGCCTCTTTCTGCTTTTTCAAATAACCTAACTCTTGTAATAAATACATGCTTGGGGTTAATCATGTGACTACTCACACCTCATTGGCTTTATCAACATTGAAAATTCCTGTAGAGCCCATGAAATTGTGCCAGGAGTCTTCATGGCTTTCGACCAGCCCAACCTAATGTAAAAGCAGTGTAGAATTAGGTCTGCATGTCAGACTATCCAATGAACTGTTTAATCTATATAAAAACATGCAATTGGTATGTTTTGCAAATCATATCCACATCTCTACCTCCTGAGTCTTGACAGTTAGTAACATTGCTATAACGACTAGATAATCCATAAATCAAAGTATTTTTAATTAACATTGTAAATTATCTTTGGCATACATGTACATGTACACACATAAAACATATATGTTGTTAATTTTGAACATTATAATACTTTTTTACTTCAGTATTCATTCTTGCTTCAGAACTACTACGGAGCACGGGTTAAATTTTCTTAATCTCCTCACGTGACTTAGGGTATAAAATTGGGAAATTTCTTCTGGCGTCGCCACTCGCCACTTCAAGATAAGGACGTGGACTGGAGCGTTGGAATAACCAGAAACTTTCAACGTCAGCTTAATCGTATACTCAAACAATGCGTAGAAGCTATGACTCGGATTTCGCTCTTTACATTGTACCAATATTGATACCTGGAATTATCGTAGCAATTCTCACCTTATTCTTTACACTCTTTTACTCGATTGGTTTCCAATGTCCTACATCTCTTTCGGAGTCAAGGTCCGTTCGATTTCTGACCAAGCATACACATCAAGTAGTACGTATGGTACTTGGGAAAGCATTCAAACCAGGAAGGAATGACTCAGAAGATCTCCAACCCGTTTTTTATGGTTATCAGGTTACAAATATTGTTGTTTACGCTTTTTCCCTAATCGTTTTAGAAATGTTTCTAGTGTTGACTATCATATTCTGGGATAAATTCTTATTCAAAGTAACTTATGGATGTCCATATAATGTGTATGCATCAAATTTAAATTGTTATAATTCAACATCTTATAACCTTATCAATTGTTCAGATTCAGTGAATGATCCAAATATAGAATGTTACCAGTTAATTTTTGACTGGAGCTCAGCTGCTGGAACAACAGGAGGTCTTTATATTTTGTTATCATTTGGAATTACTTATATACCTCACAAGATGCTAAAATGTTTAGTTGGAGGTAGCTTAAAACGAAGATTATTAATATCTTTGTTACAAGTCATTATTGTGATAATGGCTTTTATATGTTATACTGTTTTTTTGGTTAAAAGCAAATTTAATGTGGGGATATTTTTTTCAGCATTTGGAATATTTTCCATTTTCTTAACAGTATCACTAATTCCACTTCAGACTATGAATTTTACGAAAATAGATGAGCTGGATGCTGAAATTCACGTCAATCGTGATGCCACTGTCAATGGTGCTAACGAATCAACATCTCTGTTTACACAACATCAGACTTGAATATTTCCTAATATATACTACATGTGTGATTACATGTATAGAGACCTTATGTATAATGGATGAACAATTAATAGTATTTCATTTCTTTGATAGAGCATGTCAAATTTCTTTATAATTAATGTTAAAATCATAATAATAAAATGAAGATCAATTGCAACAATAACATTTTAACATGTATGCATACAGAGAGGACAGAAAGAGTCAGATAGTCAACAGTCCATGATAGAATGGCTAATATTAACAAATTCATCCAATCATCCATTTATCCATCTAACATCAAACTGCTTACTGTTAACTAATGAGTAAGGTGAAGCATTTGTGGTATACTCTTGGAGCCTAATGAAGATTCACTAGTTTACACTTCTCCCTATGTACAAAATAACTACTTAGTATCATCATATTACAGTCATCATTAGTAAATAGCTTCACAAAGTTAGGAATTTTTTTTACAATATCGTTTATAATCTTCATATGTGGTGTTCACTAATGAAGTATCCATGAACACTCTTTAGCATTTTTGAATTATGCCCAATTAGTAATTTAGTAGCATATTATATCTGATAAACTCATTTCTTAGAAGAATTTAAAGTGAGGAGATGATGTTCCTCAGTTCTTTAATCATCACAGTAATGTTTTTAACCCTGTTTGGTCAATGAAAATTCTATTTGGAAAGGAAAATAGAAAATTGAATTTGAAATGGAAGTTGGAAATGAGCAGTAATTGGAGTGAGGAACTACACTTTTCCTGGAATAAGCTTATGACAATTCTCATGTGAACTGTTTTAATAATAGTACAAACCATCAATTAACATACATCTATCTCTTCTAAGAATTTTAACAGGTGGTTATTAATTAATACATACAATTTGTTAGTGGTTGTTTCTATAAAAGTTGTTATCACAGGTAGCAATTTGAGAGTGCTCTCTGGAATATGAATAGCTACATCCTGTTAACACATTAGCTATGAGCAGCTGTCTGTCTCCTGATGGTGTTATATAACACCATCAGGAGACAGACAGCTGCTATTTATGCATATTTATTGACATAAGATGTGTTTTCAGAGAAATAGATTGGACATCCCCATCTCCCTTTGCTACTATATCTTATAACAGTATTACTTAACAATATAACACAACAAATTCATATGAACATATTGACATTAATACATGCAAACATCATTGACTATCATGGTTGACAACAAAAGCATCTTACTCTGAGAACATAATACACACCTAGCAATTATAAACATAAGTTTATAATTGCATCCCAAGTATAATTCAAATAAAAACAAATGGCTATTAATTAATACATAAGATTTGTTAGTGGTTGTTATTACAAAAGTTCTAACAGTATTACTAAACAATATAACACAACAAATTCATATGAACATACCAACACTATGCAAACATTGTTGGCTATCATGGTTGACAATAATGTATCTTACTTTGAAACATAATACACACTATTATAAGCAAAAGTACATGTTCATGGCATTCCAAGCACAATTCAAATAAAAACAAATGGCACTGATTCTTTATATTCTTGGTATGTTTCCAAGCATGAATTGGTTTCAAACTCATGTACAGTAAAGTCACATTCACATAGTAAATTGCATGAACTTAAATAGAACCAAATAACATGTCCTGATGAGTACAAAGGCTATTCTCTATACATTTAATTCTAACCAGTGACAGTAGCATATTTCTTAAACTGACATATGTGGAGTGAGAACTAAGACCCTCAAAGTTTTCTTTAAAAAATTCTAGACACACACATACCATTACTTAGGAATAACTCGACAGAATATACTATGGAGTAATGATTGAATGGATGAATGGACAGACAGAGTTAGTAATGGATGAACATTATAATCTTACCATTCCATATTGGTTAATATTAGCCAGTCTATCACAAACTAATATCACTATATTTGTCTCTTTTTCTGGAGTGAACTTACTACACAAGTCAACAGCCTATATTATATACACAATATAATATCAATTACATTGATGGTATATACTTTGTTCCAGCATTGTATTAAGAGATCAGTATTATCACAGTTCTGTACTGTTAACTGAAGATACATGTCAATAGCTCGATTAATTCTCCACTATTTTCCCATTTCTTAGCCTGAGATAGGAGGTCTTGATAGTTTCTATAGAAACTAGAAATAAAAGAAAGTAAAGTCGTAAACATCCTTTCTTGCCTTTGTTGCATCGGAAAAAGATCCACCAAAGCTGAAACATTGTCTGCATATATGTTCTTTAATACCATTTGAAGTCATTGTCTGTGATCATGAGTTAATTTAATTTCCAACTTTTAGCTGCTGATTTTTACAACTAATATTAGTATACTGAGTCCTCTATGCATGGAAGGTTCAAATACTTTTGTTATAATTGCCACCCCTCTTGTCATTATTGTGATTTTTTAGCAATAATTAATACTATAAAGAAAATTGGCATGATCTATTTAAGTAATGAAATACTATAAATTGTTCACTCATCATACATATAGTCTATACATGTAATCAGACATGTAGTACACATAAGAGAACATTCAAGTTAGATCTTGTGTAAACAGATATCTTGATTCATTGACATTGGCATTACGATTGAAGTGAACTTCAGTATTCTGGTCAACTATTCCTGTAAATTCCCTCAATGGCATCACAACTAAAACTGTTACTAAAATGAGAAATACTCCATATACTGATAAAAACACTCCCCACGAATGGTTTCCATGAACCAAGAAAGCAAAGTAAATAAAAAAAACTGCCATTTCAATTGCCATAATCAAACTGATTAGCAAATAATACACACACATCTTCCATATTGAGCCAATCAATCCAGTTTTAATTTTAAGCAGCATTCGAGGTATAAAAGTGATTAAAAATGACAACAAAACAAATGTACCTCCAGTAGTTCCAGCAGCAGAGCTCCAGTCAAAAATTAACTTGTAACATTCTATAGATTGATCATTGTGTAGTCCTTCTGAATTTGAACAATTGATAGGGCTATGAGATGTTGAATTATAACAAATAAGATTTGGTACATCAGCGTTGTATGGACATCCATGAGATAATTTGAATAAGAATTTATCCCAGAATATGATAGCCAACACCAGAAGCATTTCTAAAACGACTTGGGCAAAGGCATAGACAATAAAGTTTGTAACTTGATAACCATAAAAAGCGGTCTTAGGATCTTCTTCTGAGTCATTACTTCCAGGTTTGAATGCTTTCCCAAGTACCATGCGTACTAATTTATGCAGATACTTGGTAAGATATCGAACCCACTTGTACTTCGAAAGAGATATTCCACAAGGGATCTGATGATACGGTGAAATATTAATGAACCTGAGGTATAAAGGAATATAAAACAAAGTGTGGGGAACCATTATGATAAATCCAAGTATCATTATTGGTAAATTGTAAAGACACCAATCCGACTCATAGCTTCTACCCATTGTTTGAGTTTACGATTAAGCCGACGTTGAGAGATATTAAAACGCTGTCGTCCACGTCTATTGTCACGTCTTTAGCATTTTTATATGCCCACCTTTGTGACGTAAGTCACGTGAAGGCACTTAACTATATCGAATCGCACAGTACACCAAAGCAAACTGGGCCTTTGTAATTGATTTGTATGCATACATCATTATATATGTAAGCAGTTATGTACGTAAGCTTGTCTTCTCATTCCCTTAAACAATTACATCATTTAAAATACTTTCCCATACCCATAGCCAAATGTCTCATGTGTGCCAGACATACAGTAAAAATACTTCTTGTATCAGTACAACAAAAGACTAACTAGTACAACATAAAACCAATCTGTCCACTGTTATAATGAATGGTTGTTTTAGCAAAGTGTGGTCTAGATAGTGTGAAATTGTGAAGATATAACAAAGAAGTAATGTAATTATGTTAACTATATGCTATACACTTGGAGATGATGATGTAGATTCTAAATAAATAAACTGATTATCTACATGTACATGAATTTAGGTTAACAGCAGAATGAAGATCTCCTTCTTTTTCTCTCATTTGTCCAGCTCTCTCTTCTTGACCAGAATCTAACAACCACTGAGCTACGACTACATCACTTTGAGGTACCACTACAGAGAATGAATGGAGGATGGATCAATGAATAGGTGGATGTGTGAAGATGGTAAATGAACAGATGGATTAATAGATGGATTGATGAACAGACCTGAACATAGGAGCAATAGGAGAGTAATGGAGTCATAGTTTCATTCATCGTATCATAAAGATGAAGCTATAACATATACACAAAATATTCAGACATTTTTATAACATAACATATTGTAATATGTACCTTTTAATTTCTTGTCACAAAATAACAATTTAACAGCTATTTCGTCACTTTGTACAAGACATGTCTCTTTTGAGAAGTAATAGGTATTTGCTGTCAAATTTAATTGATATATGATAGATCTAAATGAGACAACATAAAATGAACACAATATCTACTGTGTTCTCTAAATGGTATAACAAATAGACAGATAGAATATATTCATAGTACAGCTGTTGTAATATAGTCCCATCAATGAGTTCACATTAACAAAAAAGCAAGTTTTACTAGTAATGGGAATCTGACAATTTACCATCAAATAGCTCATTTCAATTTTATGATTTCACAAACAGTTATAATATCACAATGTGAATATAAACACACAATTACACACACTATGAACAAGACAGCTAGTTTTATGAGACACTAGAGAATTTGGATACCTAAAGAAAAGAGTGTGTCTATTAAAATAAAGTACTTTTGTCGTTAGTGAATAATGCTGAGAAAATGTAATAACTTGAAAGCATGAAACCCCAACAAATAAGGTAGCCTCAGTCATGTATGTATAACTTAATATGTACGTAATACATGTGTACATGTATTAAATATAGAGTGAAATTGCAAACATAGGAAATCTGTATGTTATTATATTATACGTTACCAGAAATCCCAATGTGCTAGTCCACTCATCATGTTGAAAATGCTTAGATAGACCAGTGGCTTACAACCTAATGAAGATAAGTCAGAAGTTAGTGACATATTAGCGTAAGAAAATATTATCAAATAAGTGTGTGAATAATCTATAATAGACTAGAGTAAAACAACATTGAAAGAGTGATGTTTATCTGCAGAAGTTGTGAAAATATATATTTTAGCTCACTATCATTCATTCATATGGGTATCTAATTCACTGTAACTACGTGTAACAATTGCAATATAATATCAATAAGCATAGACTCACTTCTTTGTGCATATAATGTTGCTAGATCAGTAAACCTCATATCATAACACATACCTAATCCAATATAATACACTATACTCAATCAGCCCAATTTATAGGTTACTAGCTATAGTAACATCTGTTAGCACAAATTACAAAGTAGGGTTATTCAGAAAACTAATGGTATTACTCTTTGCCAGTTCATAATGAAAAAAGCAGAGAGAAAAGGAGTGCAAATCTCTCTCATGATTGATTAAAATGCTAAATAAAGCTCTATGTTACCATATAAGATATATACCTCATTAATATTGATACTATTCAATTTTCTATCTCCATTACTTTGTATACTATTAAGTGATATGCCTGCTTTATAATACAAATATAACAATACAAATCCTAAGAGCTCTACTTGACATTTTAATCAAATGTATGAGAGATTTACAAACCTCTCCTCTTCCTATCCTTTCTCATGATACAATCCTGCTTTTGATGAATAATGAAATTGATAGATGATGAAATTGTAATTATGTTACATCCCAAAAGGAAAGTCCATAATTTATTTTGACAAACATATCATTAAACTCAGTCATCAGTGCAGGCAGTGGCTACTGTACAAGAAGTGCATACTCCAATGAATCCTAAACCCTAAACCTTAAACATGTTATTTTTGCATTGATGTATGCACTTTCTGTTCCGTAAGAATAGCCACAACCTATATTGCAACAAAGTTTAATGACATGTTTGTCAAAATATGTCATGTACTTAAGGATTGTCTATACTAACAATAATTATATACAATAATTATATTACACTACACTATCCAAAAGGAAAGTCCATAACAATAATTTGACAAACATGTATTAAACTTGGTTAAAATATAAAAACATTTGGTTGCCAAACACCAACATATACTCACACACACACATTATTGATGTCTTGTCAAGAATGTCTATCAGTATTAAAAGTTTGTAATTCAATCCCAGGATAGGACATCAGACTCCTTGAAAAGGAGTACAGTAAAATAGTATTTCATTAAATAATTGTTTACATGAAGTCTAGAAACAGGTACAGAACTAGACCAATAGGGCCTAGAAAATTTCTTGGAACAATACGTGAACAGATATTAATACAATTATAATATGAAACTTACCAAAGTCACACACGAAGTGCCAATCAAACCTGTCTAGCTGTCGAATGCAATATTAAATTAACTCTCACATTCATTATATTATATAAATTGTTGACCTATAGGAATGAGAATTCTCAATGAAATATATACTATTAATACTAGCAGAAAGTGAATGACATCCATACACTCCTCATTTTGAGATGCCTAATATGACAAGACAAGACTCATACCTATGTCATGGATTAACACTTAAGAATAGTTCACCAGCCTATATGGAAGGATGGATGGATGGACAAACAGAGTGGATATTATAATCTTACCCTTCCATATTGGTTAATATTAGCCAGTCTATCACAAACTGATGTCACTATATTTGTCTCTTTCTCTGGAGTGAACTTACTACACAAGTCAACAGCCTATATTATATACACAATATAATATCAATTACATTAATATTATATACTTTGTTCCAACATTGTATCAAGAGATCAGTATTATCACAATTTTGTATTGTTAACTTAAGATACATATCAATAGCTCGACTATATTCTCCACTATTTTCCCACTTCTTAGTCTGAGATAGGAGGTCTTATAGTTTCTACAAAAATTAGGAATAAAAAGGCCTCTGCTTTTAAAAGGGTTTCTAAGAAAAGGTCACTCATGCCTACATTAACAAAATGATGAGAGCATATTACATATAGTAGGATGTACCTGTCAAATGAGGATGTACATGTCCAAGAAGGCGAGGGAAGAATATGTGACATGGATACAGGTACACATTTACATGAGCACACATTAAGATGGCTTCTTTAGATCTCCTTCTTGGATGAATGCCACTTCAGCTTCCTTCAATTAACCCTAAAATGGATGTGGTATTTATTTACCTTATTTTCTAAATGCAGTGCATTTCAAGTCTTTTCTTGAAAAGGTTACTTGTGCCTATATTAAGAAGGCTTAAGGAAGTATATTACATATCTGAGAATGTATAGTACCTGTCCAATTAGTGACTAATCAGGTAATCAGACCTTTCCATACTATTTTTACATTGAGATGGGACAGAGGGAAATGTCTGGAGACTATTGACACAATTCCATGGACCATAGAAATGTAATCAATGGATGTTCATGATTCCTACAATACATGTCCCACATACTCTGCATGCATCTTTCTGGTTTTCCAGTAACATAGCTCTTGTAATAAATGCATGCTTGTGATTCATCTTGTGACTACTCACACCTCATTGGCTCTATATCAATATTGAAATTCATGTAAAGCCCATTAAATTCCGTCAAAAGTCACCAGATCTTTTCTCTTACCCTTTCCAATGTAAAAACAGTGTAGAAAAGTCTGGTCATTAGACTATCTGTCTGATTTGTACAAAAACATACAATTTGTAAGTTTTGTATATCATATTTACATTTCTACCTCATGACAGTTAGTAACATTTTTCCATAACGGATCATGTCTTGGCCATTAATTAATCCACAAATCAGTCAAAGTACTATTAATTAAGATGTTGATGGTGCATTATCTTTGGTATACACGTACATGTACACACCAGCAGCTCCAGAGTGAAGAAATAGGGGATCCACAGCACAGATAGCGCCCGAAGCCAGCGGCCAAAATTTCAAGACTAATAAAAATTTTATTATATTTATTATGCATAGACACACCTTTTTAATCACGAGACAGTAAAGTCAATAAAAACATCGAGGTACAGCTTTGTAAGTGTGTGGTTGCAAGAATTTGCTATGAACATACTTAAAATGATAATTTAACCACAGGATGCGACTTGAATGATTGTCCATGAATATTATTAAAAAATAAAAAGTTGGTGCCTGTGCACCCCAAGGAACCCCCCTAGACCCGCCAGTGCGTGTACATATATATAACACATATATAGTTCTGTATTCATCTTCTGCTGCAGAACTCCCGCGGAACACGGGTTAATTTTCTTAATCTACTCACGTGACTTAGCGTATAAAAATGGCAGTTTTCGCAGACTAACCAAACTTTCAACGTTGGCTTAATCGTGTACTCAAGCAATGTATAGAAACTATGGCTCGGATTCTGCTCTTTACTATATACCACTATCGATATTTTCATTTGGCATAGCATGTCTCCATATTTTCTTTATGCTCCACTATTACCAAATTTGTCCGGATCCATCTCTTTCTAAGTCAAAGTGGGCTCAATTTCTGACCAAGTCTACGCATCAATTAGTACGTATGGTGCTTGGGAAATCATTCAAACCAGGAAGGAATGACTCAAAAGAAGAGCCCAAGACCGCTTTTTATGGTTATAAAGTTACAAACTTTGTTGTCTACGATTTTGCCATAATCATTTCTGAAATGTTTCTAGTGTTGGTTATTGTATTCTGGTATAAATTCTTATTCAAGGTATCTTATGGATGTCCATATAATTTTGATGTACCAAATCTTAATTGTTATAATTCGACATCTCGTAACCTTATCAATTGTTCAGATTCAATGAACGATCCAAGTATAGAATGTTACCAGTTAATTTTTGACTGGAGCTCAGCAGCTGGAACGACAGGAGGTCTCTATATTGTGTTATCAATTGGTATTACTTGTATACCTCGGAAGATGGTAAAAATTTTAGCTGAAGGTAGCAAAAAAAATAATGTTTATGTGTTTGGTAATAGTCATTATTATTATAATAGTTTTTATGTGTTATAGCATTTTTTTGTTTAAAAGCAAATTTATTTACGGAGTATTTCTTTCAGCACTTGGAATACTTATCATTGTCTTCACAGTGTTATTAATTCCCTTCAAGACTATGAATTTTACGAAAATAGATGAGCTGGATGCTGAAAATCATGTCAATCGTGATGCCACTCTCAATGGTGCTAACTAATCAACATCTTAGTAAACAACATAAGACTTGAATATTCTCTAATGTATACTACATGTGTGATTACATGTATAGACACCTTATGTATAATGGATGAACAATTAATAGTTTTTTATTACTTAATTACTAGACCAAGTCAATTTTCTTTATAAAATTATGATAATTACATGAAGATCAATTATAACAATAGAATTTGAACCTTGAATACATAAAAGACAGAAGAAGAATCAGATAGTCTAATATTATTGAATTCATTAGATAGTCTAATATTATTGAATTCATCCAACCATCCAAACTGCTTACTGTTAACTGATGAGTAAGGTGAAGCATTTGTGGTATACTCTTGGAGCCTAATGAAGATTCACTAGTTTACAATTCTCCCTATGTACAAAATAACTACTTAGTATCATCATATTACAGTCATCATTAGTAAATAGCTTCACAAAGTTAGGAATATTATTTACAATATCGTTTATTCTCTTCATATGTGGTGTTCACTAATGAAGTATCCATGAACACTCTTTAGCATTTTGAATTATGCCCAATTAGTAATTTAGTAGCAAATTATATCTGATAAACTCATTTCTTAGAAGAATTTAAAGTGAGGAGATGATGTTCCTCAGTTCTTTAACCATCACAGTAATGTTTTTAACCCTGTTTGGTCAATGAAAATTCTATTGGGAAAGGAAAATTAAAAATTGAATTGAAATGGAGTTGGAAATGAGCAGTAATTGGAGTGAGGAACTACACTTTTCCTGGAATAAGCTTATGACAATTCTCATGTGAACTGTTTTGATAATAGTACAAACCATCAATTAACATATGCTCATCTCTTCTAAGAATTTTACCAGGTGGCTATTAATTAATACATACAATTTGTTAGTGGTTGTTTCTATAAAAGTTGTTATCACAGGTGGCAATTTGAGAGTACTCTCTGGAATATGAATAGCTACATCCTGTTAACACATTAGCTATGAGCAGCTGTCTGTCTCCTGATGGTGTTATATAACACCATCAGGAGACAGACAGCTGCTATTTATGCATATTTATTGACATAAGATGCGTTTTCAGAGAAATAGATTGGACATCCCCATCTCCCTTTGCTACTATATCTTATAACAGTATTACTTAACAATATAACACAACAAATTCATATGAACATATTGACATTAATACATGCAAACATCATTGACTATCATGGTTGACAACAAAAGCATCTTACTCTGAGAACATAATACACACCTAGCAATTATAAACATAAGTTTATAATTGCATCCCAAGTATAATTCAAATAAAAACAAATGGCTATTAATTAATACATAAGATTTGTTAGTGGTTGTTATTACAAAAGTTCTAACAGTATTACTAAACAATATAACACAACAAATTCATATGAACATACTGACACTATGCAAACATTGTTGGCTATCATGGTTGACAATAAAAGTATCTTACTTTGATAACATAATACACACTATTATAAGCAAAAGTACATGTTCATGGCATTCCAGGCACAATTCAAATAAAAACAAATAGCACTGATTCTTTATATTCTTTAGTGTGTTTCCAAACATGAATTGGTTTCAACTCATGTACAGTAAAGTCACATTCACATAGTAAATTGCATGAACTTAAATAGAACCAAATAATATCTCCCTGACGAGCACAAAGGCTATTCTCTATATAATTAATTCTAACCAGTGACAATAGCATATTCCTTAAACTGACATATGTGGAGTAAGAACTAAGACCCTCAAAGTTTTCTTTTAAAAATTCTAGACACATACCATTATTTAGGAATAACTCGACAGAATATACTATGGAGTAATGGTTGAATGGACAAACAGAGTAAGTAATGGATGTACATAATAATCTTACCCTTCCATATTGGTTAATATTAGCCAGTCTATCACAAACTAATGTCACTACATTTGTCTCTTTCTCTGGAGTGAACTTACTACATAAGTCAACAGCCTATATTATATACACAATATAATATCAATTACATTAATAGTATATACTTTGTTCCAGCACTGTATTAAGAGATCAGTATTATCACAGTTTTGTATTGTTAACTGAAGATACATGCCAATAGCTCAACTAATTCTCCACTATTTTTCCACTTCTTAGCTTGAGATAGGAGGTATTGATATGAAGTTTCTATAGAAATAGAATTAAAACAAAGTAAAGTCATAAACACCCTTTCTTGCCTTTGTTGCATCTGAAAAAAATCCACCAAAGTTGAAACATGTGTGCATATAAATGTTATTTAATACCATTTGAAGTCATTGTCTGTGATCATGAGTTAATTTAATTTCCAACTTTTGGCTGCTGATTTTTACAACTAATATTAGTATACTGAGTCCTCTCTGCATGGAAGAGCTATTATTGTTATAATTGCCACCCCTCATGTCGTTATTGTGATTTTTTAGCAAAATTAATACTATAAAGAAAATTGGCATGATCTATTTAAGTAATGAAATACTACAAATTGTTCACTCATCATACATATAGTCTATACATGTAATCACACATGTAGTACACATAAGAGAACATTCAAGTCGGATGTTGTGTTACTGGTGTAAACAGATATGTTGATTCATTAGAACCGTTGATATTGGCATTATGATTGAAGTGAACTTCAGTATTCTGGCCAACTATTTCCGTGAATTCCTTCAATGGCATCACAACTAAAACTGTTACTAAAATGAGAAATACTCCATATACTGATAAAAACACTCCCCACGAATGGTTTTTATGAACCAAGAAAGCAAAGTAAATTAAAAAACCTGCCATTTCAATTGCCATAATCAAACTGATTACCAAATAATACACACATATCTTCCATCCAATCAATCTAGTTTTAATTTTAAGCAGCATTCGAGGTATAAACGTAGTTCCAAATGACAACAAAACATATGTACCTCCAGTAGCTCCAGCAGCAGAGCTCCAGTCAAAAATTAATTTGTAACATTCTATAGATGGATCATTGTGTAGTTCTTCTGAATCTGAACAATTGATAGGGTTACGAAATGTTGAATTATAACAAATAAGATTTGGTACATCAGCGTTGTATGGACATCCATGAGATAATTTGAATAAGAATTTATCCCAGAATATGATGGCCAACACTAGAAGCATTTCTAAAGCGACTTGGGCAAAGGCATAGACAATAAAGTTTGTAACTTGATAACCATAAAAAGCGGTCTTAGGATCTTCTTCTGAGTCATTATATACTTCCAGGTTTGAATGCTTTCCCAAGCACCGCACGTACTAATTCATGTAGATACTTGGTAAGACATCGAACCCACTTGTACTTCGAAAGAGATATTCCACAAGGGATCGGATGATACGGACAAATGAACCTGGCGTATAATGGAAAAAAAAACAAAGTGTGGGGAACCATTATGATAAATCCAAGTATCAGTAATGGTAAATTGTAAAGACACCAATCCGACTCATAGCTTCTACGCATTGTTTGAGTTTACGATTAAGCCGACGTTGAGAGATATTAAAACGCTGTCGTCCACGTCTATTGTCTCGTCTTTAGTAGGAAAACATTTTTATATGCCCACCTTTGTGACGTAAGTCACGTGAGGACACTTAACTATATCGAATCGCACAGTACACCAAAGCAAGATACCCACTGGGCCTTTGTAATTGATTTGTATGCATACATCATTATATATGTAAGCAGTTATGTACGTAAGCTTGTCTTCTCATTCCCTTAAACAATTACATCATTTAAAATACTTTCCCATACCCATAGCCAAATGTCTCATGTGTGCCAGACATATAGTAAAAATACTTCTTGTATCAGTACAACAAAAGACTAACTAGTACAACATAAAACCAATCTGTCCACTGTTATAATGAATGGTTGTTTTAGCAAAGTGACTAGTAGCTATATATGTGGTCTAGATAGTGTGAAATTGTGAAGATATAACAAAGAAGTAATGTAATTATGTTAACTATATGCTATACACTTGGAGATGATGATGTAGATTCTAAATAAATAAACTGATTATCTACATGTACATGAATTTAGGGTGTACTTTGTTATGTAAATGTGATTCTACATGAATTAAGACCAATTTGATTCATTAACACATGTAATAAACAAAATTGTAAGGTATACTAGTATATAGTTGCTATATTGATTGTACCTGGAATGTCGCAAACAAGTATAATTAATAGTGTTTGTTTACATTATTCTTTCTGTTGTCAACTAGAAAGGTCAGTCATATTTGCATGTAACAGGTCAGTGTGTTTGTATGCAATAACAATAGTCATTCATATAGTATCAACTTACTATTCCTGGAAAGAGAGGGTAGGGACATATATTAACCCGCAGTTTATATAACTATCAAACCTTTTGTAATTATGACCTCTTGTAAATTACTATTGGGCATGTCTGTTATAACCACCTGTTATAATTCCTAGAAACATGACAGTTGGCAGGTATCTGGCTATTCTAGGAAAACCATAGTGCTGCATATAATGTACAATGTAGGAAATATATATTTTTATACCATACTTATAATATATATCTTTAATAAGTAAAGATTAGTGAGTTTAGACAATCAAATGTAGAATATTCTCTACATTATTTATGTACACGTATTATTGAAATGTATGGGCGGGATTTAATGGTTGTCCACACCACTTTGTGATAAAGTGAATGACGTCCATACACTCCTCATTTTGAGATGCCTAATATGATAAGACAAGACTCATACCTATGTCATGGATTGAGTATGAGACTACTGACCTTAGTATTCATAACAAATTTACTTCGGTCCATTTTATTAGCACAATATCCTCCTCTTTTGAAATCATCTTTCTGTTTTAATACTGGATAACCTGAGTATTAATACAATGATTTATTATATGTACTTGTTTAGGAATAGTACACACACATTGACATTAAAAACATAACTAGTGAGTGGATGGACTTTTATTATTGTACTTATATTTATCATGGACTATATAAACTTGATCATGGGGATGAGATTTATATGGCTACACTACATTATAATGATTACTAATAGCAAACTAAATGTATATATTGTAGTATCATGTGTACTTTGAACCCTGACCTGTTATAATACAGGGTAATGATACCACTCCAGTATGAGGAGAAGTAAGTGATGCTACATAAGTCTGTCTCTCCTCATCTAATCGTAAGGTTTGCTCCACATAAAAGAAAGAATGAAAAAGAGAAATGATGAGTATCAAATGATATATTAGTACAAAGTCTTACTCGTCTGTCCATTGAGAGAGCAAGTACCCATTCTTTGATCTCTTCTCTCTTATCTTCCTGTAGGAATATAAATAGACTTGTTCTCAGTCCTAATATAGTCTTATTCCCAATCTAATGCTATCAAAAATAGGAATGAGTTTTTACTCACTGGCTTATAAGGGTGATCTGGTAGTGGTATTACAAAAGGTATATCAATGTCCATAAAGTCAGTATTGTCTAATATATCATGTGCAGCCTCTTCAATAGCCTAGAGAGAGAGAGAGAGAGAGAGAGAGAGAGAGAGAGAGAGAGAGAGAGAGAGAGAGAGAGAGAGAGAGAGAGAGAAGTATTTTAAAGTTAGTATTGTTTCTATAGTCACTCACTTCACTCAAATCCAAGAAACGATTAAAGAATATAAAGGCCATTCTTTCATTACCAACAGCCTACATTGAAAATATACATGTACATTGTTAGTACATCCTCTATCTCACATTGTCTACTAACCTTACAATAATTTCCAGCTTCATAAAAAGCTCTATCAGCAGGTATTACATCAGTATGACGTAACATAGATACTGATAACTTAGCTACTATACCACTTAACTGTGGTACATGGTGACAAGCAGCTCGTGTTGACATATAATGAGCTATTAATAGATATTGCTCAAACTCTCGATAACTCAAACTTCCAGACTCTGATGTCCGAGCAAGTTCCTCATCCTACAGAATTGACAATGGTATTTAATATCAAAGAGATCTCTCTAAAATATTAATACAATCTTAAGTAGTTATTAGTTCTGTAAGAGGTCCACACTTAGCTGTAATAGGGTGTAAATTTTTAAAAATATACAATGAAGTATGGAGTTCATAGCTCAACTTAGAGAACTTTAAAAAGAATATGTCTTTGAGAGATACTATAGATTTGATGGACATAAACAGCTATTCTCTATTACTAACCAGTGATAATAGCATATTCCTTAATTATAAGCTGGCATATGTGGAGTAAGCACTAGGACCTTCAAGGTTCTCTCCAAATACTTCCAGACATAATCTTTTGTAGATGTTAAAGTTTTGTGGTGTAGCTGGAGGTTGGTAAGTTGTGTATAATTTAAGAGCTGAGAGTGTGGCATTGTTTTTGATGAGCTCTGCTGCATAGAGTCAACATATTAAGAGAGTAAAGTCATGAACACCCTTTCTTGCTTTTTTTACATGTGAAAAAGATCCACCTAAGTTGGAACATTTTGTGTTTTCCAAATATAAATAAAATTAAAGTTCTTATATACATTTGGAAGTCATTTCTGTGATTATGAGTTAACTCACTTTGAAATTCCAACTTTTGACTGCTGATTTTTACAAGTTATATTAGTATACTGAGTACTAATAGTGGATGCATATATAGATAACACTCTAATACTCCAATTGCTGATGATAATACTCCCGAAGAATAGTTTTCATCTTTCAAGAAAACAAGAACATAGACTAGAAAAACTGCGTATCCAATTATGATTGTAAAAATGGACATAATATAATTCATCAAATCTGTCCATATTCTGTTCATTGTAGTTTTAATTTCAAGCATCATCAGGTATAGAAGTAATTACAAGTGATAACCAAACATAAAGACCTCTGACTGCTCCAGCAGCAGAGCTCTAGTCAAAAATTAATCTGTAACATTCTATAAATTGACAATTGAGTAGTTCTTCTGAATTTGAACAATTGATAGGGTTACAAGATGTTGAATTATAACAAAATAAGATTCGGTACATCAACGTTGTATGGACATCCGTAAGATACTTTGAATAAGAATTTATCCCAGAATATAATGGCCAACACTAGAAACATTTTTAAAACGATTAGGGTAAACACATAAACAACATAGTTTGTAGCTAGAAAACCATAAAAAACAGTTTTGAGATCTTCTTCTGAGTCATTCCTTCCTGGTTTGAATGCATTCCCAAGTGCCTTATGTACTATTTCATGCATACACTTGGTCAGAAATCGAACGTACCTTTTCTTCCTATCAGATGAACAACATCGATAGAAACAAAACGATTTCGAGTGGATGAATGTTCTACATCGGAAAGATAACGAGTAGAATGAATTAACCGTATGAATGAGGTAGACCATTAATAGAACAATATAGAGGATAGAGTGGGGAATCATTATGCTAGGTGCAAGTATCAATATTGGTGTACTGTGAAGAACAGAATCCGAGGCATAGCTTCTACCCATTGTTTGAGTTTACGATTAAGCCGACGTTGAGAGATAATCCAACGATGCCTTCCACATTCACGTCTCTTGTCACGCAATTATAGTAGCGAAATATTTTTTTATATTCGATGTCGGTCACGTGAGGATTAGAACGTGATGTGTGTATTTTGACTGTGCATTCCAATAAAGGAGAAAATAACAAATTGGAACGACAGCAAAAGTAACTTTGTTATGTAAATGTGATTTTACATGAAGTTAAACTAATTTGATTCATTAACGTATTTAAAAGCAAAGATTTACAAAGTGCCATTAATTGTTACATTAATTATATCTGGAATGTCACAAACAAATATAATTAGTATTTGTTTCTTTCTGTTGTCAACTAGAAAGGTCAGTGATATTTGCATATAACAGGTCAGTATGTTTGTATGCAATAACAATAGTCATTCATGTAGTATTTATTAACTTACAATTCCTGGAAAAAAAGGGTGGGTCCATATATTAACCCGCAGTTTGTATAACTATCAAACCTTTTGTAATTATGACCTCTTGTAAATTACTATTGGGCATGTCTGTTATAACCACCTGTTATAATTCCTAGAAACATGACAGTTGGCAGGTATCTGGCTATTCTAGGAAAACCATAGTGCTGCATATAATGTACAATGTAGGAAATATATATTTTTATGGCATACATATATATTTTTAATAAGTAAAGATTAGTGAGTTTAGACTATCAAATGTAGAATGTTCTCTACACTATTTATGGATTATTGAAATGTATGGGTGGGGTTTAGTGGTTGTCCACACCACTTTGTAATAAAGTGAATGACGTCCAGACACTCCTCATTTTGAGATGCCTAATACGATAAGACAAGACTCATACCTATGTTATGGATTGAGTATGAGACTACCGACCTTAGTATTCATAACAAATTTACTCCAGTCCATTTTATTAGCACAACGTCCTCCCCTCTTGAAATCAACTTTCTGTTTTAACACTGGATAACCTAAATGTTAATACAATGTTATATTGTACATGTACTTGTGTTAATACAATGTTATATTGTACATATACTTGTGTTAATACAATGTTATATTGTACATGTACTTGTGTTAATACAATGTTATATTCTACATGTACTTGTACACACATACTAACATCAAAACATAGATAGTGAGTGGATAGACTTATTATTGTACATGTGTTTTATCAAGGACTATAAAAAATTGATCTTGGGGATAAAATTTATATGACTACACTACATAATTATGATTACTGATAGAAAATTAAATGTATATATTGTAGTATCATGTGTACTTTGAACCCTGACCTGTTATAATACAGGGTAATGATACTACTCCAGTATGAGGAGAAGTAAGTGATGCTACATAAGTCTGTCTCTCCTCATCTAATGGTAAAGTCTGCTCCACCTAAAAGAAAGAATGAAGTAGAGAAATGATGAGTATCAAATGATATATTAGTACAAAGTCTTACTCGTCTGTCCATTGAGAGAGCAAGTACCCATTCTTTGATCTCTTCCCTCTTATCTTCCTGTAGGAATATAAATAGACTCATTTCCACTCTTAATATAGTCTTAGTCCCAATCTAATGCTTTCAAAAATAGGAATAAGTTTTTACTTACTGGTATATAAGGTTGATCTGGTAGTGGTATTTCAAAAGGTATATCAGTATCCATAAAATCAGTATTGTCTAACATATCAAGTGAGCCTTCTTCAATAGCCTAGAGAGAGAGAGAGAGAGAGAGAGAGAGAGAGAGAGAGAGAGAGAGAGAGAGAGAGAGAGAGGTATTTCAAAGGCAGTATTCTTTCTTCAATCACTTACTTCACTCAAATCCAAGAAACGATTAAAGAATATAAAGGCCATTCTTTCATTACCAACAGCCTACATTGAAAATATATATGTACATTGTTAGTACATTGTTAGTACATTCTCTATCTCACATTGTCTACTAACCTTACAATAATTTCCAGCTTCATAAAAAGCTCTATCAGCAGGTATTACATCAGTATGACGTAACATAGATACTGATAACTTAGCTACTATACCACTTAACTGTGGTACATGGTGACAAGCAGCTTGTGTTGACATATAATGAGCTATTAATAGATACTGCTCAAACTCTCGATAACTCAAACTTCCAGACTCTGATGTCCGAGCAAGTTCCTCGACCTACAAAATTGACAATTGTACTTAATATCAAACACCTCTCTCTAAAATGTTAATACAATCTTAAGTAGTTATTAGTTCTGTAGGAGGTCCACACTTTGCTGTAATAGGGTGTAGATTTTTTTAATACACAACAAAGTATGGACTTCATAGCTCAACTTAGAGAACTTTAAAAAGAATATGTCTTTGACAGATTACTACATTTGATGAACACAGAGAGCTATTCTCTATTACTGACCAGTGATAATAACATATTCCTTAAGCTGGCATATGTGGAGTAAGCACTAGGACCTTCAAGGTTCTCTCCAAATACTTCCAGACATAATCTTTTGTAGATGTTAAAGTTTTGTGGTGTAGCTGGAGGTTTGTAAGTTGTATATAATTTAAGAGCGGAGAGTGTGGCATTGTTTTTGATGAGGTCTGCTGCATAAAGTGCGACATACTTATCCAATATACTAGGACCCTATGAACAAGAAAAGATGATAGAGAAAGACAATGAGTGAAAAGGAATAAGGAAGAGATGCAGAGAGTGACATAAGAGGATGGTAAGTTTCTTAAGTTAAGTGTTTTCTTACCTGTTGTTTAGCTAGTTCTAGACATTTGTCCCATTCTCCAGCTTGCATGTACATTTTAAGAGCACCGTCAGGATCAACACTCTTCATCTAATATATGTTTACAATGTAATAGTTATTATATACTAGATAATGTACCTCTTCTGGTCTGTTCTTTTGTTTTAAGAACTCAATATATGCCTGTTCAACATATTGCTCAAATCTATAGTAAAGAGAGATCATGTTGATCTTACAATATATACCTAAGTACCTTGGTGCTATGTTCTGTGTAACATGACGTGCTTTATCCCATTCCTCTCCAGTAATAAACATATCAATACCTTCTTTGATCATATCAACACTTAAGAATAGTTCACCAGCCTATATGGAAGGATAGATGGATGGACAGACAAAGTGTGGATATTATAATCTTACCATTCCATATTGGTTAATATTAGCCAGTCTATCACAAACTAATGTCACTACATTTGTCTCTTTCTCTGGAGTGAACTTACTACACAAGTCAACAGCCTATATTATATACACAATATAATATCAATTACATTAATAGTATATACTTTGTTCCAACATTGTATTAAGAGATCAGTATTATCACAGTTCTGTACTGTTAACTGAAGATACATGTCAATAGCTCGACTATATTCTCCGCTATTTTCCCACGTCTTAGCTTGTGATAGGAGGTCTTGATAGTTTCTGTAGAAATAAGGAATAAGATCATGGTCATACAAAGTGAGCTGACTTACTTGCCACTTTTGGCTGCCATTTCTCTCTGGAAATCATCAAGCTATTTTTTGCACAAGAGCACAAGTTCAAATATATGTTCACATAAATCAAATACCTTATGTGGTAAGTATTCTTTAGTAATGCGTAGTGCATCAGACCACATATCAGCCTCCTGATAGTGAGAAAGAGTACATATAAACAATATTAAACATCATAGCAATATTACTTTATAATTTGTGACAACCAAATCAGGTCTGTCAGCTCGTAACAAAAAGGTCTCTGCTTTCTGAAAGTCTTTCTTTGAAAAGGCTACTCGTGCCTAAAGTAAACGGATGAAAAGATTATAGAACATATCAGAGGAACATAGCGGAGGATATACTTGTCCTATGAGGACATCAGGCAGGCTCTCAGGAGAATATTTCTCAGCAACATGTTGGGCGGAGTCCCAATCTTGTTGATGTACATACCTGAGAAGGAGAGGGAGGAATATGTGATGTGGGTATACGTGTGCATGTACATACATTAGGACGGCTTCTTTGGGTCCTCCTCCTTGGATGAATTCTGCTTCTGCTTCTTTGAATTTACCCTAAATGGGTGTGGCTTATTGATATTTTTGGGTGTGGTTTTTCTGTACCTCGTCTTCTAAATACAGTGCATATTTCATGTGAATATCTGGTAGCTTAGATTTGAGACCAACTTTAGCTATTTCAAAGGCAAAATCAAAGGAACTAGAGAGAAAGAGTGATCATTACAAACATAGATATACAGACACAAACATAGATATACAGAGTCACAAACATAGATATACAGACACAAACATAGATATACAGACACATACAAATTTTCTGTTGCATAATCTATAGCTGCCTCTAATAAGCCAAATTTTGACAACAACTTAACAGCAGATTCTCCACCTACACACATTAATTAACTATTAATAACTAGTTATGTAATCCACATTACCTAGACTCTTAGCCCAAAGATATGCTACTTGATTAGCAGCATTTGATCCACCATGACTTTTAGCTACCTGTATGTATAGTAAGTAGGAAAACATCCATTCATTCAGTCATCCTTTATTCACTAACTCTATAAGCATCATCCCATAAGCTATGTGTCCTGTACATATTTACTGCTGACTTCCATTCATTAGCTTCAATAAAATGATGCTCAGCTTGTCTGTATTGTCTATCACCCTCCAACTCCTATATACCATATAAGGAAGTATTAAAAGAAGTACTATTGTATATGTTATAGGAGTAATGTTATGTACCTTTGCTAAGTGTAGGTGGGTATCTGGTAGTATGTCAGGATGATATGTAGCTACTAGTTTGATCATTGGATCATACTGTAAAGAGAAAATTATAATAACTGATACATCTCTCTCTCTCTCACTCTCTCTCTCTCTCTCTCTCTCTCTCTCTCTCTCTCTCTCTCACCTGTTTATTCTTGTTATACATACTAATAGCAAGGTCATGTTCATCTACTAACACATAAAGTCGTTCAGCTTCTCTTAGTCGTCCTTCTTTCTCTAACTCTTCCGCTTTAGCCACGTATACTCTGTGTACTTCCTCACTCTCCATACACTCTGCAGCTATTCTATAAGCTGGTTCCCATTGATCTGCTTTTATATACATCTCTACAGCCTCTTTAGATAAACCACCTTTTATATAGAAAGATTCAGCCAACTATAAAGAATTAATTGTCAGATAATGGATATGTTACAATGTAGTTAGATCACTGATGTTATCTAAAGTTTAGTAATGGTAGCTATCCTAGATCACTGTAGTAAGAACTGATGTTCATTAGTCTAGAATTTACTAATGGTAGCTATCCCAGGTCACTGTGGTAAGTACTGATGTTTACTAGTCTAGAGCTTACTAATGGTAGCTATCTTAGGTCACTGTGGTAAGTACTGATGTTCACTAGTCTATAACTTACTAATGGTAGCTATTCTATTTCACTATCATTGTACTATCTTACTTGATAGTTTTTTATTGAGGCATAATGGTCAGCAATCTGTCTAAAATACTCTCCAGCTACAGACGAATCTTGTGTCTCTGCTATTTGTGCAGCTTTATTCCAATGACGACCTTGAATAGCAGCTTCAATGGCCTTCAAGACATTACCAGCTTCAATATAATGCATTATAGCAGCCTCATATTGCTTTTGAACACACAATTGATCACCCCACTGTTCTTCCAAACTGACTACTTCACTAGGGTACGCACCACGGGCTAGTTCCACTGCTCTCCTAAAGGCTCCACCTCTTCTGTAAGCCTCCATTGCTTCTTGATAGAGGCGAGCTTGTTCATAGAGCTCTCCTGCTTTTTCATGGAGTCCTCCTTTCATCAGTGAAGTGGCAATTTGTTGTAGAAGATCCAAATGTCCAGCTAGTTCCTAGTTGATGATATTGGTGTGGATGAAGGTGTAAACAGTGAGGGTGAAATGGTACATGTATATGTATGTGGTGAGGGTGAGAATAGTGAGGGTGAAATGGTACGTGTATATGTATGTAGTGAGGGTGAGAATATTGAAGGTGAAATGGTACGTGTATATGTATGTGGTGAAGGTGAGAATAGTGAGGGTGAAATGGTACATGTACATGTATGTGGTAAGGGTGAGAATAGTGAGGGTGAACTAGTGAGTGATGTTGATGAAGGTAAAGGTGCATGTATTACTGCTCTTACAGAATGTTGCATAACCAATCGAGCTGCTTTAGCTGGTAGTCCAGCCTTCAGATATAGGTTAACAGCAGAATGAAGATCACCTTCTTTTTCTCTCATTTCTCCAGCTCTCTCTTCTTGACCAGAGTCTAACAACCACTGGAGATGTGAGGCTTTAAGACCCTCAAGATCAGCGTGACCCTGTAATTAAGATATCATAATTAATAGTACACTTGTATCATTGCTGACAGTCATCTCAGCTACAATAATGGCATCCTCCCAACGACCTAGCTCCTTGTACATGTCCATAGCTTGTTGGGCATCGCCTCTCTCTAATAAAAGACGTTCAGCTTGTTTAAATTGTTTGTTTAAAATGGCCACTTTAGCTTGTACTAAATAATGATGACTACCATCGTGACCCTGGAGAAGAGGACAATGGATGAATAGATGGATGGATGGATGGATGGATGGATGGATAGATGGATGGATGGATGGATGAATAGATGGATGGATGGATTAGTAATGGATAGACAGAAAGCTGGATCAATGGATGTACAGAAAGATACATAGTTGGGTTAATGAACTGTTCATGTACTAACAGTTTCTATTGTGATTTGGTTAGCTAATGTGTTCACATCTCTCAAGTATTTGGCTTTAGAAATATCACCAACAGCTGCATAACACCTATAGAGACAATTTAATAGAAGGAGTTAACAAAATAGCTGACCTTTCTGCCATTTTGAGTTGTCCTTCTTGCAGTGTTAGTCCAGCTAATGTTCTCCACATTGCTTCTGCTTCTTTTGTTAACTCAAGTGTCTCTAAAAACTGGAGAGCTCTTAAATGATCTCCATCATCAATAGCTACAAGAAAAGAATAAGAAGTTACATCTACATTGTCATTAAAGCTCTCTCTCTTTCTCAAGTTAAGTCAAAATTATCATGTCACACATGTAACCATTCAAGTCTTAAGAGTTCAGTTTTTCTGGTCTTACGTTAATAATATCCACTGACCTGTTCCAAATTCAATTAGTCCTTCATCGAGACGATATGATATGGTCTCTACACCACTTTGTACAATAACTTGTGTCTGCCCTCCTTGTCGCTCAAGTCCTACAACTTCTCCTTTCATTGGAAACATGGTGACTTTATCAGGAGTATCAATGTTGTACCAAACGCAGAGACTGGCTCTGTTCTGAGCTACGACTACATCACTTTGAGGTACCCACTACAGAGAATGGACAGAGGATGGATCAATGGACAGATAGAGGATGGATCAATGGACAGATAGATGCATGAAGATGGAAAATGAACAGATGGATGAATAGATGGATAGATGGATTGATGAACAGACCTGAACATAGGAGCAATAGGAGAGCAATGGAGTCATGGTTTCATTCATCGTATCATAAAGATGTAGCTATAACATATACACAAAACATTTAGACATTCTATAACATAATATATTGTAATATGTACTTTTAATTTCTTGTCACGAAACAACAATTTACGACCAGTTTCATTCAACTATTATAAGGTATGATAAAGTAGTTATAAAGTAGTTATAAAGTGATACTATTACTAGTGACTATTCACCTCTAACCAGTTGATCTTAGTCTCATGATTTATAGTACCAATTGTAATTCCCATAGTAAGATCAACTAAAAGGAAAATACATTTATACATACAATGAATTAAATGTAGTACATGTACATGTGTACATGAGTACATTAATGTAGTAGACACTTACGAATGCTGATAGTATGGAGATCAATTAGATAGGCTAATTTCTTACACTCTTCTATATCACGTTGTTTTCTTTCATTGATACGAACGCTAAACAAAATAAAATCACTTAAGTTGATTTCAATATGGGTCTAGTGGATTGAGAACGAGGCCATTACTGGTATGAGTACGAGATTTTGATAATACGAGTGAGGTATTCATAGTTAACCTGATGAGATGAGGGTTCATGACTTCGGTCCGTACAGATCCTAAGATATCATTGATACCATATTCCACTAAAGTAAGTTCTCCAGCATTGAAGATCATACCGACATTCTCATTCTCAAAGTAAAACTTTTCATTACCTCCTGTATCAGCCCATAGGATCTTAAGAAATATCACATTCAGTTGATATCATTACTGTCTTCTCTCTTACCTCACTAAGTTTACAGTTACTCATATCTCCCAATAGTAGAGTAGACGAAGTATGAGCAACAAGGTAACGATCTTTTCCCATAATGTCCACCTTCTCAATCTCATACCCATAATTTGATTTTAAGATGACACGAGCACCAGTCCCTAGATTCTTCACAACAACCTACATATAAAATAGTACAGTACCTCATAATGGAGACCAATTACATGTTATGTAATCACTACAATGCAATCAGTTTTCGAGTTACATATAATGTATATATTACTGTTTTAATATAATGTATTATTAATATAGCTAATAGAAATATTTGAATGTTTCATTTCATTTCTATTACCTGACTTGGTCCAACGTAAGTGAGTTCAAATTTATTTCTATATGTCACACGTTTGAGACAACAATCAAAATTATCTACAGCACCACATAATGATCCCTAATATAACAATATAGGATGACATGAATTAACTACATTTTAATCTGGAGAACATCACTATTACATTATATTATCATAAATGTTATATAGAGGATAAAAGTTCTCTCTATAATCACATTAAAGACATTAATTATTCTTATGTATTTCAGTGAAATGTCTATGCAGTGACACTTTAGGACCTTGGGACCTAAAGAAGTCTCCTTAATACAGAGAGGTTCTACTATAGAAATGTCCAAAAAATAGAGGGTTAATTACAATGAGAATATCCCTTATAATTAATTTAATATAAGATTCCATTGTGTACATGTACTTACTGATGTTAATCTAGTACCATCTCTCTTCCATGTTAGAGCCGTTATTGTGTAAAGATTGGGAATAGTTTTAGGCGGGGCCTCGTCCCACATTTCTTTACGAGGAGACCAATTGTACACCCGCAACCTTAGGTGGAATTAAACTCATATAATATTGTTATGATTTTACTATACTGCAGTCATTGACGGTCATTGTCTTACCTATCAAAGCTACCTAATACAACAGTTTGTCCACTAGGACTAGTGGCTGCACACATAAACTCTTTCTCATCATCCTCTCTTGAATAATCAAATTGTTGAACTGGCTTACCTAGAATGTAGCCACACTAAGAGTGATGTTATGAGGATCTTATGAGGGGATGTACCTGCGTGACTGTAGACTATTACTCTCTTATCACAACCAGCTGCAATTATCGTAGATAGTCCCCAAGATAATGCATATGGTGGACAACTGTGTTTACAGACTGGACCCTAGAATTGTCATGTAAAGTAGAGGTGTGGCTATGATGTAATAATGATGTCATTGTGTACCTTGGAGAGCTCTGATTCACCTTCAAAGGTGTACCTCACTATAGTACCATCGGCATGTCCACAGAGAATGCCTTGACCAAAAGGACTGTTAATGGACAAATACATTGAGAAATGGATGAATAAATTTGAGTGATAGACAGATGAATCAATGAATAGATACATGATTTTGATTGATGAACGAGCAATGTATGAATATGTGTGTAAATGGATACATGATTTGAGGAGATGTTACAGAAATGGATGAATGTATCAAAGAATGGATGCATAATTTGGAACAGACCTTGAGACAAGAGAGACAACATAGGAATCTGATGAGTATATAGTTTGAGATTTGCTTCCTTTAGATCCAGCCAACTTTACTTTACCATCAGCTAGACCAAACACAAATGAAGACTGTTGTACCGGCCAGACCAGTGTAGTCACTGCACTCTGTTATAGAAAACCTTATAATCTATCTATCTATACAATTGTTTATTCATCCATTCTACCATCTATTATACGTCCATCACATCAACTATTTGTCTGTCTAATGAAACATTCATCCATTCATCTCTGTCCATTATTCTATCCATTCATCTATTAATTCATCCATCCATCCATTTAGATCTACACAAAGTTATAAACATACTTGTAGAATAATTTTGTTACAGATGACTTTCTTTTCACCCCTATAATTAATAATAATAAATGATGTCATCAATATAATTAGCAATAATAAATGATGTCATCAATAAATTAAGTTACCATTTCTCTCCAATCTTGTATACAAATATAATATTATCTGATTGACCAACAGCTATTTTAGCAGAGTCTGGAGAGAAGGCCATTGCAGTCACTTGATAGCTTTTCTTACCTAACTGTAAATAGAAAAGAGAGTAGTACTTACCTCCATGTATATCGGCCTCATTCTCAAACCATGTGGTATGGGAATGAGAAGAAAGACACAAATGGTATTTAGTAGACAAAGAATACTTTAAAAGCTATTGATTTATTTATTAGTAAGTAATGTGAGGGACATGTCTTATAGTCAATGAGAAATTCTATTATCCAGTCTCAATTTTCTAATACACTTATAAGTTCCTGGTACTAACTCCAGCTATAGTAAATGATGAACATATGTATTATGAAAGAAAGGTCTTGACGCTGGAAACATTTCTTTTCTTTTAAACATTTTTTAATGGTTGTATCAAGACCCTTCATTGTATTATTATAACTTGATTACATGTATAATGTATAAAGTATATGTATATGTACATACGTCAGGATTAGCTGGTTTGGTAGCAAATTTATCTCTCTTCTCTCCATGTTCATCAAACAACAGAACTACTCTGTCTATAGTACACACGGCAAGTTTACTATTGTTGGGGGCCCATGCTAAAGCTGTAACTTTAGCAGCACTGTCCTGGAAGGAAAGCAAACAGATTAAGTAATCCTAATTGACACCTATCTATTACATTATGATTTACCTGGGGCTGAAGTAAAGTCTTCAAATGTTTTAGCTGCATTTTACTATAGGCGATCTCTCCCCTCAAGGAATATTCATCTGTTTGTTGGTCGCTATAGTAACCAAATTCCTCCCACTATAAAAGTATAACTAATTATGAAGAGGTGCGGCTATTTATTAAGTTGTATTGCGCATGCTCGAATAATTCTTGAGCACATGGTCTAAGTAGAAGGTACATCTCTATTTCGTATTGTTAGTGTTATGATTATTTTTTTCATATCTATAGGTTAGTTATTCAAAATGGGTACACATGGATATCGGCGTGGGACTCGGCACATTTTTTCTAGACGCTTTCGCAAGAAAGGTATTTTTCCAAGTTCCCAAAGTATTGTTATCAATAATATTTAATAGGACCTATTCCTTTGTCAACATACATGAGAGTGTTCAAAGTAGGAGACTATGTTGATATCAAAGTAAGAAATTAGTATGTGATGAGGTGTATTAGACAACTCCGCCCTAAATGGGACTTCAAATTTTAACTATTTATATTGTGTTTGTGTTATATATCTATAGTTTATTGACGCATAAAGTATTGTAATCCTTGATGGTATGTTAGTATGTAGCTAGTTAAAATAAAGGTTGTGTTTCAATATTTTGTTATTTTTATTGGAATATAGTTTGGAATACAATATAGTTAGTAGGATAATATAGGGTTAATAAACTACTAGTTAATAACTACTGGTTAAAACAACACTGATCTTATCTAATAACCAATCTCAATTATAAGATGGCACTTTAGTTGTTTTTATTACTTTATTTGTTAAAATTTCTATTGTAATTTATTTTGTATTTCTTGTCCTATTAATTAGGTAAATGGTGCTGTCCACAAAGGTATGCCTTTCAAATTTTATCATGGACGAACTGGCAAAGTATTTAATGTTACCAAAAGAGCTCTTGGAATTATTGTCACTAAACAAATCAGGTAGGTGTGGTCGTTGTTACCATGGAAGCAATATTAGCCATTTTTTGTAGGAACCGTATTATTGACAAGAGGATACATGTGAGAATAGAACATGTCCAACCATCACGTTGTCGTGAGGACTTCTTTAAAAGAATTCAAGAAAACAAAGCTAAAAGACGTCAAGCACAAGAAAACAAAACTAAAATTAAGGTAAGAGTCAAAATAATGTCCTGATAAATGGATAGATAGATAGATAGCTGGATGGATAGATGGACAGATAAACAGATGGAGGGTTAATAATTAGACAAAATGGATGATAAAAATTTCATTCGTTTGTTCTTTAATTGTTTGTTTTTTACTTGCTATAGCCTGGTGACTTGAAAAGAAAGCCTGCCCAACCTCGTGAAGGACATTTTGTTAAAATGAAAGGAAAAGACATTGAACATTTGGAGCCAATACCGTATGAATTTTTGGGCTGAAAAACTTGTTCATGATAGCAATGTTTTATTCAGATATAAAAATGTATTTGAAATTACATATTAAGAGTTTGAGACCAATTTTCAGTTCCCCACTCCTGTCCCGTTTAGGAACGAATTGTGTGTAGATTACGGGGTAATTATTAAAATGGGTGGGGCTGGATTACGGATCAACGGACGTCCGTTGTGCATATAACGACAGTGTAAATAGTGAAACAAGTCATGTGGCTTTTCGGTCGAGCAACAACAGAATCAGCAGATAACACGACACTAAACGAAGTAACGCACGCCCAGAGACAGAGGAGTAAGCAAATTGTCTGGCTCAGAGAGCAAGTCCAGAGGTAAAGAAAGTATAAAAGTAATAAAATCAACAATATTATTTTGTTGTTTTATTAATAGTATTGTTGAAGTAGAAAGAGATAGGAAATACCAAGTTAGCTTTCCTGTTAATGAACATACAATCACTCTTGATATGTAGGTGTCCTAGCTACCTTTAATTATTCATCCATTGTGCCACAAATGTGTCGTATTTTCCATGACTTTTATATCTGTCCATTGTGCCATTACTATCCTCCCATTCTTGTCCATTGTACCACTGCCATGTGTCTGTTCCTTAGTGTATCTGTCCATTCTACCACCACATTGTCCATTGATCCTTTTCTATAACTTAATATCTTTCTTTATTATTTAGATTTTTATCAGAGAGGTTTCCGTTAGAAGGTCCAAAAGTTACAGCATCACCTTTTTTTGTCCATCCTTGGGTGGATAATCAGGTAAAACTGGTATTAAAAACTGGTTTGTAATCAAACTATCTATTCCCAATCACTGGGATTTATTAAGAGGGGAGGGTTCTAATTACCTTTTAAACGATGGCTCAAAACAGCTGAGTCATCATATTCCTCAAGGACCAATGTATAAGAGCTCCTTTATTTCTCTTAATTAATTATATGTTATTTTTAATTCTATATCACATTATGTAACCATTTTGTAACATTACACCTGATCAAAAGTGATCATACATTTACACGTACAACTTTTGACTTGATGTGATAGATACGAGTTAGTATCATATCACATAGTATCAGCAATTATCATGTCACATAGTATCAGTGATTATCATATCACATAGTATCAGTGATTATCATATCACATAGTATCAGTGAAAATTATTACTATGATTTCTTACTTATCCCTTAGATGATAGTGACTGGTTGTCCATTAATACAACAGGTAATATTATACTTAATATAACTTTTATTACGTGCTATTACTCACAGTTTAATCCACACTCTAATCTTGGTCTGGTTATTAAAGAAGTTATTACTCACTTTACAAATAATCCTCCGCTGTTTGATACTTCTGGTGGTATCACCATGGCAACACAACCAACAATGCCTATGCCTGTTCCTCAATTGTAAGAAATTTGTTTTATGGTGTTCATGCTCAATGAATGAATGAACGGGTGGATATGCCAACAACATAGAATGTTAAATGAACAAATGATATTAATAAACTGTCAAGACAAACAAATTATATTAAAGAACACGAAACATATCAGCAATGATATGACAGTTTGTATGAACATCCAATCCTATTGATCATAACAAAACCAAAGCAATAAATACTATAGAAGCCAGTGGGACAGTCATGACCTCATACTTTATTGCTTAATGTTTAGGGTTTAGGGAATAGTAAAGCAGACAATCAGGACCTCAGGCTACATCACTTAATGTTTAGAGTTTAGGGAATAGTAATAGGCAGTATTATATATGCTATACTTGGACTGTGTCACTGGACTTCTATAATATACAATATACAATTAAATATCAATGATAAAAGTACTTAACAACAAATCAAAAATTCCAGACAATAACTAAGTCTGTCATTAATTTTATGTCCTTTCTTAACTACTACAACTTGTATGTGATAAACCTCTCTTTTTAATAGTTCTTACAGTCCTAATGTTCCTGTACCATATTCACCTTACACCTTCTCTTCAGAGCCTCAATCTGTTAATTATCTGAGTTCTAATAATTATGTTGACAGTCCTTCTGTGCCTAGGAGATCATCTAGTCCTTCAACAGCTGCAGTTGTTGACTCTCCAAAGACTTCATCTGGCTATTCTGTACCAGCTGGACTACCAGGAATGTCAGAGAAAAGGTAAAGTCATTTTCAACTATATTTATGAATAGGTAGATTATTATAACAGTGGGGGCTGCCCCCCCTCCCCTGTTCCTACTCCACAGTATAATAATGTCATCTCTTGTATTAAGTTATATAATCATTGTATTCATGCAGCAATGAAGACCTTGAAAAGTATCTCAATGACGAAGATGCTGTAGTTCTTATTGATAAATACATCTCTGGACTAGAAGTGGTAAGCTCATACATAGGACGGACTGACTGATAGACAGACAATTAAGTATGCAGATGAACAAACAGACAGACATATGTGGTGTAATAGACACACCCCCTATATTCTTTATAGATAAAGAAAGTACAAGAAGAGATGGAAGCAGTTTTTCAGCAAAATGAAGAGTTAGCAAGTAAGTTATTGACTGAGGGTTATGTAATGTAATGTTATGTATTCTAAACTAGGAAACAATTTAGAGAGAGAACCTCGTTTGCAAGAACAATGGAGTAAATTACAAGATAAAGTAAATGAAATTTTAACTTGAAATGATGTATTTTAAATGTATCTTCTTAATAGTTAGTAGAATTACAAAGCGTAAGAGATAAGTTTGAAAAGTTGGGTAAACAGCAATCACAAATGATAGAAGTGAGTACTGTTATTGTAATATGTGAGTTTATTGTTATGTTTGTTCTCCCTCTCTTCCTTAGAGATATGATAGACGAAATGTTGTCTCTCAATTAAAAACTATGACTCAAGAGGCTGACACTGAATCTGAAATTATTGCAGAAGATTTTTTAGATCAAAAATCTGATGCAGCTAGTTTTGTACAATCATATATACAACAAAGAAAGGTAATGATAATACAATAACATAACTACCATTAGTAAGCTCTAGACTAGCGAACATCAGTACTTACCACAGTGATATAAGATAGCTACCATTAGTAAGCTCTAGACTAGTGAACATCAGTACTTACCACAGTGACCTAGGATAGCTACCATTAGTAAGCTCTAGACTAGTGAACATCAGTACTTACCACAGTGACCTAGGATAGCTACCATTAGTAACTTCTAAACTAGTGAACATCAGTACTTACCACAGTGACCTAAGATAGTATAAGCTCTAGACTAGTAAACATCAGTATTTTATTTCAGATAGCAATTTTAATTGATCATTTTCTGTATTTTTTTAGTTATATCACTTGAGAGGCTCCAAATCAGAGATGTTAAAATATCAAAGAAGATGACACATTTTAGACAATAATTATCACTGTTAAAATTCACTCCATTACACGTATATACCAACAATGTCCTAATAATGATGTATTACAAAAAATTATCAGATATTCTTACAGTAATGATTATTATTGTAGTCAAATTATTATTTAAATATTAATTTTTAACAAATACTGGTATTATTGAAGTAGTGTGTGTCCTGTTCAGTTAACAAGATACTAAATATGATCACAATCAATTTATTAGTTGTTAATTTCAATTCTGCCATCTGTAGCCATTTCATTGAGTGCCTTAGCTTGTAACTTCTGTTCTTGTGCACGTTGAAGGCATTCTTGTTTGACTTCAAATAAACGATGCAGGTCTTTCCACATTTTCACTTGTTTCATAGAGAACTCGTGTGTGTCTTTAATATCTCTCTGTTTGTCACGTAAAGCACGACCACGATTTTCTTGTTCTTGTATTTTTCGTGTCAACAGATCTCGCATGCTTTTCTTCTTCTCAGCAGGATCTTTAGACACCATTACTTTCATTTCAGCTTTCACTCTCTGGTCGTGCAAATGTACTGACTCCAGTTGGCAGTTGAGTAAATGATACTGGCTTTCTTCATTCATGCATTCTTCCCACAAAGTCTTGACTTGTCTTTCTAGTTGGGCACGATTGCTTTGTAGTCCTGCAGCTAGACTGTCATAGGTAGATTTCTTTTCCGTGTGGGTATTCTTGATTTCTTGATGTTGTTGACGGAGTGGTCTCACTTCTCGTATCAGAGGAGCTAGTACAGCCTTCTTATCTTCTATAATTCCCTTTAGTTGCTCTACATTACGGGACATATCCTTTAAAGTCTCCTCCTTTTTTGAGTCCAGTTCACTCTTGACGTTTGATACTTTCTCTAAATTATCCTGAGTGCTTCGAAAACCAGACACGCCTTTTCTCTTCTCCATAAACTCCAACAGTTCTTGAGCATTCTCATCTCGAGACTTAATGATTTCTTCAGTACGAGAAAGGACACCATACTCAGCTCTGAATGCTGAGAGCTCAGCCTTTTTCATCTTGTACGTATTACTTATTACACGGAGACGATCAATATACTTACGAAACTCATCCTCTCGGACCAATTCAATTCCTCCTAGATCATCAAGCTGTTTCTGTTTCAATTCTAATTCTTTTTCTAGCTCATTCACTTCATCAATTAATGTCTGGACAGTTTCTGCTGCTGTTTGCCGTTTGTGAGCAATAATTGATGCTTGTTGTCGGAACATTGTCATATTCTCTTGTCCAGTTTCGTCCTCTGCCATTTTCTTTTCCATCAGAACCCGAATCTCTTCATTTACTTCATCAATTTGTTGTTGAATAACTTCAAGATCTAATTCACTCACAACAGGTTCTGAAAGTACTTTCTCTAATTCTAGACACTGTTTTCGTTTTGTCTCCACTTTCTTTGGCAAATTCTCTCCAGCTAACAACTTTTGTACTTTGTTCTCCTCTTCAATCTTTGATATAACTGTTTCAGCTGTCAGACCTTCTGTAGTGTTACGTATTTCATCAAGTTCCTGACTCGTTCTTTGTAGCTTTTGCTGCATATGAACTAACTGTTCTTTCTGGTCTTCCTTTTGTTTCTTCAATTGTAGCCCTTTAGCTCTCTCCTTACGTAACTTTTGTGCTGAGTCCAGCATCTCTTCATGATTGGGGAAGGACTCTACACGTCTACGCAACCTCTCTAACTGTCTTTCTAGCTGTTTTTTCTCCTCTTCCATTGATTCGATATCTCGACGTACATCAGCTGTATTGTATTCAGAAGATCGCTCCATTTCAACTGCTTTATGTAATTCCTTAAAATGCTCCATCATACTTTGGTAAGTTTGATAGGTTTCCTCCACGACCTCGTCTTGCAAGAACTCAAGTGGGACCTCAATCTTAACCAAATATCGTGCAAGATAAGCTCTCTTTTTGAGATCTGGGGCACGATTGAGTAGCCAAGCCATTAGGGGGTAGATAGTAGCTTTCTCACCTTTTATCAAACCTTGACGGAACGCATTCATACCTTCTCCTGTATCTGATTTAGGTTTATAGTTGAATAATCTCAATGTACTTAACAGTCTCAAGGCTGTCTGTTCTGGTGGCTCATCTCTGAGGTCTACTTTTTGTTCTGGGTCAATTTCGGCAATGACATCATTGAGAACTTGCATAAGATTCAGTGAGTCTAGTGAATCAAAGGTGATTATAGTGTAACTTTTATTGTAAGGCTCTTTTTTGAGTTTGTCCACTATAAAACGAAGTTGTTCACTCATGGTCTATGACTGGGTTTTTCGTTCTTGGGTTCCACAGGACTTTCAGGAGGAGGAATGACGTACTGGGGTTGTTTTGTTATGTTGCTTAGTAACGTCTTGTTCTAATGCGCATGTGCAGAAGATAGACCGCGTGGTATCCAGCAACCACCTGATCCAGTCTTCTAAACTAAACTTCCTTTCTCAGTTGTTGGACAGCGAACCAGGTATTCAAAGAGCTCTGACCAGGCTGCCCCTTTGCTGCCGCCAACTACCTCTTTAGACTGCAACTGTTTCTTCGTGAAAGGAAGGGTCTTTTTATCACTCCAATCAAACACTATAGTAAGTGACGTCGCATTCACGTACCAAGTACTAGATTCTTTCCTATTTTCTCTTAGTTATTATCTTTAGGTTTTGGGACCGATAAGTGCTACTACAGGTATCAACTATATTATTAAGACTTAATCACAGATTGATCTAGTAACTTTTAATTCATACATATACGCGCACACAAAGAAGCATTTAAAGATGGCTGATGTGGCTGTACTACACCAGCAACATGGAGACCTAGCGAATAAACTGACGTATTTAGAAGAACCCATTCGAGACACCAAACCAGCAACTACCCGAACTCAGACTAGACCAACCATGAATAGCACAAAGAAGGCATGGCTGAAATCTACACCAATCAGTGAACAACCTGAATCAGGCGACAAGTTTGGCAGCTCAACAGTTAAGGAAGAGAAGGACACATACGATCAAGAAAGTGGAATGATTATCCCTCAAAATGGCCAAGTTAATACCATATGAAATCATTGTTGTTTTATATGTCCAACTTATTGTCTGTTAGATTAGATCACTTGTCCATCAATTAGTCAGCTGAGTATTCATCTATTCACTGAGATATCTATCCACCTTTTTTTGCAATCCATCATTTAGTTAGCTGTGTGTCCATTTAAGTTTGTCTATTGATCCATTTACTATTGTCTATACATCAAGTTGGTGTTTATTTATCTCTTGTTATTCATCTCACTCTTCAGAGTCGTATCTTTTTATTGAATTATCAATGTACATAATACTCTATTGTAAACAATCTCTAGTGAGAAAACAATGTTATCTTAATTTTCTCATTTTCTTTTTATACTTTGACATGTTTCTCTTCAATTTTAGAACTGGGAAATGGCACAAAATCCAGGCAGTTGGCCAGCACTCAATGAAACAGCACCAAAACCTCCCCCTAAAGAAAAAGACTCCCCACAGCTCAGAGACCAGAAAAAGGTAGTTACTTTAACAATGAAAATATACAATTCATTGTTTACTGTTAACCATGTGCAGCTGTAATACATTGATGTAAGTTATCTGCCCTACCTTGTATAATAGCCAACACAATAATTTCTAAGATAACATGTGTGTATGTGTTTATGCTAATATATCTTTGTCGTCTTGTACGTGTCCATGTTTCTTTGTCACGTGTGTATGTACATATATGGATGTTCAGTTCAGTCTTTGGCTGGTGGACTGTGCTTTGTTAGACAATTGCAATTATTTTATTTTGGCTTACTACTCTTAATATTATAATCTTTAAAGTCAACTCAGTCTAAATTTGTATGGGGATTACATAGCACTAACATTATGTATTGTAATGTGCTGTGTGTGTTCTTTATATTAGTATGTATTGTCTATTGGGATATTGCAGCTGGTGTTGATGTTGTATTGTGTATAGGTCCTGGACAAAGAAACCACAAGAAGTCTTAATCAGGATGTTGTAGACCAAAAGTTGAATGGAAGTAATGGAAAGAAAAAGAGTAAGTATAATGAGTGAGGAAAGAGTGGGTGGGGTTGATTGTTATGTGAAAGCTAGTAAGTAGTGTAGTGTAGCCATTATTGAGTTACCACAGTGAGGTGCTTTCCAGTTGATGCTCTCTGTGTAATTAAATTGATATCATTTTGTTTTCAATTACGTTTATATGTTCTCGTGTTTTTGTGTTCTTTTCATGTTTTCTTGTATATTAGACTGAGATCTTTTACGTAACATATGAAGCTACCAGAAACATAGTATAGAAAATAAGTTCAAAACAACTTGCCTTTAAGCTATCAAATGAAAACACAGGTCAAAATTGACTGTACACTGAGTCACAGGTCAAAGGTCACTAACACAGCTGTATACATTATTATCTGTGGAGTGTGTTTCATGTTGTCACTGCTACATGACAGACAAGTAGCATGTACATGAACACAGTGGTTTCAATTATGTAGCATGTGTTGGCCTGGTGCTATTGGTTAACTTCTAACTATAGGTGAAAGTTTAATGAGATCATAGCTTACTACAATAGCTAGGCAGTTCCAGTGAAAGTTGTTATTGATGTCACAATAAGGCAGTGTTAATGTCAACATGTTTTTTGTCTTAAGGGTTGACTATAGATTGCTGAATGTAATAGTTGTCATGTGAATGGACCTCTTTGCAGCATGTTTGTTAGTATGAATGTGACAATACTGTGGGTATAACCCTATAATATTGTTGTGACACATTTTAGGTGAAATAGTGTGTAATTGTACTGTTAAATTTTGACACTACTCAACACCTTGATGTGATGATGTGGTATTGGATGGGTGGAAAGATAAAGATGGCCAATGAAATGGAGAGAGACAGACAGCTCAATGAATGATAGAACAGATTACTTTCAGTGTCTATGTAAAGATTACAACTTACATACCAGTGATGTACATACCATAATGATGATATTGGAGGTGTTATTACTCCAAAACACAAAGTGTCTTAATTATAGCAAGTATGTATAGTGTCCATAGTGTCTACAATGTATGTGCTATGATAACATATGTCAGTAGGTGTTAATACTTAACGTTCAGGTGTGTATCTATTATTTCCTTCAATGTTCCTTCTTGGGTGTGTAGGTGGCAACAAACAGAAGTGGGTTCCTCTGAACATTGAACCACCAAGTCGACCTCCGCCCTCACGAGGGTACTACCGACACCGTGGGGAGTCACGGGATCATTGGCACTCGTATGGACGACGTGATAAAGACAGGGACTTTGATAGGGATAGACGAGAAAGGGGTAGAGATGGCGGAGGACGATTTGAGAGAGGGAGAGATAGAGTTCATAAACCCCTACGATTTGAACGAGATCATGGTTACAAGTCTCGAGACCACACCCACCACCAACGAAATGATCACTTTGGTGATCGTTATGAAGAACAAGACAATGGATATAGTGGACGAGGAGGAAACTGGCAAGTAGGAGGAGGAGATGGTGACGAGAGAAGCTGGCAATATCCAGTAGCTCCAGGTAAGAAGTACATTGTTGTGGTTTCAAGTGGTTAATATGACCATTGTGGTAGCTAGGCTAACAGTACTTAGTTACCACATTGACCTCAAGTACTTGTGTTGAATTGTCCATCCTGGTTACTAAGCAATTATGGGTGACCATTTTGTTCCTCATCTCTTTTGATCTCTAGGTCCAGGCTTCCAGTATTCTAGTGGAGTATCTATGTATTATGATAGCATGGCAGGTGGTACTGGTGTCTTCTTTTCTCCTTATAATAGTCCATTTGTATATGGTGCTCCTATTTTATCAGTTGATGATACAACATTACATGAATATATTAGAAAACAAATGTAAGATGAATGGAGAGATAAATAGATGAATGAATTGATGGATAACATTAAGTGTTTAATAATTTGATGTCTTTGTTGTAGTGAATATTACTTCAGTGATGAGAACTTACAGAAAGACTTCTTTCTCAGAGGACAAGTAAGAGAGTTGTGCCAACTATTATCAAACTATGTACAGAGAGAGAGAGAGAGAGAGAGGTTGTGTGTTGTTTATTTATAAGTTGTTTTGTTGGTCATTAGTCTTAGGAGTGACAGAGAAGGATCTACTGACAGTTCAATTAGTTGTAGATCACTACTCCCTTTACTCAATGCAAGGAGCTAGAGTAGGGAGTGTGTCTGTATCTGTGTGTGTGCATACTTCATACATTGATTTATTTCTATATATTTTCTAGATGGATAACGATGGGTTCGTTCCACTTGTTGTTATTAGCCGATTCAATCGTGTACAAGCTCTTACACAAGACATAACAGTTATCAAAGAATCACTACAAGGCAGTCCTGTTATTGAAATAAGAAATGATAGGATAAGAAAACGTGGAAACTGGGCAAAATGGCTCATGGGCAAAGGTAAGGCATATTAGGGTGTGACAAGTAGGTGTGGTTTACAAAACCACACCTACAGTGACGCCTTATTTGTGTTTTTAGATGGACAGAACTTGCCTCCTCGTAAAGGTCATCCTTTTAGTAACCCTACTCATTATGGTCATCCTAAATCATACTCTACACAATATTATTATAGTTCTGGCAAAACCAGTTCATCTGTTTACAAGGAGATGACTGATACGACATCTCGTAGTACTGAAACTGCTGCATCAGTTAAAAATGACAAGGAAAACAATGGTTTGTTGTTTCAATTGTGTGTATTTTGTATATGTATAATGGTATTGTTTTGTATCTTGTATGTGTGTCTGTGTGTGATGTGTTTTAAGTTTAGTTAGGTTAATATGTAAAGATTTATGTGTATATATATAATAAATGAAGGGGTTATTGTTGAATGATTAGGGAATGGAGTATGAATTGGTTGATTGCATTTTACATGATCTACAGAGTATATTGGAATATACTAGTATTGATTGATAGTATTTTTACATGATCTACAGAATATACTGGAATATACTAGAATATACTAGTATATATAAGAATGTAATTATTGGGTGTCCTGGTATCTTCAGTTTTTACAACAGGTAACACAACACCAGAGGAACGCTCTGGAGGGAATACGTCTCTAACCACACCTGCTCCCAATGTTCTAGAATGTGGTGGAAGTGATAAAGGAAAAGAGATAACTCCACCCGATGGGATAGTACCATTGGACTCACCTCACACCTCAAAGTCTGAAAGAACTGGCGTGACTCAAAGCAAAGAACAAAGTTATGATGTAAGAAAAGAAGGAGAGTCTGTTTCTGTACAGAGAAAGAGAAAAGGCGGGAAAGTTGATGGGAAGGTAAATGCACTATAGATGCATGGACTGATAATGTAAAGTGTTGTGGGAAAGAAGAATGGGAAACAATTCTTGTGTTGTCTGTGTTGACAGTATAATCAGTGATTTTTGGAGTAGATATGTTATTGGTATGAATTCTTAGAGTACTTAGAATTCTTCACTACATTTCTCTTGGTATGTTTCAGGTTCCCCAAAGAGCACTTCAATTCCCTGATACTTCTGATCAAAACGCAGAAGAGTTGCCATTTTCTTTAGACGAAGACTTGAATTTAGGAGGAAAACAAAACACATCGGAGACATTGCCTTCCAAAGATGAAATAGAGACTGTTGAAGACTTGGCAGATGAATATGTTAAGAAGCTGCTCATCATAACTCAGGCCCCTAGTCAATCAAGGACTACCAATAACAAACAAACTACAGGTTCTTTATTGTCAGCTGAGATATCTCAAGCTATTAGTGATGGCCTGTACTTTTATGAACAAGTAAGACATATTTTTAACCCTTAGAGACTACACATCACAAATATGTAATGACCTCATTGACTTTAGTTACTGGGAAAATACACATGTTACTAATTAATCATTTATTAGTGTTATGCCTGTAATGAAGTTTCAAATTTTTAGGATTAATAAAATTACTACATGGTCATCTATCTTAATTTTAATCAATGGGTATAAAATCTTTCCCACTATTTCAATAATGTGAGTACTGATCTTTAAGGGTTACATTTTAAAAATAGTCCGATAACAGTTTAAAATTATAATTGGGCCAATTGTAACTTTCCTAGAACAACATCAAAGCAATTCACCAACTGTTGATACTCGTGAGGTTTCTTACTGAGAATTGTAGTACTTGTAGTGGTTACGGAGGTGTAATGCATGGAAATGATGTAGGATTGCAGTTTCCAAGTAAACATTGATAAGTACTAAGGTCATGATGTTCATAACCTCACTATTACAATCTTTACAAGTAGCACTTTAGTATTAAGCCATCCAAAGATTATCTTTGACTGAGCTATTGATGTTTAATACTTAATTGTTTGATTACAGGATATGATGATCGATACTGAAACTATGACAACCAGTACCAGAGTAGACGAACCTGCCCATTCTAAAGTACATACTATAGACAGTCACAAAGGGGATCATGTTAAAGATGTTGGCGAAGATGATCTCCAATTTCCCTTGGACGATTGTGAAGAGGACAGTCGAGATGCAGAGTCCAAGTCAAAGCAACAAAATACCACTTCACAGACTCAGACCGATACTACAAGGACTAATACTCATGCTTCACGATCTCAATTTCCTCTTTCACCTGTTAAAGAACAGGAGAATGTATCGACCACGTCATTGCCTTGGTTAGAGAGGAGGGCAAGATTTTACCCTGCACCTATTTTACCAAATAAACCTGCTAAAAATGACAAGGTTAGTTTCTAGCTATAATATACCGGAGCATGTTCAATAGTCTAGAGTTTACTAATAGTAGCTATCCTAGGTCACTGTGGTAAGTGCCGATGTTCACTAGTCTAGAGCTTACTAATGGTAGCTATCCTAGGTCACTGTGGTAAGTGCTGATGTTCACTAGTCTAGAGCTTACTAATGGTAGCTATCCTAGGTCACTGTGGTAAGTACTGATGTTCACTAGTCTAGAGTTTACTAATGGCAGCTATCCTAGGTCACTGTGATAATGTGTTAAGTACTTATGTTACTAGTCTAGTACTTAAGTACTCTAGATCAGTAATATTATTATTGGTTTATTAACAGGGATATGCCAGATATAAGACCAAATACCACAACGACCCTCCCTGTGAGGCACATGTTGGCTGGTTATTAGCTAATAAACCAAGTGGATCACGGGCAAGAACAGATTCTTATGGCTCCTCTCCTGGCGATAACTCTCCTCCTGCCGCCTATTCTATTCCTCTGTTTCAACATCCTTCACACTCTCTTTTAAAAGCTAATGGTTTTCAGCAACAACGTTATGACAAGTATCGCTATCACTGTTTAAGAGGTACTGATTATTAATACTTAGAAATATTTAGTGTTTAAGTTGGTTGTGTGATTTTATAGGCAGAGAAAAAATGGGCATTGGTAAATCGTCTGAAATGAACACGCTCTTTCGTTTTTGGTCTTTCTTTTTACGAACACACTTCAACAGGTATGCATGTATATAGTACTCTATAAATGGTTGGTTGAATGGTTGGTGGGTTGACACCATCTATTGAGTAAAGTCATGTTGACGGTGATCACCAGCTGTTTCATGTATATCTACAATGTGCCTGTATTATTAGATATTGTTGTGTATTATGATGTACTTATGTAATGTCATATAATGCTGTATAATTTATTATTTGTAGGACTATGTACGAAGAGTTTAAACGTTTAGCTCTGGAGGATGCTCAGTTAGGCTATAGGTTGGTCATTGTACACTTAATTAATATAATAATAATAATAATAATAATAATGATAATTAATGTGTCATCGATTCATTATCTTCCTCTCTACATTTTTTTAGGTATGGTCTGGAGTGTTTGTTTAGGTTTTATAGCTATGGGCTGGAGATCAAGTTCCGTCCTGAAATTTTTAAAGACTTTGAAGGAGAGACACTTGCTGACTACAACAGTGGACATCTTTATGGTTTGGAAAAATATTGGGCTTTTCTGAAGTTTTACAAAGTGAGGAGTGATCCATTTTGATTCATCTATCTGTGCATTAGTTTTTCATGTGTTTTTCATAATAAATTCAAATGTCACATTTTTCCTATAGGGCAAGCATGTATTTGAAGTCAATCCTGAACTTAAAAGGATCCTCGTCAATTACAAATCTATTGACGATTTCAAAGCAGCTGCTGCCAAATTAGAAGTTGGGACATCCTCCAAGGTATGTATTTAACAGGTGGAATAAAGACAATGTTGTTTACCATTTAAATAGCTATTTTGCGTTTGTTATAACAATAAAGTTAACATCAAATATCATATGCTTTTTCTTTCCAGAACAAACAGTCCAGATCATTTACTGTTGCCTCATCCACTACATCATCATAACATATTACTACATTATGACCAATACCAAATACTAAGTTTGTTAATTATTTTTAACAAACCCAAAAAAGACCTAAATTGAAACTGAAACTATTTTGCACATTTCACTTCTCTCACTCTATCTTGTGTGACTGCTACCATTAATTAATGATTAATTATTCATTGACTGCTATTATTATTATTATTTACCTCTCTCTGTTGTTTTTGTATCATAGTAACTGCTATAGTAATTGTTGTAATACTATTAGATATTTTGTAAAAATAGTCTTTTAACTTCAATAACGATACATTATAAAAACTCATTTCACACCAATCAAGATGACATGTTTTTGTGCTTTCAACTGACAAGACTCTGTCTGTCCTTATAAGTTACACACCTTTCCCTTCTTTGTTACTATAAATAGCATATTTACACAGCCTACTTTATTATGATAATAATCTGCTCCAGTTATCTGTTATACATCAACATTCAATTTTAATGGAACTATGCACTACTATATATGGCTTGTTAACTGCTCGTTCTAATTGCTATGAGATATATCTAGATAGGGTTGTCCTATTATGTCTAGTCTGTCATAGCTAGACATTACTAGTACTATATTATTGTTATTATAATAACAATAATAATAATAATAATAATTATTATTATTGTTATTATGTCATTATTATTACATTATTGTGTCAGTAACGGGGGACTCCCTAGGACTGTCCCCCTCCTAACATCAACAAGATTCATCTGAAATGGCATTAATTCTTGTACTAATCACTCTAGCTAATCACTACTCAACTAGATGTCAATAATGGAGATACCAAATACAAACACTTAGAGATTAGACTTGCATCATACTTATACATATACAAACTAATCATACTTATACAAACTAATCAATTTTTCCTTCTTTCTTTATTTTATGGTTTAATGGGTGCATTTTTCCAATAAAATTTTATTTTCAAAAAAAAAGTGGTAGATAAAATAATCACAGTACTGTCACATAATAAAGCACTGGTACTCAACCAAACAGTTAGTGTTATAGGCACACCCTATCAACTAGCTATTCTGGTACAGCATCAAGATTAGGAACATAACGTCTTCTTGCCTTAATGACCTCCTCTTCAGAATAACTTGAACTTTTTTTGTATAAAGAAGGAGATGGTCGTAGATCTCTTAGTGCTGGTCGCTTTTTGTCTATACCCATACATTTACAAATAGTGGTGCATTCATGTTTATCAAAAAAGTTATGGATTCCTATGCTTCTATCAGTCTTGCCATACTCTCTTTTTACTGAGTTTATGGCAGGATCAGTAAGCCAGTATCCCCTTGGTCTGTCACGCACACCTTGTATATCAGTGACCATGAGTTGTCCCCTTGTTTCAACCCAGGTCCAGTGACTAAATGCTGAAAGTGACAATCCAAGTTTTTCTTTATTATGCCATCCATTATTAGAAATCCATTTTGTGTAATCACCATATAGAAAATATTCTGCCACAACCCATTCTCCAAATTTTGTAGTTGTTGATGTAAAGGTCCGGGATACCTTTAAAGGAATAGGGTCTCTAAAATCAATGGGTCGATCTGTGCCAGACACTTTGTTAAATTTAGAAGCCAATTCCTGAGCTTTTTTAGTAATTTTAATGTCCATTTTCCAATCTGTCTTGTAATTAGCGTAAGAGGACTTGAATTCTTTTACTACTATCTTTTTGCCTTTATTCTCAAACGCATCTACAAAGTACCTGACATGAGCAGTCCTGGATGCTCCACTGTACACCCTCGGATCAAAAACAGCTTCCTGACCAGTTGTATCATTTCTTGCTTTATACCAATCATCAAATTCTGATGAATAAGCAGCACCCATCACTACACTTACTGCTAAATAAATGTTGCTTTAATAGTTAACTTTGCTTTATGTAACTAATCTATCTATTAACAAGTTAATATGCTGGCTCAATATGTCTAAATAAACCTGATACAATTTATTGTTATTAACATTTACTACAACAAATTACTCATTATTGCACTGCCTACATCATTCCACATGAAGAGAGATGATATATAGCATGAACATTTATAAAAACAGAGAACACTACAATTAGATAACTGTGTTATATAATAACACATCCATTAAAAGAGATATCTTCCTACATCAATCCTTTTCCTTTTAAACCCTTTGAATATGACCTTCTGCACATTAGCTTTATAGACATGTTATTATAGTCATTCCTATGATGACATCACTATGTGTCATTCATTATGATGTCATCATAGTCAAGTCACACCAAGAACCATCCATTAACTTTATAGACATGTATACTGGAATAATACAACATGCAAACAATTATCATATTTAATTGACAAAAATTTTTACTAAGTTTTAAGATTTCTTGAACAAGTTAAAATTTTCTTGTATTTAATTCTTCATCAAAAAGTGTAACTATAATCAATTACAGTACATACATTTGAGTTTTGTGGGTGTGGTTAGCGTTGCTAAGGAGTTCTTTTGTCTTTTGTGCTCGACTACGTAAATTTCTAATAATCTCTCTAGTATCATCTGGAGTTCTAAAAGGGGTGTGGCTAGGATTTGATAGTTCGGGTGGAGTAAAAAGTGATTTTGTAGGCGTTACAGACTGTGATTGAGGGGTGGAGCTTGGAGGTGATAGTGATAAAACAGGTCTTGACAATGAAGGTTGAGATATACCAGTTAATAATGTTGATGAAATGGCATCAGTATGATAATTAGGGGGTGTGGTTTGGTTTGCTTCACTCTGAATATTAGGAGGTGTGGTTTGTAGATGTGAATAATTGATAAAGGAATTGTCTGTTTGGGTAGCTGCATCTACGCATTGAGGGGGTGGGGCTATGGGAAAATACATGTAATGTCTTATAGTAATGTACACATTATACCTGGTGGTAGGACTCGCTGTCCTTCAATGATCTTTATCTGTGTTTCCAGGAGTATCAGTCGACCAGTCAGTGTCTCTACTAATCTTGATAACTGCTCTGTCCTTTTTGTCACCTAAAAATACAATGGATGATCAGTTAACCACACCCATTAATTAAGTATCTACATGTACATGCACTAGTGATCATTACCTGTTCAGTGAGGTGGTTTTCTTCCTCAGTATGAACTGTGACCACTTCTTGTTCATCTATCAAAGATAAAAGATAACAACTTATATATAACTATATGTCTACACGTCCATCTATCTATTCATTCATCTATCATCCATTCATTCATCCATTCAGTAACTTCATGTACATCTATCAGGCTTTCCATTCATCCATCCATCACTCATCTTTTTATCCATCCATCATCCATTCATTCATCCATTATTCATCTTTTATCCATCCATCATCCATTCATCCATCCATCATTCATCTTTTTATTTATCCATCATCCATTCATTCATCCATTCAGTTACTAACTTCCAGTTGACTCTATCGTATTTGTTTCATGAATTAAAGGTTCTGTTAGTGTATAATTGACATCGTTTCTGTCACTAAAATTCATCTCTGTTGATAATTCAGAAACTTCAGACTCAAGACCACACCCATTTATTGCAGTCTCAGATTCCTGACCACACCCACTCATTGTATTAGTCTCATTATTTGTAGGCTGGTCTTGTTGTCGTGGGTGTGGTTTGACTGGTGTAGAAAGAGGAGTGAGTTCTAATTGAGGTTCTGGTCTCAATGGTGGTCCTGTAATAACTGTTGGAGAAAGGTTCTGAAACGGAGTCAGGGGAGGTGAAGGAGGAAGATGGAGGTGGTGACATTCCTTGTAAGATATTACAGTTTTTGGAGGCTTTTCTTGCCAGACAGAACCTACCCCAGCTGTGTTGGCAAGGCTATGAACACTGCTTGAACTGGGATATTTAGTCTTTGGAACCCTTCCAAGTGAGCATGATTTTTTAGGTGGGGTTTCTAATTTGATGTGTGTGTTTTGACACAGATGTAAAAGGTCAAAGGTGAGGATAATTTTTCTCTCAGCAAATCCAGTGATTAGGAATTGTTCTTTTGTGAGTTGAGGTCGATATTGGAAGACATCTCTCATGATCTATACACAATTGAGATTATGTCATAATAAATGCTAAAAATAGAACAATGGTTTATTGATGAAATTGAGACGATGTCACAATAAATGCTAAAAATAGAACAATGGTTTATTGACGAAATTGAGACGATGTCACAATAAATGCTAGATAGAATAGAACAATGTTTTATTAATGAAGTTTATAAGTTTGTCTTTCATTAATGCATTCATTGTTGTAGTTGTGGCTTATAATAAGTCTGGTCACAATGAATTACTATAGCCATCTATGGTCGCATTATCTAACCTTGTATAGTCCCTCTACAAATCGGAGGTCAGTACGTCCATACATTTCAACACCTTGAGCTGCTATATGTTGTGCCAGTGGAAGAGAAAAGTCCATCAATGCTGAGTGTAGAATAGGAAGAAATGCTGATGGTACACCTTGTGATAACCTAAGGAATAATGAAGTCTTAACTTGTGATGACTGTACAACTTACCTCTTAACATTGGGCTCTACGTGTAGTTTCATACGTTGTATCTCTCTTAAAAGTTTTGCCAAATTATTTCTAAGATCTCCAGTCCTAGCTGAGTTCATTATGTCTGCTGTTTACAGTGCTATGATCTTGAATCTTCCCGCCTGTCCGTTCTAATTAATACGCATGTTTGAGCCCCACCCCTAATGCAGAATGGATGGATGTCGTACAATACGCTTAGAAAGAAAGGTGGTCTGGAACTCAGTATAAAAGGAGGTAGTGAACATGGCATTCCTATTGTAGTCTCCAGCATTGACAAAGCTAGTCCAGCAGGTAGATATAATGTCCACGCCCACTGTGTAGGATTGTTTTTTGTTACAGCATCTCATATTCATCTTGGAGATGAAATTCTTTACCAGAGGGATGGACTAGAAAAGTGGATAATAAGACTGGCTGACCTTTGAAATCCACATGTGTGAGGCAGTACAGAGATATAATAGAAGACAGAGTAGTATCATTCCATGTAGTAAAACCATAATACAAAAATTGTAGGTGTGCTAACTTTTAAATTCAATTTTTAAACTATTGTTCAAAGTTAAATAGTTGTTACTACAACAATGAAAATTTAAACCACATATGTCAATTAAATAGACCTAAATTTTAAAATCATGTCAAATAAAAACAAACAATAAAATATCAGGATACAAACTTGAATTATAATTATGTACAACAGTAAACAATACAATTTAAATTCCACTACAAAAATTAGATATTACAAAATTAAAATTGATAAACTTTTCGATCAGTTAAACTTGTTACAAAAATATTACCATCATTATCAATACACACACCAGCACTATATTTTAAATTACCTACACTATGGATTAGTTCACCGTCAGGACTGAAGATCTTGAGTCGACCACCATCTTTGTACTCGCTTACAAAACTGTAACCTTCTTCATCTATTGCTATACCCCATGGATCTGTTAACTGACCTCTACCATACTCTCTAAGATATTTTTTAGACTGTGAATAAACTGCAACATAACCATCATTAACTGTACCGTGAATATTACCACTGGGATCAATAGCAATACCTCTAATATTGGTCCGATGAATGTATATCGTTATTGAGTAGGTGTCATCAGAGTTAAAGATGGAGATACGATGTTGGTCAGCAATATAAATCCTACCCTCCTCATCTGTTGCAATGCTCTCAGCCTGCACAAACTGACCAAATGGTTTTTTTAGTTGTCCTTGTAAAACTTCATTTCTTAGTTTTAAAATGTTCTTTCCACCATCGCTAGCAATATACAGAGCATTTTCTTTACAAGCTACACCCAAACTGTATGGTTTAAAATCACTGCTTACACGAGTGATAACTCTACTACCATTTCTAAATTTATAAACTCGATTACTACTCGTGACGTACATCATCCCATCAGGTGAAGCACATATACCATGTGGCTCTGAAGGAAGATCATAAACATTAACAGACTTGTTTAGCTGACGATAGTCTCGATATGGTCTAGCACACAGTGTAAATGGACTATTCTTGATGTGTTCGCTGTCAATAGTCACATGCAGTTCATATGTACCAGGAGAGGGTGGAATGAAAGAGAACCCATATTGGCCAGTACCTTTGTCCACTACTGTTCTGTTGATTGCCTTATCTCTCTTATCTTTGTCTACTAATATCACCTTGATCTTCTCTCTCTTCATGGTACAACAACCACCTATTTCATTTCTTGTCTTTAGGACAGCAGTACGTTTATTACCAGCTATAACACGAGACATCTGTGGACCAACAATCACACAAGAAGATAGATTGACAGAAGTCACCTCCCCCAACTTGTCAATCTCAGCTTCCAGACTTGTTACGTCTACAGAGAGTTCAATCTGACTGCTAACATAGTTAGGAGATTGAGGATTACTGCAGGTAAGTGTTCTACTGATGTTAGTTTTGAGTGTGTCACAGACTGACACTAATTCTGCTGATGTGTAAGTAGCTACTGTTGACTCAATCATGTTAACTAATGAACTCAGTTTCTCTGCAGCTTTTTCTATCTCATCTCTCTTCATTTTTAGTCTAGTATTTTTGATAGAAGATATGTCATGTAAATTTTGAAGAAGTTTCTCCTTACGTTTTCTAAGAGCAGTGTTGAGAGCATCAAAAGCCGATTCTATAGCCACTTCTACATGTTGTATATTCTCTTTCAATTGAAGTTGTGCTGCATTATTATTCTCCCAAGAGGGCTGTAGTTCTGATATAGCAGTAGTCAATGGTAGTAGACATTGTTGTAGTTCTTGTTTGTTACTGTCAGCTACTTGATCAAGGTCAGTACAAGTATGACCAACATGACCAGTCAGAAAACATAATCGACATGTAATAATATGACATGCTTGACAGTATAGGTCTAGCGGTTCTTTAGGATGACGAGGACAGAGTGATGGGTTATGTTTCGTTAGGAGGGAAGATACAGTAAGATGGCTGACCTTGATAAGTTCATGGTTCAGAAGTTTACGTTTCTTCTTGTGATTCTCTTCACAATCATTACAAATAAATTCCTCACATTCAATACAATAGGCCACAGCTGAAGGTGGATCAGTGATACATTCTTCACAGACTATAGGAGTTGAAGAATTAGCCTTAGTAATAATAGCAGTAGCCTCAACTTCATGGACCAGTCTAAGGTTACATGGTAGGCCATCAACTCCTAAACTAGTAGGAAGTAATGTTGGCTCAAAACAGGTAGGACATAGGACAGTAGTATTAGTTAAGTTAACAAGATCAGCTAAACACGTCTTACAAAAGGAATGCAGACAGGAGAGATGACGAGGGTCATTATAGGGGTGTGGTTGCCCATGGGAACATAAATAGGAGGTAGTAATATGTGGAGGATTATAAAAGTCAGGCTCAACATGAGGATTTAGAGGGGAAGTAGTAGTATTTGGAGGTTCACAAGAGTCAGGTTCAATAGTAACACTAGAGGAATCACAGGAAACAGGCTTGATAACTGTAGTAGCCATTACATTACTAGAAAGGAAAATAGTGGTCTGTTTTTTAATGTTATAATCACGGAGTCTGAGTCCATCTTCTAGTAATTTACCAGCAAAGAAGAGATGCTGTTTATCAGGTGGGATACCTTCTTCATCCTGAATCATAGCTTTTACATTTGCAATGGAGAATGAAAGCTTGACCACAAGGGGAATAGTTTTGCCAGCGAGAGTTTTAATAAAAATCTGGACTTCACATAAACTAAGATGAAGGGTGAATTCTTTCTGGATGTCGTAATCTGAGAGTGTATGTCCATCTTCCATCTGTTTGCCAGCAAAAATGAGACATTGTTGGTCAGGAGGGATACCTTCTTTGTTCTGAATCTTAGCTTTAACATTCTCAATAGTATCAGAGGGTTCAACTCCAAGAGTGATGATTTTACCAGTGAGGGTCTTGACAAAGATCTCCATACTACCTCTTAGTTTTAAAAAAAGAAGAAGGGTGGATTCTTTTGGGATGTTGTAATCTGAGAGTGTATGTCCATCTTCCAACTGCTTGTCAGCAAAAGTGAGACATTGACAGTCAGGAGGGATACATTCTTTGTCCTGGATCTTAGCTTTAACATTCGCAATAGTATCAGAGGGCTCAACTTCAAGACTGATGGTTTTACCAGTGAGGGTCTTGGCAAAGATCTGCATACCTGGTCTCAGATGTAAAACAAGATGAAGGATGGATTCTGTTGTAATCTGAGGAGGGAGACCAAAACTATTACGTAAAGTTACGCATACGTTGTCTAATACCGGACATTGGAAACGGCCCACATATTTCCGGTTGTTGTGTTTGTATATACTGAAATACTGGAGTGCAAAGCTTGCTTCACGTTATAGAGTCCTGAAGCACGAGTACCTCGAAGAACTTTCCACTTACCATAGTCCAAAAACTTAAATCAAAATAGTTGGTTTAAACCAATGTATTTCTATTTATTAATTATAAGTATTTCAATAATAATGCTGCTATAAGAAGCAAGTGTCCAAAAATTGTCCTTCAACAGTTTTTTTTGTTACAAATAAACAATTTAAACAACTTTAACTTTTTGCAACTTTTTATAATGTATTATAAACAAATAATAGGAATGAACTTGATTGATTAAGTATTGTAAGAAATTCTGCTTTGCATTTGCTTTGAACTATCAGGTAATAAAATGTGTCTTGAATGAGTGCTAATAACAGAATGCTGTATTTTAATGTGAAATTAATACATTTAAGTTCTGATGTTGAAGGTTTAGGATATAGGAATCAAATGTAATCTAGTGAAAAGTTACACACAGAAAAAGCTCATTTTAAAAATAAGGTAAGAATAACGCACACATGATAATGCTCATTATTAATGATCTATTTTATGAATTTAACTTAATTATCAAACATATCAATAGGAGACATCAAACTCTATAATCAGACACTTTGACGTGGTCCCATAAGTCAGATTTCACTAATATATACTTTAATATATCTAACATTATAAATGTATAGACATATACTAAATGAGTAGTAATTGATAGTTGGTATCTTATTGGTTAATTTAATGGAATTCATTCTCATGCAAAATGCTACGATGTTTAATAACTTATATTAATAGTTCATAAGCACTTACCTTTAAATTAACACTGGAACTGATAATTCTCTATAAAGGAACAGAGAAAAGCAACATCTTCCACTGGATCAGATTGTAAACTGAGCTACTCATTGCTATGCTCAGCAACTATGTGCATAAGAGGAGCAAGATCCAGCATTCATAACCCTGGAGTCTCCATAGACACAATGGACCTAGCCTGCCATGAAGGCCGGGTCTCTCTACACTGAACTTAGGCATATTCAACTTTTTATTCATTTAACATCTTATATATATTTTATATAATTTACATTCTGATTATTAACTTTAGTCAATGTGTCTACTTGCTATAATAGCTAAGTTAGTTTAAATACGCACGTGATGTCTTTGGGAGGAGTTTGACCCAAATGTTATTGAGAGGGAGAGTTGGTATAACAAAACTGCCAGTTCCCCAAAAATGATAGAGGCAAATATATCAATGGCTTTAGTTTGCAAAAGCATATAAAAATACACTTCATTTCATTTCATTTGACTCGGTACTGTACTATTATATTGAGGCCGCCGGTACTCAGTCCTATGAATCAATCGATGCTGATCATTCTAATTAATGTGCATGTTTGAGCCCCACCCCTATTGCAGAATGGATGTCTGTCGTACAATACGCTTAGAAAGAAAGAAAGGTGGTCTGGGACTCAGTATAAAAGGAGGTAGTGAACATGGCATTCCTATTGTAGTCTCCAGCATTGACAAGGCTAGCCCAGCAGGTAGATATAATGTCCACACCCACTATGTAGGATTGTTTTTGTTACAGCATCTCATATCCATCTTGGAGATGAAATTCTTTCTATTAATGGTATAAGGTAAATAAGATACTCATTAAATGGCATCTATTAGTCCATCTATTCATTCATGATCTATCTATCTGCTAGCTCATTCTTCCATCCATCAATCCACTTATCTATCCATCCATCCATCCATCCATTATTACTAATCCCTCATTTAGTCTACAAGGAGTTAGTCACAAAGAAGCAGTACATCAGTTAAGAACTGCTGGAGGACATTCAGTTATTCTTCATATCAGACCAAATCATATCTTAGAGGATACTTTCTCTACAAATCACATAAAAAACAAATCCATTGACGATGTAAAAATAGATACTTCACATAAAAGTACTGACTGGTGGGAAATACCTGATGACAAGGATATACCACTACCAGAGGGATGGACTAGAAAAGTGGATCACAAGACAGGACGACCTTACTTCGAAAAGTATGTGTGTAAAGTAATTAACTCATACACTAAGAAATAAATAAAATATAGTGCTCCATCTATCAGTTCTAGCTGTCCATTGACCCATCTGTTCATCCATCTATCTAGATCTTTTTCTATTCATCCATAAATGCATCTGTCATGTATATATTCATCTAGTCATCTAATCCATCCATCATGTGTCCATTTGTCCATGTATCCATCCATCCATCCATTCTTATTATATATTATCAACATTCTCTCTCATCACAGTCATTACACTAAGACTTCAACTTGGACAGATCCACGATCATTATCACCACAATCTCTCAAGGATTTCAACTGGGAATCCTTACCCCCGGGATGGGAACGTTTCATGGATCAAGAGGGAGACATTTACTATGTAAAGTAAGTATATCACTATTAGTACTGTATGCACTAGTGTTCGTTGCTATGGTGATAGTCATGATACTCAGACAACACACTGGGATAGTCCACGAGGAATGAGAGAGCAAGCATTATTACAAGAATTAAGGGAATTTGTGGACGAAGAGAAAGCTGAACTGAAGGTAAGGACAGTCTATTACAACTTACAATTATATAATGTAATTAAACAATTTAATAATATAATTTAATTAATATAATTTAATTAAGATGTGGTATTTGTACTTAATAATTCAATAATAATAATAATAATAATAATAATAATAATAATAATAATAATGACATTGACGTCTTACCAATTGTTGGTTGCAGACATGTTGTTGTAAAAGTGATAATATAATATGATACAAATACTGAGTGCTGTTGCTTTTTAACTTCTTAGAAAAAAGAAGATGAACTGAAAGAGAAAAGAGTTCTGCTCTTAAGCAAAAACCAAGAACTAGAAAAAAGAGAAAAGACAGAATTGAACGAAGATGTAGATGACAACAATGATGTTCTTCCTGGAAGTGGTCTCTCTGATGTCATAGATGATATAATGGCACTCAATGAAGATGCTGAGGAGTTAGAGAATACAGTACAAATTACGAGACTTAAAGTACAACAACTTAGTAAGGAATAAAAAATTAAGTTAATTCTAAAATTTCTAAGATACTACTGGCCTGTGTATATCAACTCAAAACTGAACAGTTATAAAAGAGACTGACTCTGTTATAAATTTCTGTCAATATAAGAGTGTACTTTCATTTTGAACAATAAGTTAACAAGTAGATAAATTACTTAACAATAGGTTTCTCCTTTGCAGAAAGTAATGTAAATAATATAAAATAAATAAAGTACTTATTAAGCAAAAATATTAAGTTAATGATTAAGTAATTTATTAAGTAAATGCTACTGTTGTTAGAGTTTGTTAAGTTATTATTGTCTCCTTCACAGATGAATTCTTAAGACAAGCTCAAGTTGAAGAACTCGGAGATGTTGATCAATACAAAACAGCTGCTTCATTAGCCCAAGAGTTACAAACACACTACATTCAATTGAAGGAGCTAGATACCAATATTCACTCCATTATCACTTCACTAGAAGACGTACGCAAATCTCAACATTTAGACTCCACCCCTTTAGGGTATATGCTCCAATTGAAACCGTCACAAGACTCTAAAGAAATAGCAGAATGGGTCCATGTACTAGGAGACAAACTGACCGGAAAGACCAATGTTGAGATGAGAATTGAGAACTGTATCTTGATTGGACACCTCTCTATTGCCCAACAGTTAATGGACAGAGTAAATGAAGTTTATAAGTGGGTACAAGACACACGTGGTGTTGATTGGGAACGAGTACTTGATCAATTAGTTGGGTTGGAGTTTTCTGTTGTGAGAGATGACTGGATGGCCACTGATAATTTCAGGTAGAGTCTCTTTCTATTTTTGCTTGTCAGCCTACTAGTCTGTATGTCCATTGAACCACATTGATCCATTGATGTCCATTTATCCATCCATCAATCTATCCATTGATCCATTGATGTCCATTTATCCATCCATCAATTTATCCGTTGATCCATTGATGTCCATTTATCCATCCATCAATTTATCCATTGATCCATCCATAATTTTTAGATTTAATTGTAAAGTATCTAATTTCACACTATAGGGAAAAATTAATGAAGATGACAGCTGTCAATAAATTAACTAATACATCATAAAAGAAGTTTATAATTTATGTACAATGTACATTTATTTATTAATTAAATAAATTGAGATCAAAGGGTGTGTGGTATTTGAGTGGTTCCTTTGACCCAACCTGACAAGCAGAAGAGATTTAATTGGCTAAAGATACGACAGCATAACTTAACCCTTTCCATGTGCAAAGCTCTTGTCATATCTTTGAAGTAGAAGAAGCCTTACACTCATTTACTAATCAATAACAAAGCAATGAAGTAGGTGTATCCTTTTTTAAGATCTTGGACTCATAATATAAACTGGATCTAGTAACTAAAAAGGTACATAGACGTTTGAGATATATTAATATAAAATAAATAAAGTACTTATTAAGTAAAGTTATTAAGTTAATGATTAAGTAATTTATTAAGTAAATGCTACTGTTGTTAGAGTTTGTTAAGTTATTATTGTCTCCTTCACAGATGAATTTTTAAGACAAGCTCAAGTTGAAGAACTCGGAGATGTTGATCAATACAAAACAGCTGCTTCATTAGCTCAAGAGTTACAAACACACTACATTCAATTGAAGGAGCTAGATACCAATATTCACTCCATTATCACTTCACTAGAAGACATACGCAAATCTCAACATTTAGACTCCACCCCTTTAGGGTATATGCTCCAATTGAAACCGTCACAAGACTCTAAAGAAATAGCAGAATGGGTCCATGTACTAGGAGACAGACTGACCGGAAAGACCAATGTTGAGATGAGAATTGAGAACTGTATCTTGATTGGACACCTCTCTATTGCCCAACAGTTAATGGACAGAGTAAATGAAGTTTATAAGTGGGTACAAGACACACGTGGTATTGATTGGGAACGAGTACTTGATCAATTAGTTGGGTTGGAGTTTTCTGTTGTGAGAGATGACTGGATGGCCACTGATAATTTCAGGTAGAGTCTCTTTCTATTTTTGCTTGTCAGCCTACTAGTCTATATGTCCATTGAATCACATTGATCCATTGATGTCCATTTATCCATCCATCAATTTATCCATTGATCCATTGATCCATTGATGTCCATTTATCCATCCATCAATTTATCCATTGATCCATTGATGTCCATTTATCCATCCATCAATTTATTCATTGATCCCATCCATAATTTATAGATTTAATTGTAAAGTATCTAATTTTCACCGCTATAGGGAAAAATTAATGAAGATAACAGCTATCAATAAATTAACTAATACATCATAAAAGAAGTTTATAATTTATGTACAATGTACATTTATTTATTAATTAAATAAATTGAGATCAAAGGGTGTGTGGTATTTGAGTGGTTCCTTTGACCCAACCTGACAAGCAGAAGAGATTTAATTGGCTAAAGATACGACAGCATAACTTAAACCTTTCCATGTGCAAAGCTCTTGTCATATCTTTGAAGTAGAAGAAGCCTTACACTCATTTACTAATCAATAACAAAGCAATGAAGTAGGTGTATCCTTTTTTAAGATCTTGGACTCATAATATAAACTGGATCTAGTAACTAAAAAGGTACATAGACGTTTGAGATATATTAGAAGAATATACATATGGTATAGTGCATGCTGAATCAGCATACTTTGTCAGACCCCACGTAGTGTATGTAGTGTGCTTCTATGTTGTCACCCTACTTACAAAAAGGATAAGGACAAGCAAGAATGTGTTCACAGAAAAGGTTGCCATTGGAAATACACTAAATGGAGTCCATTCTCCAAGAAAATCATAATTATGCTAATTGTACATATTATTTGCAAATAGTATTATAAACACTTTATCCCAATATAATGGTTTATTGTAAATTAAAGTTTGTAATTGTTATATAAGAGCAAAACTAGTGACTGAAATAAACCCTATTGCTGTTATAAGAGTCACTAACTATGAGTATTTGTTGATTACCAATTGATTATTGCTTCTCCTCCTGACCTAGACGGTTATCTTCAGTTCAATTTTTCGGTGTTTGTAATGCCAACAACTAATAGAATTGCGATATAAAATATTTACAAAAACACCCACAACTATAATTATATTATAGTTCATAAGTTCAGGATTACTATATGTGGGATTAGATCTCAGAGCAAATTAAAGTTTGTAATTGTTATATAAGAGCAAAAGTAATGACTGAATTACATATTCTATTGCTGTTATAAGAGTCACCAAATGTGGATGTTAATTGATTACTGATTACTTATTGTATTTTCCTCTTGAACTAAACAATTAACTCCAGCTCAATGAATTTGTCTTTAAAATCAGTTTTTGTGATGCCAACAACTAATAGAATTGTGGTACAAAATGTTTACAAAAACACCCACAACTATAATTACGTTATGGTTCATAAGTTCAGGATTACTACATGTGGTATTAGATCTCAGAGTAGCAAGTTTAAAGTACAGCTTTAGTTAGGAAATGATGTCACATGTAAGGTGTAGAGTATATAAAGTCCCGTGCATTGACTATTAAAACACACACAAGGTTGTATACTTGTTTATAAGAAGGTTTATTCTTCGTGAGGAGTTATGGCTGCATTACATTAGCTCATTAAAGCAATTACATATAATTATTACAAATACAATTGACATATACTATATACCTGACTAAGAGAGAAGAAAAGAACATGATGTTTGCGGACAGATAGCCAATTCATTTCCCTGGGATTGTTATCATATGGACAACCCTAAACCTTCATGAACGCTAAGGCATAGAAAGATAATACACTGATAGTATGTTACTTGGCTTATTAATAATGACTCATTTGGCATCTCGTATATAGTCATTGCACAATTGTGCATTATAACAATGCAAACCTGTCATTTATTCAGATTTTAAATGTCTATGTAGTCTGTCTATACACAATAGATTTAAATGTTAAATTTATTTCAAAAATTTTTAATAATCAAAAAGGGCCTACATGCAATTGCAACATAATCATGTCTCTGTTCAATAACAGTTATCAATTCTTTAACAGCATGAACTCTTGCTTCTTATCTGTCCACCACAGCACTTGTAGAAATGTGGATTATAATTATGGGTGCCACAGCAAGCAGTACTGCTGCCTTTGGACCTAATAACTCCATTACAGCACACGTAGAAATGTGGATTATAATTATGGGTGCCACAGCAAGCAGTGCTGCTGCCTTTGGACCTAATAACTCCATTACAGCACACGTAGAAATGTGGATTATAATTATGGGTGCCACAGCAAGCAGTACTGCTGCCTTTGGACCTAATAACTCCATTACAGCACACGTAGAAATGTGGATTATAATTATGGGTGCCACAGCAAGCAGTACTGCTGCCTTTGGACCTAATAACTCCATTACAGCACACGTAGAAATGTGGATTATAATTATGGGTGCCACAGCAAGCAGTGCTGCTGCCTTTGGACCTAATAACTCCATTACAGCACACGTAGAAATGTGGATTATAATTATGGGTGCCACAGCAAGCAGTGCTGCTGCCTTTGGACCTAATAACTCCATTACAGCACACGTAGAAATGTGGATTATAATTATGAGTGCCACAGCAAGCAGTGCTGCTGCCTTTGGATCTAATAACTCCATTACAGCACACGTAAAAGAAAGGATTGTATGAATGACCTCCACAAGTTGCTATACATGATAAACAAATTATGTGAACTATTGGTTATAATATATAATATTATGGTTAAACACCAGTACTGTATAATGTATATGTTTTTGAGATTGTTGATGGTTCCATATGCACCATATAACCTGCAATACTTTTGAATGGACAGTCATGTACTAATAAAATGTAGTGTGTATATATATAATGTACTTATAAGATATAAACTGTCTGGCAGAATGATGCCATACTTTAATGTAAAATCAATACAGTTAGGTTCCAATGTTTAGGGTATAGGGTCTGGGGATTATATTTTATAGTTTGACAATAAAGTATAATGTATAACATATAATTTATAATATATGCAGAAATTGGAATTATAAATATGTTATCTTACCACCAAAGGTTTCTTGAAATCCAAGACAACTTATGGTAATAAAAATGAACAACAAATCGAGTCACAATGAATGTCCTGAATAGATATATCGACTTAGATATCAAAATAATTATAATTTAATATTATAAAAATAGATGTATTGATCCAATAGTCATGATGGAATGAAAACATACTAAGTAGGTTATATGTACCTTAATTATAAAACCATTACTTTATCCCAATAACATGATTTATTATGAAGTTTGTAAATGTATATAAAAGTTACCAACTATGGGTGTTAATTGATCACTGATTGATTATATTCCTCTGACCTAGACAGTTAGTTATCTTCAGCTCAATGTACTTGTCTTTAAAATCATTTTTTGTGATGCCAACAACTAATAGAATTGTGGTACAAACCATTTACAAAACACCCACAACTATAATTACATTATGGTTCATAAGTTCAGGATTACTACATGTGGTATTGTGCTATTAGTATTTTTAGGACAGTTGTAAACTGTTTGTGTTAGATTATATTTTTCTGCTTAGAGTAATAAATTTAAATGGAGAAAGCATTACACAATATTACATCATCAATAAGAACTAGTGGAACATTTAGTCAGTATAATGAATGTCATTTTGAGTTCAAAAGATGATTGATTAAAAAAGTATGTTATTAAAGGATTCTACTTGTGTTGTTCCTTTCATTGATCCATTTATCAATCTATCCATCCATTGACTTGTTTATTATTCATTCATCCATTATCATTCATTCATCCATTCAAATGAAACACCTTCAGTCAACACCTCAAAAAATAGAACATCGGTACAGTTCAATGAACCCATTCATCCACCCACTGATCCTCATGTTCAAGTAACTATGGCAACCTAGAAGAACTTAATTATCTTTTTGTTATAGGTGACAGACATAATAGCAGAAGAAGCCACATTATTTAAAAGTGAATTAATGCTGGCAAGAGTTAAACTTAGAACTGGAGAGTCTTATTATGTGAAACTATGCACTCTTTTGATTAAATATCTGTGAAGTTAAATATACCTATATCAAAGTATAAAATACAGCAGTAATCCTGTCACAGTCCCTGGTCACACCAGACTATGGCTATATCATGTTTCTTGCTCATTTTTATTACAATAAGTTGTTTTGGATTTCAAGAAATCTTTGGTGTTAAGACAATATACCATTCCTGCATATTATAATTATTTTCTAATAAGATTCATAGCTCATATAATTTTAATAGGATTATCAGTTTTATTTTATACACAGACTTCATGGTATGCAGGTATATACTGAGTGTTTGAAAATATAGAATGTGAGAGCTTAAATGGCTAGCTCCTTCTTCAAAAATGGTGGCTGGTCTAGAGTTTTCATGACAAGCTTTAATTTATTATTTCTATCATCATTGATGGGTAGGTTCATATTAGTCTTGGCCTAAGACATTCATCCAAAGAGGTCGGATAACTCAAGTTGACTTTTCTATTCCAGCTGAAGAATGTAGTGCAAAGAACATGTGGTGTAGTGTTGGAGCATAATTATGAGTGGTGTCATAAATGAATATCATTAACACAGTTGGAAATGGCTTCTCGGAATTTTCTTTATTGTTTGTAGTACTTGTTATCTAATGCATTGTGTTACATAGTTAACAACAAAAAGGAAGGAATTAATAAAAGTGTCCTTTTTAAATTATAATTTTAGTTTCAAATTGTTAGCTTGTTACAAATGAAAAGCAATATATTTTGAAATTAAGTATGACAGTAGCGTCTTCACATGAAATGTATAGTAAGATTCTAAAAATATCATTTATATTTAAGTCAATAGAATACTATAATAATATTCATTTACAACACACCCTATATAATATTGCATATCAACACTTGCTCCTTAGCTGGGACACAAAAGTTAATTGGAGTCGCCAGACCATCTCTTCTTATGCATCACCCAAAAGGATCAAGGGTCTAGTTCTATAGACTAAATGGACCCAACAACTGATGACAGAATTTGTCATGAAATCCGTAAAATCTTTCCACTAAGTAGTTTTTGAAGAAGTAACTAACCATTTAATTAGAAGTTCTCAGTTTCTATATTTTAAACATCTTACTTGTTAGGAGGCCAGGCCTCTTTGTAGAACCAAAACTCTCATTTAAAATGTATATGGACTATGAGTCTCATTATAATAATTATAAATGATATTATAATTAGTTTGACTTTGAAAAATAACTTATATATTGTTTTACTGTAATATTATAGATAACAACGAAACAGTTAGCAGCAAAACAGGTCGTTGTGGTACCATTGATTATGACCCAGATTTGTACATTTGTTGCAATGAAGTTATTAATAGTAAAGCTGATAAAAAACAGGTTGTTGTGGTACCAAAAGTTATAACCCAGATTGGTATGTCTGTTGTAGTGGAGTTATTAATAGAAAAGATATCAAATCGGAATGCTGTGGTACCACAAGTTATAACCCAGATTTCTTTGTTTGTTGTGGTGGAGTTACTAGATACAAAGGCAGAAACACAGCTTGTTGTGGTACCTTGAATTATAATCCAAGCACAAGTGTATACTGCAGGGGAAGCATTAATTATGACAAAGGCAGTAAAACATCTTGCTGTGGTATCTATAATTATGACCCACACTCAGATGTATGTTGCAATGGAGTTATTAATAGCAAAGCTAGAAAAACAGCTTGTTGTGGTACCAAAAGTTACAACCCTGATTGGAATGTCTGCTGTAGTGGAGTTATTAATAGAAAAGGTATCAAATCGGAATGCTGTGGTACCACAAGTTATAACCCAGATTTCTTTGTTTGTTGTAGTGGAAATATTAATTATGATAAAGGCAGAAAAAAAAGCTTGCTGTGGGACCTTTAATTATGACCCAGACTTGAATGTGTGTTGCAATGAAGTTGTAAATAGCAAAGGCAATAAAACAGCTTGCTGTAGTACCAAGAGTTATGACCCAGATTTATACAAGTGCTGTAACAATGGACAAATAATAAGCAAAACTGAAGCTGTTAGTGAATTTATAACTATTAATAAACACATAAGTATATGGACATTGTATTTTGTATGCTCCTTTTAATTATTAAAATGATTTTTGAAATAACCTTAAAATTTAAAATAAACATTGTAATTTCTAATTAAGACAATGGACTGTTTTAAAAAGACATTTCTTATCAGAGTGCACATGAACCCTAAATCTTTTTATACAATATCATTATTAACATAGTACTGCAATATTATACATACACAATATTATTGATGTATACTCATAAAGCTTTGCAATTTTGTTGAGATTTGCGGGACATACACAAATTTACCAATTTGTGAAATAACCTTAAATCTAGCTATAAAAATACGTATTCTGGTGCTGTCAATGTTAGCTCTGCTACAGTTTATACACATTGTGTAGTATGAGTTCACAACACAGTATTAAGTTTTATCCTTTATTTTATACATTGGTATATATATATATATATATATATATATATATAAACTTGATAGAAAATTGAACAAAGAGTTCATCCAAAATCACGGTATGCTACAAGTTGTAGTAATATAGTTGACATTACAAGATTAAATCATTAATACTATATATAAAATACACAATATCTTCTGATTTGTGAAATAGTCATTCAATAAAATTACATACATTCTTTGCTGTTAATGTTGATGTTTTAGTGTTGCCAATATTAACCATTAACCTTAAAACATTGACAGCACCAGAATATATATTTTTATGGCTAGATTTAAGGTTATTTCACAAAGTGGTAAATTTGTGTATGTCCTGCACATCTCAATGATGTAGCCCAGTGTTTGCATTGCATCATGACCCCTGTACACAATATATATATACACATACAAATATATATATATATATATATATATATATATATACATATACAATGTATACATGGACACTGCTATTGCATATCTGATTACTATCTTTATATAATATACAGCATATAGATATTGTAAACATTTTGTTCAAATTCAAATTCAAATTTTTATTTAATTATTCAAAAACACACATTAAACAAACTCATTGTAATTTTAAAGAACTAAATTTTAACAAAATTTGAATGCAAAAGGTTCCACTACAAAAATTAAATATCACAAATTAAAATTGGTAAACTTTTCAATCAGTTAATCAATCAAAAAGCCATATAAACTCTCAGTTGCCATAGCAACCCAATTGTTCTTCGACATTCAGACATCTGTAAATACCAAGTATGTTAAAGAGCTAGTTGAGCTCGTCTGACAGCTAACAGGATCATGAAAAGTGAGTTATATCTGTCTATAAAACAAGTACATGAGATAACTAACTCTGTACTGACTTTTCAAGTACAGCTGATGTAAAGAGAATATGAAGTGGCCATTTTGGTTTGAAACTAAGTCCAAGTTGATCCCAGCTGTTCTGAAGTTTTGTTTCGGGCTTTTAAGCTGTAGGGAGGACCCCCTTTCGATCTGGAGGAGGAGGTACTGTTAACTGGAACTGATGTAGGAGTGTCTCATCTTCAATACCTAGTTTAGTCATGGCTTGTCTGAAGGCAATGTTAACATCTACAAGAATGGATGGATAGATGATAAATGGATGAATAGAAGGACAGATATATACCATGTTGTGTTGATAATAAAGGAGGTAAACACATAAAGGAATTAGCTATACCTATAAAAGTTAAAAAGAGATTACCACGTCCTAATAAAAAGAAGTCCTTCATTATCTGTAAACTACCAATAAGATCTGATTCTTCAACTAATAGTAACCACAAGTGCTGGGAGAGAGAGAGAGAGAGAGAGAGAGAGAGAGAGAGAGAGAGAGAGAGAGAGAGAGAGAGAGAGAGAGAGAGAGAGAGAGAGAGAGAGAGAGAGAGAGAGAGAGAGAGAGAGAGAGAGAGAGAGAGAGAGAGAGAGAGAGAGAGAGGAGAGAGAGAAAGAGAGAGAGAGAGAAATCCGTCTGTTCATCAATCTATGTATCCATTTACTTCAGCTACTGTATCTCGTATTTGACTACAACAAGGCTCTCAAATCAAACAATGGTTGTCTTTGTAGATCAGTGAGTAGATCAGCAAATGTCAATTGATGAGTATGAAGTTGAGTAGCTAGACAATAGATTAATGGATGAATAACTGGATGGATCAATGGATGAATGATGGATTATCAATAGATGAATGACTGGATAGATTAATGGAAGAATGGCTGGATGGATCAATGGATGAATGACTGGATGGATTAATGATGAATGATGGATTATCAATAGATGAATGACTGGATAGATTAATGGAAGAATGGCTGGATGGATTAATGGATGAATGATGGATTATCAATGGATGACTGACTGGATAGATTAATGGATGAATGACTGGATGGATCAATGGATGACTGACTGGATGGATTAATGGATGAATGATGGATTATCAATGGATGAATGACTGGATGGATTAATGGATGAATGACTGGATAGATCAATGGATGAATGACTGAATGGATCAATGGATGAATAACTGGATGGATTAATGGATGAATGACTGGATGGATCAATGGATAAATGACTGGATGGATTAATGGATGAATGATAGATTATAAATGGATGAATGACTGGATGGATTAATGGATGAATGATAGATTATCAATGGATGAATGACTGGATGGATTAATGGATGAATGACTGGAGAGATAAACAGACTACCTGATTGACTAGATGATATTCCATTATTTTGTGATGATATTTTGACAAAACTTTCTGATTCTCTTCCTAAAAAGATCTGAAGAGCTTCTCCTATAAACAATATCTAGATGATAGGAATATGACACACATATGCTCTCTCTCTCTCTCTCTCTCTCTCTCTCTCTCTCTCCTCATTTTCTTCCTCTTCTTTGTCCTTTACAGAAGAAACAGGTTCTATAAAGAATTCCTTATAGTCATCTTTTGGCAGTTCATGTATTATCCAACTACATAACTGTTTATATAGGACACCATGACATGTGTACAGGAGACTATATATAAGGACAATATGATATGTATTACTGAGTTATATCTCTTTATGTATCCATATATACATCCATTTGTCCATTGATCCATTCCATCTATCCATTTACCTTTCATATGCTGCTTTAACTGATGGTATACCACAAGCAGATCTGTCATATAATAGACTAAGTATATGACAACCATGAAGCTAACATAATACCAACTAACTAATACAATATATTAACAATATATAAATTACCTTATATCTTAATATATGTTTAATAGTAATATCTAATGATGGTAAGAGAAAATGATATTATAAAACGAGAGAGAAAAGAGTTAAAATAAATGAATGGATAGATAAATGGACAATGGATGAATGGATAAATTGTATAGAAGTATAGATGAACTGATGGATATATGGATGGATAATGGATAAACAGATGATAATGATGGACAGACAGATAAAAATATGATACCTCTTCAAATTTATGTTGAATATGTGATAATGGTAAATGATGATCTTTAATACACTACATTTAAAATAAAACATGTATTATTTTATAAGTAGAGTTGATATTACATGTACCTCTTTTTCAACATCAACCAATCTCTGACGATATGGATCTAGTACTTGATTTAATCCAATAGCCAGTGCTCGTATATAAAGACCTACATTTATTTTATATGATATTGAAGTGTGTATGTTTTATGTTCAACCTGGTGACTCTTATTCATTAGTAGTGGGATAGGATGGACAGTGAGATAAGGGTAGGCTGTGGTGGGAAGGAGTCCCATTGGACAGTCTAACCTGTCCCATAGTACAGTGGGATAAGATGGACAATAGAAAATCCATGGGTTATAATAATGTAAAGGAGTCTCACTGGACAGTCTAACTTGTCCCACAGTATAGTACAGATAGGAAGGACAGTGGAATAATCTTAGGTTGTAATAAAATGAATCCTATTGAACTGTCTAACTTGTCCCACTGTGGAGTGAGATCAGGTGGTTGGTAAGAAACTATTGCTAGTACAGTTCGGTATTTCTAGTTGAAATTGTAAGATTGTCTTAATGGACCATCATATCTATCCTAGTTTAAGTAATACAATAAAGAATTTAACAATAGGATTCGTTAAACTCATCTATTGTACTTTGGGACTCCTAACTGTCTTCTCTCCCATGAAAGCAGTAGTCTGGCTAGCCATACTTGACATGTCAGAGTCTTCCATATGTCCTAGTTGTCTATCTGGTATTACTACCCACTTAGTGTAAGAGAAAGTACTGCAAGTGCTTTCTGTTAAGACAGGAAATTGGGCAAGAACCATTTTCCCTAAGGCAGAAAATACCAGACAACTAGTTAAATAGATAGACATATGAACAGATAATAGTAGATGTAATATAACTAGTACTTACATATTTTTCGCATATATTAATTTTATACCTACAATTTCTTCTTTTGTTTGATCAACACGTACAATAACTGTGTTATTGTTCTTGATCTCTGTCTTGTTCATTGGTCGACATTGTACAGCTATTCTCAGATTGTCTACTTCTTCTTTGTGTTTTAGATTATCTCCTCCTCCTCCAGTCTGTACAAAAAAGAAGCATAATACAACATTGTTCTAAGTAACTTACCGCCATGTTTACTCGCGGGTTTGCATTTTTCCATAGTTACACACCACACCTATTAAAGTAGCAGGTGTAGAATCCAGCAGCTGTCGGTGAGAAAAAGTTTGCTGCTTAAGCCTTTACTGCTTTAAGCCTTCTTTACTAGAAACTACTAATGATAGAAGATAACTAACTAGCAAAACTGCTAACTACTAGATACAGTCTACTACTGTTAATAGAAACTAAGTTTGTTTAGTAGTAAGTTAATAGTTGTAATGTTATCAAGAAATCTTCTGATGTTGTATGGATCAGTACTTTCATGGAATTGTTAAAAGTGAGTGTATTATTAAATAGAACGTGTTATTAAATATAATATTAATTTGTTAAGTGAACTGTGTGTGTAGGAAATAAGTTTTTAGATGATTTGACAAATTAATTGGCTTTAATTAATGGATTTTTTATTAGCAGTAGTAATTAGTGGTATTAGACGTAGCGATAATATATAATTTTATATAGCTACTAACTAGAGGCCTATTAATGTAGAATTTAGTCTAGTTTGTTTGTTATAATTGTATTTGTAAATATTAGAAATAACAATATTGAAGCTTTTATTATTAATTAATGTAGGCGTGGTCAATTGTCAAGTAGAGAAGTTGAATTTTTCTAGAGAAGAAGTGAATTATAAAAATTGTTAACTTTGTTAGAAGACAAAGAACTGGAAACTAAAGTATTTAACTAATAATTGACTTATTTGAATTTGAAATAATTTATTTTTAATAAAAAAGTATCAGCAATAGTACAAAAATAACTAATAATTAACGGAGTCTTTTCCCATCAAACCACACACTCAAACTATTATTGTTAACACAAACATTTTGTAATTGTTGTTTACCAAATTTAGTAATTTTAGGAGAGTTAGTGAGATATAGATATTGTAATGTTTTATTGTTAATAATGAGATTAGAGAAATGTGGTATGTCTTTATCAGTAATATTATTGTCATTCCACAACCATAATCTCTTGATTATTTTATTACCAACTACAGCAGTTGTTAATAAGTGGTAAGTATCTGGTACGAGAGGTGAGGAGTTAAGAGATAGTTCCTCCATTGTTTGATTATAAGTTAGTACTTGAGATAGTTGACTGACACAGTTACTATCAAAAGGAGTGTTCCATATATCAAGTCTCCACACTTGACATCCATTAATATCAGTTAATATTGTAAGTAAACTTTGAGGAGATAATGACTTGAGTATAATCCACCATGTTGTGTGTTGTCGTCTCTTTAATTGATGTATCACTTCTTTACATTGTGCCACAGTAGATGAAGTAAGTGTAACACTATCACTGTACCACTGAACACTTCCAGTGTCTCCTATAATAAAACATAGTCACTATATAATATTTTACACACACAACAATAGCTATACACACACTCTAACATGCTCAACTACGATTGTCAAGGCCTAACGAAGAAGACGACGCCATTACTAGTGTTAGGTTACTATAGCAATGATGTACGGAGATGAACGGATTCTACAAAACGGACTTAAATTTACTGAGTGTTATACTAATAATTTACTGAATTAGATATCTGCCAGGATGGAGACGTCACTATCTACTATTGAGACGGACACACAAGGTACTGAACTGTCTGATAGACGTCAGTGAGGATGACTCAGTTATATCACTAGTCAAGATGATTCATAATTAACCAGCAACACTCAAGCACGAATCATCATGATGTCTGGTAACAGAGTTTTTGTTTGACTTGTCTTTTGTCTGTTTATATCAACTGATTGACATTTCTCTTTTACTTTAAAAATGTCATGATGTAACAAAACATTAAATATAGTGTTGTGATATGATATCATAATGTAAGCTATGTCATTTATAATGTACTTCAATATTTTTGAAGCAATAATTATTTGAAAATATCCTATAAACATTGAAGCTGGAACATGTGTGTAATAATAGTGACATCATTTCTCTATGTCAGCTAATGAACACCAGTTAACTTGCAGATGTCATTACAATATTTTCATGTCAGCTCAAGATTACTATTCTTGTAGTTAGTCTTTTCTTCATTTTTTTTTTTATATTTTCATCATACACGATAGTACATGTATATACATATAGCTGAAAATATTGGTAAGGAATTAATTTAGTAGTTTTGATCATTGCTTAGAATTTGACAACTTTTGATGCTACACTTATTTTAATATAATACATTGTAAGCTTTAAATTTATTCTCTCCAATATTTCCACTATACAATACATATACTAACCCAACCATGCATAACATGGACCACATTAATTGGTACATGTGTAGGTACTATTATGGCAGAGATCATCATAGAGATCCACTATAGATTACTGAGAAATATTTGATAGTTGAAATTTTTATTGTTACTCAGCCATCAGTGATGAATCCATTACTAAAGTAAGAGTTCTTACTCAACATTGACAACAGGTGTGATAATGAAAGCAACTAAAGAAATAGACTTGTGTCTTCATGTAATAAATTTCACATACAGTTGTTGTATGTGAAATTGATGAGTTATCATATGTTATAGGAGTGTGCTACAAGCCAGTACATACTGTACCATATATATATTGTAGTTTAATCACATTTTAAAATATTACTAAAGTTAATGACAGCTTACTTGGTAGTTCTTCATTATCTGATGATTTCTGTTGGCTGTCCTCCTCATCTGTATCTTTTGATGTTAACTGAGTGATGATTTTATCTTTCTCTGTCAATTGTTGAGTTAGTGAACTAATCATCTCTTGTAATTTAGTAATCTCTTGTTGTCTGTCAGTAGCTACACAGTACACAATATAAGATGTTGTATATTTTGAGTAGTTATATAATACCTTCTCTTTCTTGGACAGTAGATGTGAGGTTCTCTAGTGTTTTCATCTTATCAACCAGCTCATATGTTTCTGTGTCTGAAGAAACAAGTGAATGACCAAATAAAGTTTTATAAAGAACATATGTATCTATACCTTCTTGTTTGATATCAAGTGGTTCCTCAAGTTTTTGACTTAAAAGTGGATGACTAGTTTTAAGGAGATCTCTCACCTCTAATATCCAAGACCTCAGATCTACAACAGATAAAGTAAAGAGCTATACATGTTGTTAATATACCTTTTATGTTCTCTGTTAAATGAACATTTCTTTCCTCTTTCTCTCTTAATTGTAAAGTAAGAGATGTTATTATCTCTTGTAATGATTGTAGCTCCTTCTGTAATTCTGTAAAATATAAAGCACATGTACAACACATGTATATTAATATTATATTTTAAATATAATAATTATATATAATAACAGGAGCACATAATGAGAACAGATAAGAAATGGAAGGAGCATGATATCCCATGTAGTTTATTAAATCCCAGGTATAGAGCTCTTGGGAATACTGTTACTATATTTAGATCAATAACTTATTAAAATTAATTCCAGGGCTCTCCCTACCTAGTATCACTTCAGAGCTCTACTTGTCATTATAAACATTACTTTTCATGCTCTTTTCACATTATGTGTTCCTGATCATAATGTCTGTTAAGTTCTCACCTTTCTGTGTAGACTTTAACTGACTTATTTCTAATGACATTGTCTTCTTCAATTTTGTTTCAAGAATTCTTGGATCTACAATAATTTATATTAATGATAGTTATAACATTAATTGAATTCTGTAGAACAATAATTATTGTATGTTTGTAGATACATGTCATAATATTTTATATTTTACTTACCTTTCATCTTCTCCATCAAATGACTGATTCCACTTTCTTCTCTCTCCATTAATTGAAGATTTAGTGACTTTATTTCCATTTGTAATGCCTCAATCTCTTTTTGTTTCTCTACTAATACTTTATCAGTAGCTATAGAACATAACCATATATGGTATGTACTACTATCTGTACTATAGCTCACCTTCTTTATGTCTGGTTAACTTCTCTATCTCTAAGGTCTTTGCCTTGTTCATTTTCTCTGATAGTTTGAACTTCTCTGTTTACAATTGGTACATAGTTATATCTCAATTAATGTACATGTACCTGATAAAGTGTCAGTTGATGATTGATCTTGTGGTCTTTCACTGTCCATACTGTGTGCTAGTTATAATAAAATATACAAATATAATACAATGCTTTTTGTCATTAGCTTTCCAGTGAAAGGCATTTAATCACACAGCAGAGTTTAGAATAAACACAATGACCTGAGAGCAAACTAGTAGCTATGTATGTAATCAATGATAGAACCTAATATAGGTCAGAGTATATAATGTAAATTACTATGACTACAGAAAAGAACGAAAGAGTCATTGGACACCTTAAAGAAAAGTACCACATGTTTGTTTATTGTTCTTGTGGAAGGAGGATGTAACTATTATTAAGGTACTGGAAGGAGTACTCTACTGACTTACGTCAAGATTGCATCAATATTTCATGTCCTGTGCTGATTGCACATGGCTTTTACAGCAATAACATCATTCATGCTTTTTATTATTAATTTATTTCCAGATTTACTGTACATGTAAAATCACTAACTTTGTTTTGTCTTTTCTCTCTCTAATAGTTCATTAAGAACATCCTCTTTTTCTTGCAGCAGCTTAACAAGTAGAGATACTTCTGGTTTCTCAGAATACGATCTAATATGGCCATAAAGTGAGAATATATTTAAAATAACACTTACAACACAGTCACTAGATCAACATTAACTTTGTAAGATTGACTTGACTTGTCCCATTCAATGTAAGTGAACAACTTGGATTTAGGGATGCTATTCTCCAATACTACTGTGGGAAGACTAAATACTAATTCAATACAGCCTTCATTGTAGTTCTCAAAACGTAATAATGTACTAGTTTCAAAACCCAGTAGTTTGGCAAGGTTTCGTTGAATAGCTTTTACTTCACTTCCAGTAATGTAGACATCTGCAGACACTTTAAGAAGAAGGTTGGTGCTTCGAGCTTGATCTTCGGATGGAGTGCAAGGTATTTCAAAAATGGAGTGATTCAAGTAAGGGACAAGATGTTCATCTTCATATTTCAGCAAGTAATCTTTTTCGGAAACATTGCCTAAAATTTCAACAAGAACTTGAAGTAATTCATAGTTGAACCATGTGCAATGCTTGGTTAATTCTGAAAATACTGATGAAATGGTGACCTCTTTACTAAAATTGAACACTGTGGAATGATCCTGTACATTTTGACATTCTAAAGGACTAAAGCTGTTTGCAATTGACTGAATATCATATGGATCTACTTTACGTTCCTTAAAAGATTTTAGAAGTTGGGCAACAAAAACTGCATAAGCCTTACGTACAATGTGGTTTTCATCCATCAACTTATTTCGTACTGCTTCCTTTTCACTTGATGTTAATTCTTCCCAATTTGTGTTCGCTTTTTGTGGATTAAGATTACAACCACTTGGAGTTGGACCTGGTGTGAACTTCTTTGAAAGATACTTCAATATAGATTCAGCTACAAAACGATCTTCCATTTTCAAGAAAGCTTTTACCAATTCTTTGGAAGTAGCTGCACTACCATTCTTCCTTTTCCATGCCCACAACACCTCAATCTTCTTTTGTACATCATTTTTATCACTTCGTGAAATACTATGCACCCTTTCAGTTGATAAATTGAGACAATGACCAGCTGCTATATAGTCATCATTCATATGTTGTGAGACCTCAATGAAAACTCCATCATCACACTCTTTATCTACTACTTCATACGAGAGACCATACTGACTCAATAGACTTGAAAGATCTAATGTAAAGAGAAATAACAGCTTAAAAATTTAATATATTTATTGAAATTAACATATTTACTAAAAATCAGAGCTACGACAGTCTATGTGATATATTGAATAATGGGTGAAGTCAAAATGTCACTAGGCAAAGCCATGATCATTAAGGCCAACCCTGGATATAATATATCCTGTATAACATGAGAATCAATCAGTACATTAACTGATTTATAATGATACTAGAACTAATTAATGTTTCATAATATGATGATTGTTTAACTGTTTGTGTGACTATTGTCAGCATTGACAATTTAAATGTGAAAGTCAAGTTCATGTACACTGTAAAAATTAATATATTATTTTAACTAGTTGCTTTGTAATAGCATACCAATAAATTATATAGTGAGTAATTTATATAAATTATGGATTCCATAGTAATCCACTTATGTAAACTATAAATTAGTAACATATCAATTATTACAGACTTTGTATTATACAATCATAGCTAAATGGTCCACCTACTAGCACTATTTCCAATATGGTATATACAAAGTATGAATACTATTAACAGCTGTAATTAAATATTTCACTATAAACAGGAGATGAATATATAACATAAAGCACTAGAAATCAAATAATAACAAGACCACACCCAACTACATTTACAAGTATAGTTCATCTAAGTATATACTCATAGTCTAACATAATATTTAGTTTTGTCCCTACATACCCTAGGCGAAAGGTAGTCTGATATACTTGTTTCAAAGTGTCTACACTATCTAATCATATACCAACGGTTGATAAGTATCGGATGGTCACTTGACACACAAATTTTGTGAGAAAAGATATCAGTAATAGAAAATTATGATAATTTCAAAATTAGAAACTATTGTTCCTGATGAAATTATTGTTATAATTATAAAGTTTGTGTTTGACATGATAAGATTAAAACTACATAATGATCGACTACAAGTTATAACATATTATAACTATCCTTCAATTACTGGTACAGGTAATATATCCTTTCCACAAAAAAATGGACAAAAGCACTTGCTACATTAGCCATTTCTAGAAGGCATCAAGTTGTAACAAATATACATTTTTCCACAAGTTCATACGATCAATGATGACACTAGGACCAAGAATTTGAAGCAAATACACCAGACTGTCTTTTGTCCAGGGGGTGTGCCAGTCTCACTACATAGTACTAGTGTTAACTATGACATTATAACTGAATCTCATTTAGTTCAACATTAGTGGGATTTTTGGACTTTTTGTATAAGTTCCTACTTCCTAAACATGATCTCCAATTAAAGTTAACACTTTATTAATTCATTCTAACATAACATACCATGATACTGTGGAGTTAATTTTGACAGCTCTGCTACAAGGTTACTACCAACAATTGCTGCTGGTCCACCAAGACCCTCAAGAATTCTACTAAGACATCGACAATTTGTCTGTATTTCCTCTACAGTCTTCCTCAAATTCAAACCAGTTTTAAATTCGTTAGCTATGTCAGCAAAATTCTCGCTTCTCATAACAGACTCAGATATCAGACTAGCGGCAAATGCTTCCTCGGCAAATTTTGTCATACATCCTTGTAGAGCTGAACTGAGGTTGGCGTATTGAGAATTAAAAGTATCGATAACGGCTTTCTTGTAGCTTTCGAGTGAGTCATCCATTGTGGCCACAAAGAAGGGTGGGGCTTGTAAATATTGAAATAACCCCACTATATTTTGACACTATGAATATTCATTACGTTTAATTAGCAAATATAACAAAACAAAACAAAACGAGGAATCAAAAAATGTTAAATAGAAGTTTAATAATTCCATTCAACTGCGCAGAAACACAAAGAGGATGATATTAATAATAAGTGCATATGACAAAAAGTCAAGTGATATAATAACAATAGAAACTTATTGGTATCTAGTCAGTTATAGTTAACTGTAAAAGCTTTAGGGAAATCTTATCAAATTATTAGAATATGGAACAAGGACCTCTCTCTGTTTTAGAATCAATGTCCATTGTTCATATATATAGACCTATACTATATAATAGTCTGATAACAAGAAGAAGTTGAATACCAAAGTTACCTAAGTTTCAATGCTATTACAAGACATAGTATTCTTTAACAATTACATCTACAAATTTAACAATATAAAACATTATGACTTAACATGTATAGATTTTAACAATTTTCTGAGTGACACCCAATTAAATAAAAGATGCTTATTAAAAAATTACTTACAAAGTGTTTAATATATTTAACACTGTTTTAATACCAGACATAACAAATAAAATTACTATTTATGGTCCATCAATAATATTACATTTATAATATATTAAATATAAATTAATAAAAAGTAAATTTAATTTTTGGATTAAAAAAATATGTTCAGAAAATAGGGAACATCTTTAAATCAAAGGGGGTGTGGCCATTTTCAGTGGCTCCTTTAAAGAGATACCTCTTACTGATAATAGCCATGTTTGTAAAATACGATAATCTCCAAATTCTTGATATCGTTTCTTTTGCTTTGAGAGAGAGAGAGAGAGAGATAATGTTATTGAATTGCAAGTTAGTCTCTTCATACCTCATATCTTGCTCCTTGGTGTCGGCATTTACAGCCATTTTCTAATAGTACAAAATCTGATATATTAATTCAATAAAAAGAACACATATGATGGCATCTGTTACCACGACAACCACTTAACTCTTAAACTAGTACATTGTACATAAGAGTGATGCATTTCATATATTAAATATTGTTCATATATTAAGGTTTCCTTTCTATTTCCCAAATATGAACATTGCCATTAGAACTAAAATATTCTGGCTGTTCAATATGAATGTCAAGGACTCAACTATCATGCTCTCTTAATACTTGTACCAGACTATATGAGGTATTAATACTAAAAATAACCACAAAATAGGTTTTACCTGCTTGATGACAGGAGTGTTCTGTCGTTGTACTGTACCATGCATCATCACATGCAACTACAATCAAAGTGATCACAGTGGTCCAGTGATAAACTTGTTACACAGCTTTCAGCTCTAGTAATGCTATCTTGTATTTTTAGCTCTTAATAAGTGTCCCATACTCTGATATAATGGACATCACCAGTGGCATATAACAGTGAGTCAGTCTAATGTTCCCACTCAATCACCATACCAACATCTTTAGGATGTGGCTAAGGGGTGGTGGATTATTTATATATGAATGCCTTACTTTTTGATCCATGTTCAACGTCTTTCAATGCTTTCCAACTTGTTACAAGAGCAGGTGGCTCAAAAATTGAATATTCTCAGACACAACCATCATTTATAATAGTAATGTTGTCATAGCAACTATAAGATCAATAGTTTACCTGTTCCAATTATAAAGAACGAGACCTCATGTGGATTGATAAATTCGTCAGTAGCTATTCTACTCTATGAGTTGTTATTTGAATGTGTACATAATTTGATGCTTTGTTTAATATTCCATATACTGCATACAAACAAATAAAACATTTAAGATTTATAAGGTCCACCTATCTCCATGATGTTATATGAAGTACAGCTAACTGTGAAATATAAGAATGAAACTTTAATTCTTGAGGTGTTTTGTTTTCTTTGTTAACGAATATTTGATCACTAAACTTTGCTTTTCTAATTTATTACTAATTTGACAACTTTCTGCTCTCATTATGTGGTTGTGAAGAAAATGAAATTCACTTTGTAAATAGCTTTCGCTAAATTGATCACAATCATCTGGTTGCTAGGAAACAAAAATAATAATAGAGGGAAGGCTTAGGGCTAAAATTTACTTTCATTAAAGAATCAGCAAAATATTTACAAGACCAATTGACAAAAATTGGTCTTTGAAAAGGTTCCAACACGCCCCTTCCTGGTAGTGAATTAATTGAATTGATTCCATCTAATTTCTCTTTTTTCTCAAAATTATGTGTCAGTTGACCATTAATATATGATTAGATGGAATTGACACATCATGCCGTCATGATGTTATGATCAAGAATTTGAAGTAAATGCACTAACCGCCTTTTTGCTTAGGTGGTAGAGTTGATGTTACATGTACCTCTTTTTCAACCTCAACTAATCTCTGATAATATGGACCTAGTACTTCAATTAATCCAATAGCCAGTGCTCGTATATAAAGACCTACATTTATTTTATATGATACTAAAGTGTGCATGTTTTATGTTCAACCTTGTGGCTCAAGCTTGTTCATTAGTTGTGGGATAGTGAGATAAAGGTAGACTGTGGTAGCTATAGGAACAAGTCCATCCCACAGTGCAATGGAATAAGGAGTCCCTGTCACATTGCTTGTACAGTGGGATAGAATGAATGGTGAGATAAGGGTAGTCTGTGGTGAGAAGGAGTCCCATTGGACTGTCCAACCTGTCCCATAGTACAATGAGATAAGATGGACAGTGAATAATGCTACATTGTAATGAAATGAATCCCACTGAACTGTATAACTTGTCCAACTGTAGAGTGAGATCGGATGGTTGGTAAGAAAATATAACTTGTCCACTGTACTATATGGAACAGTTCAGTATTTCTAGTGGAAATTGAAAGGTTGTTCTAAAGGACTGTCATACCTATTCATTTTTAAGTAATACAATAGAGAATATAGCAATAGTATTCTTTAAACTGATCTATTGTATTTTGGGACTCCTAACTGTCTTCTTAAACTCTGTAGGATAGGATAAAAATTACTAAGTATTTTGACGGCAAATTTAATTTAGACATCTCTCCCATGAAGGCAGTAGTCTGGTTGGCCACAACTGACATGTCAAAGTCTTCCATATGTCCTAGGCATCTATCTGGTATTACTACCCACTTAGCGTAAGAGAAAATACTGTAGGTGTTTTCTGTTAAGACAGCAAAGTGGGCGAGAACCATTTTTCTTTAAGCAGAAAATACCAGACAACTAGCTGACACAGCAAAAATCTATTGAATACATTCATTGTTTTCATGATGTAAATGAAATGGTTCGTATTATAAATACAATAATAAATATTCCACTCATTTTGTACCATGTATTTTATAGGTAATGTATATATGATGGATTTATTACAATTGTAGTGTTATGTGCTTTTATTGATTAAATTTATTTTAAAAAATGTTGTGTTGCCCAAACGATCTTTCGTGATCCACTGAGGCTTCCACTTAGGCTCCAGGGTTCCCTGCTAATGCTAGCTAGGACCGCCACGGTGGCTTGGTAACCATTGTCCGAAGACGAGGTAATCCTGGCTGGAACTTCGCCCTGACTTCAACCCAACCGTACTGGGTTTCGAGCTTCGGGGAAATCATCGTCATTACTAAACCGGGACCACAATGCTCCAGACCTCGTCACGTTTAAAGGGAGACTACCAGCTGTATCCTAGTCCGCCTTTCGGATACTCTTACGAGTATGCTGGTAACCATCTCAGAGGTCAATTTAGATGCATCGCAGACACTGGCCCACAACACAACCTATCCAAGGTTGTCTTGGTTTTCTTTTATATCTACTTATGATTTTGCCTTCAGGGTCTTGTGGGGCGCGGCAGTGAAGCACTATGATTCTTATTAACGACTATTATGAGATAATTACAGACATCGTTGAGTGCCTGTTTAAGTAACTAAAACTAATGGCCAAGAATAAAACTTTGTCCCATTTGAACAAACTAGAACAACACTACTAATTATATATATATATATATATTTATTTTACTTTTTTAGAGCAATTAATAAATAAATTATAGTAAATAAATAAATAATAGAAGTCAAGTTAATATCTTAAATTTCCAAGAGAGGAAGGCCTGCACCATCCTCCATAACTATACCACTCCCCCATTTCACTCTAGAACCTTTTAAACACAAGCCTGTTGTATAAATCAACAAGAAAGATAGTCTAGCTCTTGTAGGAAAAACAATGCCGATGGTACATCTTTTTGTCATTATTATTACAATCATTGGATTAGTGTAAGTTATTAACCAACATAAAAACAAAAAAAAACAATTGTCTGTAAAACAAGTTATTTTCTACATTGATTCTAATAAAGAGTGGTAAAATACCATCAAAGAAACAACACTACTAATTAATTGGTAATTTTTAACTAATGGAAATACTGCAACTAATGAAAACCATCCATTTTCCAAACGTTAAAAAGTGAAAATTTTCCTGTGTGAATAGATGGACATATGAACAGATAATAGTAGATGTAATATAACTAGTAATTACATATTTTTTTGTATATATTAATCTTATACCTACAATTTCTTCTTTTGTTTGATCAACATGTACAATGACTGTGTTATTGTTCTTGATCTCTGTCTTGTTCATTGGTCGACATTGTACAGCTAGATTGTCTACTTCTTCTTTGTGTTTTAAATTATCTCCTCCTCCTCCAGTCTGTGCAAACAAGAAACATATTGATAATACAATATTATTCTAAGTAATTTACCTCCATGTTTACTAGCGCCAGTCTGGCGGGTTTGCATTTTTCCATATTTACACACCACACCCAGTAAAGTAGCAGCTGTAGAACAGTAGAAGCCAGCAGCTGTCTGTGAGAAAGAGTTTGCTCCTTAAGTCTTTACTGCTTTAAGCCTTCTTTACTAGAAACTACTAATGATAGAAGATAACTAACTAGCAAAACTGCTAACTACTAGATACAGTCTACTACTGTTAATAGAAACTAAGTTTGTTTAGTAGTAAGTTAATATATGGATCAATACTTTTATGGAATTATTAAAAGTGAGTGTATTATTAAATAGAACGTGTTATTAGATATAACATTAATTTGTTAAGTGAACTGTGTGTGTAGGAAATAAATTTTTAAATGATTTGATAACTTAATTGGCTTTAATTAATGGATTTTTTTATTAGCAGTAGTAATTAGTGGTATTAGGCGTAGTGATAATATTTAATATTATATAGGTACTAACTAGAGGCCTATTAATGTACAATTAAGTCTAGTTTGTTTGTTATAATTGTATTTGTAAATATTAGAAATAACAATTTTGAAGCTTTTATTATTAATTAATGTAGGCGTGGTCAATTGTCAAGTAGAGAGTTGAGTTTTCTAGAGAAGAAGTGAATTATAAAAATTGTTAACTTTGTTAGAAGACAAAGAACTGGAAACTAAAGTATTTAACTAATAATTGACTTATTTGAATTTGAAATAATTTATTTTTAGTAAAAGATATCAGCAATAGTACAAAAATAACTAATAATTAACTAATAATTAACGGAGTCTTTTCCAATCAAAGAACACACTCAAACTATTATTGTTAACACAAACATTTTGTAATTGTTGCTCAGCAAATTTAGTAATTTTAGGACATTTAGTGAGATATAGATATTGTAATGTTTTAGTGTTAGTTATGAGTTTAGATAGATGAGGTATGTCTTCATCAGTAATGTTATTGTCATTCAACAAGCCTAATCCCTTGATTATTTTATTACCAACTACAGCCGTTGTTAGTAAGTGGTAAGTATCTGGTACGAGAGGTGAGGAGCGAAGATATAGTTCTTCCATTGTTTGGTTATAAGTTAGTACTTGTGATAGTTTACTGACACAGTTACTATCAAAATGAGTATTCCTTATATAAAGTCTCCACACTTGACATTCATTAATATCAGTTAATACTGTTAATAAACTTTGAGGAGATAATGAGTCGAGTGCAATACTCCATGTTGTGTGTTGTTGTCTCTTTAATTGACGTATCACTTCTTTACATTCTGTCACAGTAGATGAAGTAAGTGTAACAATATCACTCTCCCACTCAACACTTCCAGTGTCTCCTATAATAAAACATAGTTACTATATAATATTTTACACACACAACAATAGCTATACACACACTCTAACATGCTCAACTACAATTGTCATGGCCTAACGAAGAAGACGATGCCATTAGTAGTGTTAGGTTACTATAGCGATGATGTACGGAGATGAACGGATTCTACAAAACGAACTTAAATTTCCTGAGTGTTATACTAATAATTTACTAAATTAGATGATCTGAAGATGTCACTACCTCAGTGTACATATACTATGCATTCATGTCAGTACACGTATGAATGTAGATAATAATATTCTTAACTATAAATCATGATACTGGTACTTTACTTATATATATATGAAATAAACTTCAAATTTGAACAGTGAATGCCTCTGTAAGTCTTCTAGAACAAGGTGACACAATATAGTCTTCAAATTGTATACTCTATTCCTCTATCTATATATATCTTTTAATAATGTCAGTGGTAGTCCTAGGTACTCTGGTCATGAGTAACTATTCCTACATTATTTGATAATGTGTTTGTTTGTTGACTTCTTGATCTTTAGTGATCATGTGACTTATTGTTATTTTATTTTTGTGTCAATGGTAGGTCAAATACAACTATACTAGTATATAAATAGCTGAGGTACAGGAATTTTTCTCCATTTGTATTTTACAAGTTGACTCTGAGAATTATACTAACCCAACCATGCAGTGTCACATTGAATTTGACATCCTAGTTTCCACATTATACTCTTGCAGTAAATTTAATAATAAGATGGAACACATTAATTGGTACATGTGTAGGTACTATTATGACAGAGATCATCATAGAGATCCACTATAGATTACTGTAAAATATTTGATAATTGAAATTTTTTATTTTTACTCAGCCATCAGTGATAAATCCATTACTCAAGTAAGACTTCTTACTCAACATTGACAACAGGTGGAATGCATAATGAAAGTAACTAATGAAACAGACTTGTGTCATCATATAATAAATTTCACATACAGTTGTTGTATGTGAAATTGATGAGTTATCATATGTTATAGGACTGTGCTACAAGCCAGTACATACTGTACCATATATATATTGTAGTTTAATCATATGTTTTAAACATTACTAAAGTTGTAATGGCAGCTTACTTGGTAGTTCTTCATCATCTGATAATTCCTGTTGACTGTCCTCCTCATCTGCATCTTTTGATGTTAACTGAGTGATGATTTTATCTTTCTCTGTCAATTGTTGAGTTAGTGAACTAATCATCTCCTGTAATTTAGTAATCTCTTGTTGTCTGTCAGTAGCTACACAGTACACAATATAAGATGTTGTACATTTTGAGTAGTTATATAATACCTTCTCTTTCTTGGACAGTAGATGTGAGGTTCTCTAGTGTTTTTATCTTGCCAACCAGCTCATATGTTTCTGTGTCTGAAGAAACAAGTGAATGACCAAATAATAGTTTTATAAAGAACATTTGTATCTATACCTTCTTGTTTGATATCATGTGGTTCCTCAAGTTTTTGACTTAAAAGTGGATGACTAGTTTTAAGGAGACCTCTCACCTCTAATATTCGAGACCTCAGATCTACAACAGATAAAGTAAAGAGCTATACATGTTGTTAATATACCTTTTATGTTCTCTGTTAAATGAACATTTCTTTCCTCTTTCTCTCTTAATTGTAAAGTAAGAGATGTTATTATCTCTTGTAATGATTGTAGCTCCTTCTGTAATTCTGTAGAATACAAAACACATGTACAGCACATGTATATTAATATTAGATTTAAAACATAATAATTATATATAATAACAGGAGCACATAATGAGAAAAGACCATAAATGGAAGGAGCATGATATCCCATGTAGTTTATTAAATCCCAGATATAGATCTCTTGGGAGTACTGTTATTATATTTAGATCAATAACTTATTAAAATTAATCCCAGAGCTTTCCTTACCTAGTATCACTTGGGAGCTCTACTTGTTATTTTAATTAATTGATGTGAAGATTTCATGCTCTTTTTTCATTACATGCTCCAGGTAGTATCTGCTAAATTCTCACCTTTCTGTGAAGACTTTAACTGACTAACTTCTAATGACATTGTCTTCTTCAATTTTGTTTCAAGAATTCTTGAATCTACAATAATTTATACTAATTATAATTATAATGTTAATTGAATTCTGTAGAACAATTGTATAGTTTTGTAGATACATGTCATGACATTTTATATTTTACTTACCTTTCATCTTCTCCATCAAATGACTGATTCCACTCTCTTCTCTCTCCATTAATTGTACATTTAGTGATGTTATTTCCATTTGTAATGCCTCGATCTCTTCTTGTTTCTCTACTAATACTTTATCAGTAACTATAGTACATAACCATATATGGTATATACTACTAACAGTGCTATAGCTCACCTTCTTTATGTCTGGTTAACTTCTCTATTTCTAAGGTCTTTGCCTTATTCATTTTCTCTGATAGTTTCAGCTTCTCTGTTTACATTAGGTACATAGTTATATCTCAATTAATGTACATGTACCTGATAAAGTGTCAGTTGATGATTGATCTTGTGGTCCTTCTCTGTCCATACTGAGTACTAGTTATAATAAAATATACACACATAATACAGTGCTGATTATAATTAACTAGGGAACAAAAGAGTCATTGGACGCTTTAAAAGAAAAGTATCACATGTTTGTTTATTGTTCTTATAAAAGGAGGATGTACCTATTATTAAGGTACTGGAAGGAGTACTCTGCTGACTTACATCAAGATTGCATCAATATTTCATGTTCTGTGCTGATTGCACATGGCTCTTACAGCAATAACATCATTCGTGTTTTTTATTATTAATTTATTTTCAGACTTACTGTACATATAAAATCACTAACTTTGTTTTGTCTTTTCTCTTTCTAAAAGTTCATTAAAAGCATTCTCTTTTTCTTGTAGCAACTTAACGAGTAGAGATACTTCTGGATTCTCAGAACATGATCTAATATAGTCATAAAGTAAGAATATATTTAAATAACACTTACAACACATCCACTAAATCAACATTAACTTTGTAAAATTGACTTGACTTGTCCCATTCAATGTAAGTGAACAACTTGGATTTAGGGGTGCTATTCTCCAATACTACTGTGGGAAGACTAAATACTAATTCAATACAGCCTTCATTATAGTTCTCAAAACGTAATAATGTACTAGTTTCAAAACCCAGTAGTTTGGCAAGGTTTCGTTGAATAGCTTTTACTTCACTTCCAGTAATGTAGACATCTGCAGACACTTTAAGAAGAAGGTTGGTGTTTTGAGCTTGATCTTGTGATGGAGTGCAAGGTATTTCAAAAATGGAGTGATTCAAGTAAGGGACAAGATGTTCTTCTTCATATTTCTGCAAGTAATGTTTTTCGGAAACATTGCCTAAAATTTCAACAAGAACTTCAAGTGATTCATAGTTGAACCACGTGCAATGTTTGGTTAACTCTGAAAATACTGATGAAATGGTGACGTCTTTACTAAAATTGAACACTGTGGAATGATCCTGTACATGTTGACATTCTAAAGGACTAAAGCTGTTTGCAATTGACTGAATATCGTATGGATCTACTTTACGTTCCTTAAAAGATTTTAGAAGTTGGGCAACAAAAACTGCATAAGCCTTACGTACAATGTGGTTTTCATCCATCAACTTATTTCGTACTGCTTCCTTTTCACTTGGTGTTAATTCTTCCCAATTTGTTTTCGCTTTTTGTGGATTAAGATTATAACCACTTGGACTTGGATCTGGTGTGAACTTCTTTGAAAGGTACTTCAATATAGATTCAGCTACAAAACGATCTTCCATTTTCAAGAAAGCTTTTACTAATTCTTTGGAAGTAGCTGCACTACCATTCTTCCTTTTCCATGCCCACAACACCTCAATCTTCTTTTGTACATCATTTTTATCACTTTGTGAAATACTACACACTCTTTCAGTTGATAAATTGAGACAATGACCAGCTGCTATATAGTCATCATTCATATGTTGTGAGACCTCAATAAACAGGCCATCATCACACTCTTTATCTACTTTTTCATACGAGAGACCATACTGACTCAATAGACTCGAAAGATCTACTGTAAAGAAAAACAACAGCTTAAAATTTTAATATATTTTTTCGAAATTAACATATTTACTAAAAATCAGAGCTACGAAAGTCTATCGGATATATATTGAAAATTGGGTGAAGTCTATATCTTACTAGACAAAGCCATGATCGTTGAGACACATCATAAGTACAATATATACATTTTTCCACAAGTTCATATGATCAATGATGTCATGATGATGACACTAGGACCAAGAATTTGAAGCAAATACACCAGAGTGTCTTTCGTCCAATGGGTACGCCAGTCTTGGGACAGACTACATAGTCCTAGTGTTAACTGTGACATTATAACTGAATCTCATTTAGTTCAACAATAGTGGGATTTATAGACTTTTTGTATAAGTTCCTACTTCCTAAACATGATCTCCAATTAAAGGTAACACTTTATTAATTCATTCTAACATAACATACCATGATACTGTTGAGCTAATTTTGACAGCTCTGCTACAAGATTCCTACCAACAATTGCTGCTGGTCCACCAAGACCCTCAAGAATTCTACTAAGACAAAGGCAATTTGTCTGTATTTCCTCTACAGTCTTCCTCAAATTCAATCCAGTTTTAAATTCGTTAGCTATGTCAGCAAAATTCTCGCTTCTCATAACAGACTCAGATATCAGACTAGCGGCAAATGCTTCCTCGGCAAATTTTGTCATACATCCTTGTAGAGCTGAACTGAGGTTGGCATATTGAGAATTAAAAGTATCGATAACGGCTTTCCTGTAGCTTTCGAGTGAGTCATCCATTGTGGTCGCAAAGAAGGGTGGGGCTTGTAAATATTGAAGTAACCCCACCCTATTTTGACAGCTATGAACAAATCGGTATGTTTAATTAGCAAATATAACAAAACAAAACAAAACAAAACAAGACGAGGAAGCAAAAAATTATTAAATAGAAGTTTGATAATTCCATTCAACTGCGCAGAAACACGAAGAGGATGATATAAATAATAAGTGCATATGACAAAAAGTCAAGTGATATAATAACAATAGAAACTTATTGGTATCTAGTCAGTTATAGTTAACTGTAAAAGCTTTAGGGAAATCTTATCAAATTTATGGAATATAGAGCAAGGACCAATCTCTGTTTTAGAATCAATGTCCATTGTTCATATATATAGACCTATACTATATAATAGAATGATAACAAGTAGTAGTTGAATACCAAAGTTACCTAAGTTTCAATGCTATTACAAGACATAATATTCTTTAACAATTACATCTACTAATTTTAACAATATAAATCCATTATGACTTAACATGTATAGATTTTAACAATTTTCTGAGTGACACCCAATAAACGATGATTATTAAAAAATTACTTACAAAATGTTTAATATATTTAACACTGTTTTAATACCAGACATAAAAAATAAAATTACTATTTGTGGTCCATCAATAATATTATATTTATAATATATTATATATAAATTAATAAAAAATTAAATTAAATTTTTGGATTAACAAAATATCTTCAGAAAATAGGGAATATCTTTAAATTATAGGGGGTGTGGCCATTTTCAGTGGCTCCTTCAAAGAGATACCTCTTACTGATAATAGCCATGTTTGTAAAATACGATAATCTCCAAATTCTTGATATTGTTTCTTTCGCTTCATTAATTTCTCTCTAACTTCAGCAATTCTTTGCTTGGCTTCTGCATAAAGCGAGTCCCTAGCTAGTGGTCCCTGAGTGAATGACAAATACATATTAAATGATACGTGTACATGTAGCCACGGAAATATAAATGGATGAATATGAATTGAGAATGGATGAACAACCAAAAGAATGGACAGATATCTAAAGACAAAAATGGATGAATGAAAACAAAAGGACAAATAAAGGGTTAAAACATACATGGAATGACAAACTGTCTTCTATATATTTTACCTCTAGTGGTCCCCTTCGTACTTGGAGAATATATTCTCTATCTTTATCATTACAGGTAACAATAGGAGGTCCCCCTTGCATGTAACTCTCCAACAACAGCAGCTTATGAAAGACTTGATAAAAAAACTTAATATGTTCTCTGGCGTACCCTCATGTTTTCTACCCTCGAACATCTTCATATGAGTCTTACAAAACCAAGATATTGTAATACGACTTTCTCACTCATAAAACTTGTCTTGTGAGTTATCAGCTGTTGCCAGTAGTCACTAGTGTAGTTAGGTTGTTCAGCAAATAACATCTACAGAGAGAGAGAGAGAGAGAAAAATAACAACATATATTCCATCCTTCTTGCCTCAAACATATTTACTGCTCCTTTAATCAACATTTCACAAAACAGTCATATTTCATATGCTGCCATTTCAGTTTCAGCTTTATGTCCTTTATTATCCATTGATTCCTGTAAACAATAAAAGTAATGGTTATTATAAAGACACTCAATGACACTACTGATATTGATCTAAGGATGACGACCAGTGTGGATAGAAATGTTACATGATCGTCTCTTCATATTTTGTGAACGCTTAGTTCAAATTCTTTGAAGTAAGTCTTTCACATCTTAAATGGAAAGTTCTTTGAATCATTTATACTTTTAGGACTTTAGAACTAGAAGTAAATTTCACACTTTAACAATTCAGTTGGCAGTGAAAAACATATTAGTGCTGTGTTGGTTCAGCATATTAATGTGAAATACATTTAGGTTCCAATGTTTAAAGTTTAGTATGTCCCATGTAATGTTACAAATGGAAACAGCCCATTTAAGAATAAGGCTGAATAATATAATTCATTAATATTGATCTATTTTATGAATTTAATTTAAATGTCAAACATCTGAGTAGATGACACCACACTCTGTATGTGTGTTGCAATGGAATTGTTAATAGCAAATGGAATAAAAAAGCTTGCTGTAGTACCAAGAGTTATGACCCAGATTCATACAAGTGCTGTAACAATGGACAAATAATAAGCAAAACTGAAGCTGTTAGTGAATTTATAACAATTAATAAACACATAATTATATGGACATTGTATTTTGTATGCCCCTTTTAATTATTAAAATGATTTTTGAAATAACCTTAAAATTTAAAATAAACATTGTAATTGCTAATTAAGACAATGGACTGTTTTAAAAAGACATTTCTTATCAGAGTGCACATGAACCCTAAATCTTTTTATACAATATCATTATTAACACAGTACTGTAATATTATACATACACAGTATTATTGATATATACTCATAAAGCTTTGCAAGTTTGTTGAGATTTGTGGGACATACACAAATTTACCAATTTGTGAAGTAACCTTAAATCTAGCCATAAAAATACGTATTCTGGTGCTGTCAATGTTAGCTCTGCTACAGTTTATATATACACATTGTGTAGTATGAGTTCAAAACACAGTATTAAGTTTTATCCTTTATTTTATACATTAGTATAGGTATATATATATATATAAACTTGATAGAAAATTGAATGAAGAGTTCATCCAAAATCAAGATACGCTACAAGTTGTAGTATAATAATTGGCATTACAAGATTAAATCATTAATACTATAAAATACACAATATCTTCTGATTTGTGAAGTAGTCATTCAATAAAATTACATACATTCTTTGTTGTTAATGTTGATGTTTTAGTGTAGTGTTATTAACCATTAACCTTGAAACATTGACAGCACCAGAATACATATTTTTATGGCTAGATTTAAGGTTATTTCACGAATTGGTAAATTGGTGTATGTCCTGCAAATCTCAATGCCCTGTACACAATATATATATACACATACAATATATATATATACATATACAATATATGCATGGACACTGCTATTGTATATCTGATTACTATCTTTATATAATATACAGCATATAGATATTGTAAACATTTCGTTCAAATTCAAATTCAAATTTTTATTTAATTATTCAAAAACACACATTAAACAAACTCATTGTAATTTTAAAGAACTAAATTTTAACAAAATTTGAATGCAAAAGGTTTCACTACAAAAATTAAATATTACAAAATTAAAATTGGTAAACTCTTCAATCAGTTAAATCAATCAAAAAAGCCATAGGAACTCTCAGTTGCCATAGCAACCCAATTGTGCTTTGACGTTCAGACATCTGTAAATACCAAGTATGTTGAAGAGCTAGTTGAGCTCGTCTGACAGCTAACAGGATCTTGAAAAGTGAGTTATACCTGTTTATAAAACAAGTACATGAGATAACCAACTCAGCACTGACTTTCAAGTACAGTTGATATGAAGAGAATATAAAGTGGCTATTGTGGTTTGAAACTAAGTCCAAGTTGATTCCAGCTGTTCTGAAGTTTTGTTTCGGGCTTTTGAGTTGTGGGGAGGACCCCCCTTTTAATCTGGAGGAGGAGGTACTGTTAACTGGAACTGATGTAGGAGTGTCTCATCTTCAACGCCTAGTTTAGTCATGGCTTGTCTGAAGGCAACGTTAACATCTACATAAATAAATGGATGGATAGATGATAAATGGATGAATAGAAGGAGAGATAAATACCATGTTGTGTTGATAATAAAGGAGGTAAACTCATAAAGGAATTAGCTATATCTATAAAAGTTGAAAAGAGACCACCACGTCCTAATGAAAAGAAGTCCTTCATTATCTGTAAACTACCAATAAGATCTGACTCTTCAACTAATAGTAACCACAAGTGCTGAGAGAGTGAGAGTGAGAGAGAGAGAGAGAGAGAGAGAGATCCATCTGTTCATCAATCTATGTATCCATTCACTTCAGCTACTGTATCACGTATTTGACTACAACAACTTTCAAAGGCTCTCAAATCAAATAATGGCTATCTTTGAAGATCAGTGAGTAGATCAGCAAATGTCAATTGATGAGTATGAAGTTGAGTAGCTAGACAATAGATTAATGGATGAATAACTGGATGGATCAATGGATGAATGGTGGATTATCAATGGATGAATGACTGGATGGATCAATGGATGAATGACTGGATGGATCAATGGATGAATGACTGGATGGATCAATGGATGAATGACTGGATGGATTAATGGATGAATGACTGGATGGATTAATGGATGAATGACTGGATGGATCAATGGATGAATGACTGGATGGATTAATGGATGAATGACTGGATGGATTAATGGATGAATGACTGGATGGATTAATGGATGAATGACTGGATGGATTAATGGATGAATGACTGGATGGATTAATGGATGAATGACTGGAGAGATGGACAGACTACCTGATTGACTAGATGATATTCCATTATTTTGTGATGATATTTTGACAAAACTTTCTGATTCTTTTCCTAAAAAGATCTGAAGAGCTTCTCCTATAAACAATATCTAGATATGACATAGTCAGTTAGTATATGTACACAATAAAAAGGAACTGACCTTCTCTGCTACTCTCATAGGAAGATAATTAGGTAAGAGAGAAGGATTGATTTGGTAACTGGAGAGTCCCCTCGGCTGATAAGTAGGTTGTAAAGGACTCTGTTGATTGAAAGGATAATATCACACATGTTAGTACATAGTCTCTCTCTCTACCTTCTCATTTTCTTTCTCTTCTTTGTCCTTTACAGAAGGAACAGGTTCTATGAAGAATTCCTTAGTCATCTTTAAGTAGTTCATGTATTATCCAACTAGATAGCTGTTTATATAGGACACCATGACATGTGTACAGGAGACTATATATAAGGACAATATGATATGTATTGCTGAGTTATACCTGTTTATGTATCCATATATACATCTATTTGTCCATTCATCCATTCCATCTATCCATTTACCTTTCATATGCTGCTTTAACTGATGGTATACCACAAGCAGATCTGTCATATAATAGACTAAGTATATGACAACCATGAAGCTAACATAATACCAACTTACTAATATAATATATTAACAATATATAAATTACCTTATATCTTAATATATGTTTAATAGTAGTATCTAATGATGGTAGGAGAAAATGATACTATAAAATGAAAGAGAAAAGAGTTAAAATAAATGAATGGATAGATGGATGGACAATGGATGAATGGATAAATTGTATAGAAGGATAGATGAACTGATGGATATATGGATGGATAATGGATAAACAGATGATAATGATGGACAGACAGATAAAAATATGATACCTCTTCAAATTTATGTTTAATATGTGATAATGGTAAATGATAGTCTTTAATACACTACATTTAAAATAAAACATGTATTATTTTATATGTAGTGTTGATATTACATATACCTGTTTATCAACATCAACAAATCTCTGATGATATGGACCTAGTACTTGATTTAATCCAATAGTCAGTGCTCCTATATAAAGACCTGCATTTATTTTATATGATATTGAAGTGTGTATGTTTTATGTTCAACCTGGTGACTATTAGTAATGGGATATAATGGACAGTGAGATAAAGGTAGACTGTGGTGGGAAGGAATACATCCCACAGTGCAATGAAATAAGGTGTTCCTGTCACATTGTATACTGGGGATAGAATAGACAGTGAGATAAGAATAGGCTGTGGTGGGAAGGAGTCCCATTGGACAGTCTAACCTGTCCCACAGTACAGTGGGATAAGATGGACAATAGAAAATCCTGGGTTATAATGTACAGGAGTCTCACTGAACAGTCTAACTTGTCCCACAATATAGTACAGATAGGAAGGACAGTGGAATAATCTTAGGTTGTAATGAAATGAATCCTATTGAACTGTCTAACTTGTCCCACTGTAGAGTGAGATCAGGTGGTTGGTAAGAAACTATTGCTAGTCCATTGTACCATAGGACAGTTCGGTATTTCTAGTTGAAATTGTAAGATTGTCTTAATGGACCATCATATCTATCCTAGTTTAAGTAATACAATAAAGAATTTAACAATAGGATTTGTTAAACTCATCTATTGTACTTCGGGACTCCTAACTGTCTTCTCTCCCATGAAAGCAGTAGTCTGGCTAGCCATACTTGACATGTCAAAGTCTTCCATATGTCCTAGTTGTCTATCTGGTATTACTACCCACTTAGTGTAAGAGAAAGTACTGCAAGTGCTTTCTGTTAAGACAGGAAATTGGGCGAGAACCATTTTCCTTAACTGGACATATGAATAGCTGGACATATGAACAGATAATAGTAGATGTAATATAATAGTAATATTAGATAATAGTAGATGTAATATAACTAGTAATTACATATATTTCGCATATATTAATTTTATACCTACAATTTCTCCTTTTGTTTGATCAACATGTACACTGACTGTGTTATTGTTCTTGATCTCTGTCTTGTTCATTGGTCGACATTGTACAGCTATTCTCAGATTGTCTACTTCTTCTTTGTGTTTTAAATTATCTCCTCCTCCTCCTCCAGTCTGTGCAAAAAAAGAAGTATAATACAACATTGTTCTAAGTAACTTACCGCCATGTTTACTCGCGGGTTTGCATTTTTCCATAGTTACACACCACACCCAGTAAAGTAGCAGCTGTAGAATCCAGCAGCTGTCTGTGAGAAAAAGTTTGCTGCTTAAGCCTTTACTGCTTTAAGCCTTCTTTACTAGAAACTACTAATGATAGAAGATAACTAACTAGCAAAACTGCTAACTACTAGATACAGTCTACTACTGTTAATAGAAACTAAGTTTGTTTAGTAGTAAGTTAATAGTTGTAATGTTATCAAGAAATCTTCTGATGTTGTATGGATCAGTACTTTCATGGAATTGTTAAAAGTGAGTGTATTATTAAATAGAACGTGTTATTAAATATAATATTAATTTGTTAAGTGAACTGTGTCTGTAGGAAATAAGTTTTTAGGTGATTTGACAAATTAATTGGCTTTAATTAATGGATTTTTTATTAGCAGTAGTATTTTGTGGTATTAGACGTAGCGATAATATTTAATTTTATATAGCTACTAACTAGAGGCCTATTAATGTAGAATTTAGTCTAGTTTGTTTGTTATAATTGTATTTGTAAATATTAGAAATAACAATATTGAAGCTTTTATTATTAATTAATGTAGGCGTGGTCAATTGTCAAGTAGAGAAGTTGAGTTTTCTAGAGAAGAAGTGAATTATAAAAATTGTTAACTTTGTTAGAAGACAAAGAACTGGAAACTAAAGTATTTAACTAATAATTGACTTATTTGAATTTTGAAATAATTTGTTTTTAGTAAAAAGATATCAGCAATAGTACAAAAATAACTAATAATTAACAGAGTTCTTCCCCATTAAAGTACACACTCAAACTATTATTGTTAACACAAACATTTTGTAATTGTTGTTTACCAAATTTAGTAATATTAGGACAGTGAGTGAGATGTAGTACTTCTAATGTTTTATTGTTAATAATGAGATTAGAGAAATGTGGTATGTCTTTATCAGTAATATTATTGTCATTCCACAAGACTAATCTCTTGATTATTTTATTACCAACTACAGCAGTTGTTAATAAGTGGTAAGTATCTGGTACGAGAGGTGAGGAGTTAAGATCTAGTACCTCCATTGTTTGGTTATAAGTTAGCACTTGAGATAGTTGACTGACACAGTTACTATCAAAAGGAGTGTTCTCCATATAAAGTCCCTTCACTTGACATCCATTAATATCAGTTAATACTGTAAGTAAACTTTGAGGAGATAATGAGTCGAGTTCAATACTCCATGTTGTGTGTTGTCGTCTCTTTAATTGACGTATCACTTCTTTACATTCTGCCACAGTAGATGAAGTAAGTGTAACACTATCACTCTCCCACTCAACACTTCCAGTGTCTCCTATAATAAAACATAGTTACTATATAATATTTTACACACACAACAATAGCTATACACACACTCTCACATGCTCAACTACGATTGTCAAGGCCTAACGAAGAAGACGACGCCATTACTAATGTTAGGTTACTATAGCAATGATGTACGGAGATGAACGGATTCTACAAAACGGACTTAAATTTACTGAGTGTTATACTAATAATTTACTATATTAGTTGATCTGCCAGGATGGGGACGTCACTATCTACTATTGAGACGGACACACGAGGTACTGAACTGTCTGATAGACGTCAGTGAGGATGACTCAGTTATATCACTAGTCAAGATGATTCATAATTAACCAGCAACACTCAAGCATGAATCATCATGATGTCTGGTAACAGAGTTTTTGTTTGACTTGTCTTTTGTGTGTTTATATCAACTGATTGACATTTCTCTTTTACTTTAAAAATGTCATGATGTAATAAAACATTAAATATATATAGTGTTGTGATATGATATCATAATGTAAGTATGTCATTTATAATGTACTTAAATATTTTTGAAACAATAATTATTTGAAAATATATCCTATCAACATTGAAGCTGGAACATGCGTGTAATAATAGTGACATCATTTCTCTATGTCAGCTAATGAACACCACTTAACTAACAGATGTTATTACAATATTTTCATGTCAGCTCAAGATTACTATTCTTGTAGTTAGTCTTCTCTTCATTTTTTTCTTATATTTTCATCGTATATGATAGTATATGTATACATATAGCTAAAAATATTGGTGAGGGATTGAATTGATCACGTTCATGATTGTTGAATTTCTACAACTTTTAATGCTACACTTATTTTAACATATTAATATATAGTAAGCTTTAAATTTTATTCTCTCCAATATTTCCACTATATTCAATACAATACATGTACTATACATTCATGTCAGTACATGTATGAATGTAGATAATAATATTATTAACTATAAAGCATGTACTGGTACTTTACTTATATGAAATAAACTTCAAATTTGAACAGTGAATGCTTGTGTCTTCTAGAACAAGGTGACACAATATAGTCTTCAAATTGTATACTCAATTCCTCTATCCTGTGGACATCTTTTATAATGTTAGTGGTAGTCCTAGGTACTGAGGTCATGAGAAAGTATTCCTACATTATTTAATAATGTGTTGTTTGTTGACATCTTGATCTCTAATGATCATGTGAATTTTCCTCCATTTGTATTTACAAATTGACACTAAGAATTATACTAACCCAACCATGCAATGCAATATTGAATTTGACGTCCTAGTTTCCACACTATACTCTTCCAGTAAACTTAACAATAACATGGACCACATTAATTTGTACATGTGTAGGTACTATTATGACAGAGATTATCATAGAGATCCACTATAGATTACTGAGAAATATTTGAAAGTTGAAATTTAATTGCTACTTAGCCATCAGTGATGAATCCATTACTAAAGTAAGAGTTCTTACTCAACATTGACAACAGGTGTGGTCAAGAAAGCAACTAATGAAATAGACTTGTGTCTTCATGTAATAAATTTCACATACAGTTGTTGTATGTGAAATTGATAAGTTATTGTAGGTTATAGGAGTGTGCTACAAGCCAGTACATACTGTACCATATATATATTGTAGTTTAATCACATGTTTTAAACATTACTAAAGTTATAATGGCAGCTTACTTGGTAGTTCTTCATCATCTGATGATTCCTGTTGGCTGTCCTCCTCATCTGTATCTTTTGATGTTAACTGAGTGATGATTTTATCTTTCTTTGTCAATTGTTGAGTTAGTGAACTAATCATCTCCTGTAATTTAGTAATCTCTTGTTGTCTGTCAGTAGCTACACAGTACACAATATAAGATGTTGTATATTTTGAGTAGTTGTATAATACCTTCTCTTTCTTGGACAGTAGATGTGAGGTTCTCTAGTGTTTTCATCTTATCAACCAGCTCATATGTTTCTGTGTCTGAAGAAACAAGTGAATGACCAAATAATAGTTTTATAAAGAACATATGTATCTATACCTTCTTGTTTGATATCAAGTGGTTCCTCAAGTTTTTGACTTAAAAGTGGATGACTAGTTTTAAGGAGATCTCTCACCTCTAATATTCGAGACCTCAGATCTACAATAGATAAAGTAAAGAGCTATACATGTTGTTAATATACCTTTTATGTTCTCTGTTAAATGAACATTTCTTTCCTCTTTCTCTCTTAATTGTAAAGTTAGAGATGTTATTATCTCTTGTAATGATTGTAGCTCCTTCTGTAATTCTGTAAAATATAAAGCATATGTACAACACATGTATATTAATATTATATTTTAAATATAATAATCACATATAATAACAGGAGCACATAATGAGAAAAGACAAGAAATGAAGGAGCATGATATCCCATGTAGTTTATTAAATCCCAGGTATAGAGCTCTTGGAAATACTGTTACTATATTTAGATCAATAACTTATTAAAATTAATTCCAGGGCTCTCCCTACCTAGTATCACTTCAGAGCTCTACTTGTCATTATAAACATTACTTTTCATGCTCTTTTCACATTATGTGTTTATGATCATAATGTCTGTTAAGTTCTCACCTTTCTGTGTAGACTTTAACTGACTTATTTCTAATGACATTGTCTTCTTCAATTTTGTTTCAAGAATTCTTGGATCTACAATAATTTATATTAATGATAATTATAACGTTAATCGAATTCTGTAGAACAATAATTATTGTATGTTTGTAGATACATGTCATAATATTTTATATTTTACTTACCTTTCATTTTCTCCATCAAATGACTGATTCCACTTTCTTCTCTCTCCATTAATTGAAGATTTAGTGATTTTATTTCCATTTGTAATGCCTCAATCTCTTCTTGTTTCTCTACTAATACTTTATCAGTAGCTATAGAACATAACCATATATGGTATGTACTACTATCAGTACTATAGCTCACCTTCTTTACGTATGGTTAACTTCTCTATCTCTAAGGTCTTTGCCTTGTTCATTTTCTCTGATAGTTTGAACTTCTCTGTTTACAATTGGTACATAGTTATATCTCAATTAATGTACATGTACCTGATAAAGTGTCAGTTGATGATTGATCTTGTGGTCTTTCTCTGTCCATACTGTGTGCTAGTTGTAATAAAATATACAAATATAATACAATGCTTTTTGTCATTAGCTTTCCAGTGAAAGGCATTTAATCACACAGCAGAGTTTAGAATAAACACAATGACCTGAGAGCAAACTAGTAGCTATGTATGTAATCAATGATAGAACCTAATATAGGTCAGAGTATATAAAATACTATGACTACAGAAAAGAATGAAAGAGTCATTGGACACCTTAAAGAAAAGTATCACATGTTTGTTTATTGTTCTTATAAAAGGAAGATGTACCTATTATTAAGGTATTGGAAGTAGTACTCTGCTGACTTATGTCAAGATTACATCAACATTTGAAGTCCTGTGCTGATTGCACATTGCTTTTACAGCAATAACATCATTCATACTTTTTATTATTAATTTATTTCCAGATTTACTGTACATGTAAAATCACTAACTTTGTTTTGTCTTTTCTCTCTCTAAAAGTTCATTAAGAGCATCCTCTTTTTCTTGTAGCAACTTAACAAGTAGAGATACTTCTGGTTTTTCAGAATATGATCTAATATAGTCATAAAGTGAGAATACATTTAAAATAACACTTACAACACAGTCACTAGATCAACATTAACTTTGTAAGATTGACTTGTCTTGTCCCATTCAATGTAAGTGAACAACTTGGATTTAGGAGAGCTATTCTCCAATACTACTGTGGGAAGACTAAATACTAATTCAATACAGCCTTCATTGTAGTTCTCAAAACGTAATAATGTACTAGTTTCAAAACCCAGTAGTTTGGCAAGGTTTCGTTGAATAGCTTTTACTTCACTTCCAGTAATGTAGACATCTGCAGACACTTTAAGAAGAAGGTTGGTATTTTGAGCTTGATCTTCGGATGGAGTGCAAGGTATTTCAAAAATGGAGTGATTCAAGTAAGGAACAAGATGTTCATCTTCATATTTCTGCAAGTAATGTTTTTCAGAAACATTGCCTAAAATTTCAACAAGAACTTCAAGTGATTCATAGTTGAACCATGTGCAATGTTTGGTTAACTCTGAAAATACTGATGAAATGGTGACCTCTTTACTAAAACTGAACACTGTGGAATGATCCTGTACATGTTGACATTCTAAAGGACTAAAGCTGTTTGCAATTGACTGAATATCAAACGGATCTACTTTACGTTCCTTAAAAGATTTTAGAAGTTGGGCAACAAAAACTGCATAAGCCTTACGTACAATGTGATTTTCATCCATCAACTTATTTCGTACTGCTTCCTTTTCACTTGGTGTTAATTCTTCCCAATTAGTTTTCACTTTTTGTGGATTAAGATTACAACCACTTGGAGTTGGACCTGGTATGAATTTCTTTGAAAGATACTTCAATATAGATTCAGCTACAAAACGATCTTCCATTTTCAAGAAAGCTTTTACTAATTCTTTGGAAGTAGCTGAACTACCATTCTTCCTTTTCCATGCCCACAACACCTCGATCTTCTTTTGTAAATCACTTTTATAACTTCGTGAAATACTACGCACTCTTTCAGTTGATAAATTGAAACAATGACCAGCTGCTATATAGTCATCATTCATATGTTGTGAGACCTCAATAAACAGGCCATCATCACACTCTTTATCTACTTTTTCATATGAGAGACCATACTGACTCAATAGACTTGAAAGATCTACTGTAAATAGAAATAACAGCTTAAAATTTTAATATACTTTTTGAAATTAACATATTTATTAAAAATCAGAGCTACAACAGTCTATGGGATATATTGAAAATTGGGTGAAGTCAATATGTCACTAGGCAATGCCATGAGCATTGAGACACATCATAAGTACAATATATACATTTTTCCACAAGTTCATATAATCAACGATGTCATGATGATGACACTAGGACCAAGAATTTGAAGCAAATACACCAGAGTGCCTTTCGTCCAGGGGGTGTGCCAGTCTCACTACATAGTACTAGTGTTAACTGTGACATTATAACTGAATCTCATTTAGTTCAACAATAGTGGGATTTTTAGACTTTTTGTATAAGTTACTACTTCCTAAACATGATCTCCAATTAAAGTTAACACTTTATTAATTCATTCTAACATAACATACCATGATACTGTGGAGCTAATTTTGATAGCTCTGCTGCAAGGTTACTACCAACAATTGCTGCTGGTCCACCAAGACCCTCAAGAATTCTACTAAGACAACGACAATTTGTCTGTATTTCCTCTATAGTCTTCCTCAAATTCAATCCAGTTTTAAATTCGTTAGCTATGTCAGCAAAATTCTCGCTTCTCATAACAGACTCAGATATCAGACTAGCGGCAAATGCTTCCTCGGCAAATTTTGTCATACATCCTTGTAGAGCTGAACTGAGGTTGGCGTATTGAGAATTAAAGGTATCGATAACGGCTTTCCTGTAGCTTTCAAGTGAGTCATCCATTGTGGTCACAATGAAGGGTGGGGCTTGTAATGATTGAAATAACCCCACCCTATTTTGACAGCTATGAATAATTCGAAAAATAAAATCACTATTTGTGGTCCATCAATTATATTACATTTATAATATATTAAATATAAATTAATAAAAAAGTAAATTTAATTTTTGGATTAACAAAATATCTTCAGAAAATAGGGAATATATTTAAATCAAAGGGGGTGTGGCCATTTTCAGTGGCTCCTTTAAAGAGATACCTCTTACTGATAATAGCCATGTTTGTAAAATACGATAATCTCCAAATTCTTGATATCGTTTCTTTCTCTTCATTAATTTCTCTCTAACTTCAGCAATTCTTTGCTCGGCTTCTGCATAAAGCGTGTCTCTAGCTAATGGTCCCTGAGTAAATGACAAATACATATAAAATGATACATGTACACGTAGCCATGGAAATGTACATGGATGGATATGAATTGAGAATGGACGAATGACAAAAAGAATGGACAGATATCTAAAGAAAATGGATAAATGAAAACAAAAGGACAAATAAAGGGTTAAAATATACATAGAATGATAAACTGTCTTCTACTTTACCTCTAGTGGTCCCCTTCGTACTTGGAGAATATATTCTCTATCTTTATCTCTACAGGTAACAATAGGAGGTCCCCCTTGGACGTAACTCTCCAACGACAGTAGCTTGTGAAAGACTTGATAGAAAAACTTACGTTCTCTTGGTGTACCCTCATGTTTTCTACCCTCGATCATCTTCATGTGTGTCTTGACAAAACCAAGATATTGTAATACGACTTTCTCACTCATAAAACTTGTCTTGTGAGCTATCAGCTGTTTCCAGTAGTCACTAGTGTAGTCAAGTTGTTCAGCAAATAACATCTATAGAGAGAGAGAGAGAGAGAGAGAGAGAGAGATAACAACACATATTCCATCCTTCTTACCTCAAACATATTGACTGCTCCTTTAATCAACATTTCACAAAACAGTCGTATCTCATATGCTGCCATTTCAGTTTCAGCTTTATGTCCTTTATTATCCATTGATTCCTATAAACAATAAAAGTAATGATTATTATAAAGACACTCAATGACACTACTGATATTGATCTAAGGATGACAGCCAGTGAGGATACTAATGGTACATGATTGCCTTATTCCTATTTTGTGAATGCTTAGCTCAAATTCTTTGAAGTAAGTATTTCACATCTTAAATGGAAAGTTCTTTAATTCATTTACACTTTTGAGACTTTAGAACTAGACATAAGTTTCGTACTTTAACAATTCAGTTGGCAATGAGAAACATAGTAGTGCTGTGTTGGTTTAGCATATTAATGTGAAATTAATACATTTAGGTTCCAATGTTTAAAAGTTTAGGGTATCCTATGTAATGTTACACACGGAAACAGCTCATTTTAAAAAAAAAGACTAAATAATATAATTCATTAATATTGATCTATTTTATAAATTTAATTTAAATATCAAACATTTGAGTAGAGGACACCACACTCTGTAATTGACCTTGTTCTATAAGTCAGATTCCAATGTACTTTAATAGATCTGACATTGTAAGTGTAACTATAAATGACATGTACCACACATCAGTGAGAATTGATGGTTAAAAATATTGTTATCACAGGTAGATCATTATTAACTTGAACACACTATCATAGTTACTTTAATGGAAAGTGATTCTCCATACAAAATGTAATGACATTTATAAAATAAAAATAGTTTTTGAGCACTTACCTTTAAATTGACACTGGAACTGATAATTCTCTATAAAGGAACAGAGAATGACCACATATGCCCATACATATAAACATAAAACATAATATATATGTACAATGAACCTTCCTACCACTATTATTTCTTACACGTTAATTAAACAACAATATGCCCCTATTAATTAATAATAATTAATTAACAATTAATTAACTATATCCAGATATAAAGAGGCCACACATATAACATGACATCATTATTAGAACATATTAACATGATATTAGAAACAAGTGATATGACTCCATCTCATTACTAGCAATAGAGTTATTACATAACCTCTCTTTGTATGGTAATATTTCTGACTTAAACAATCTTTCAATTATTGGTTCATAAAATATTTAACAACTGACATATATATTTAATATTTGATCACTTTATGATATCTGTATATAAAGGACCTATTATTTCTCTACATGCAAATAATCTCATGACAGTACATTCTATGGTTTTGATAATGATCACTTCCAAGCCACACCTACTTCAGTTGGTTCCCTATAGACTACAATATAGTCAATATCAGACGTGGGAAGTGCCAAGTTATACATCATACTACCTCCTTTAGCAATGACAATGACATCTCGACTGTGTAGGGTAGTAAGTCCTTGTGAGTCTAGGAACCCTCTGAGGGGGTCATCTGATAGAGATGGTGAAAGATCTGAAATAGAGACACCATATTTGAATAATCCCTGAGTTAGGGGTTAAAATACAATGTACATGTACAATGCAAAGTTGGTGCTGACCTTGCAGAGAAATTTTAACTCCATCCATTCTAATTTTCGTTAGCCATTCTCCTAATTGTTCACTCCATTGTGGTGGTATTCTAGGAACATCTTCTATTTTCTCCTCTACTCTTTCTTTTATTTTTATAATGTACTGTAATAACTTCTCCTTGTGTATCAGACCCTATGGAAGAGGAGGGAAGAGCTTATACCATGTATTTTAAGCAATCTACAATGTCAATACAAAGAATTTATTAATCTGTCAATATGTGACAACGGAAGTGATTAGAGTATAAAGAGTTATTAATTATCAGAATCAAGTACCTCAAAAGCGTCAGTCAGAGCTGAAATAATTTCTGTCTCCTCTTCATTTCTACCTACATCATGCCATGATGACAGGGGTACCCTCTTAATAGCTGACTCAGCATATGATAGTAATCTGAGAGAGAGAGAGAGAGAGAGAGAGAGAGAGAGAGAGAGAGAGAGAGAGAGAGAGAGAGAGAGAGAGAGAGAGAGAGAGAGAGAGAGAGAGAGAGAGAGAGAGAGAGAGAGAGAGAGAGAGAGAGAGAGAGAGAGAGAGAGAGAGAAACGAACAGACTGTATTATAGTCACTCACCTGAAAGAATCACAAAACTTTGTCAATGTGGCATCATCTCTTACCATTAGTCTCCCTGATACAGCTGGTCTCTTCTTCACCAGAGCTCCCATAGCTTGTCCAACACATCTATCAATAAACGTGCGATGTAACAGGGCCACAGGATCCACGAGGGTAGTGAGACTGGACCACTCTGGCGTTGAAAGGATCAAAGACTCGGAAGGAGAGCATAGTGCCTCTACACAACGGACATTACCTCGTTGTAACTGAGCACAAAAATGACGTACTTCACAGGCAAAAATTGGAGGCTAATAAGAATAAGATAAGATAGAATAAGAGAGCAATAAATTAATCTATACAATAATTTATAATTTGATTACCAAGGCAACGTTTATAATAAAGCTTCTTAACTTCCTATAAACTACACGTACTAACATACTAATATATATTAAAATTAACAACTCTCTTATCAATGTAACAATGACTTAGTAAATGTATATTGGATGACCTTTAGTTCAAAATAGTTCTTCATCATTAAAAAATCAAATGCTGATACTAACTAACTATTGAGTATCCACCTTAAGGATACTGATGAATATTCAACAGCTAATAATGTGATATTGATAGACATTAACTACATATATATTGAGTTGAGTATCATCAATAAAACTGTGACTAATGCTCCACACAATATGAAAATTATGGAACACAGTTTCTCAGTTGTAGTTCACTGAGCATCAACTACAAAATAACAATATAGCAAAGAACTTGAAATCATAATATTTTTTTGAGGGAAACTTTATTTAATATACCAACATATCTCAATACTAACTAGTAACAATATATTATTAAACTGATGATATAGTTCTAGTATGTAAGTCTCTAAATTATTTGAGATAAATATATAATAAATGTACTTTTAATGTCAGTAAACTAAAATCAATACAATCGATAATTACTATATTTTTTAAAGTTAATAGATGAACTTAACAAAGGAAACATTACTAAATTAACCAAGTCAGGTGACAAGACAACTAGTCATTTAAGCGTTAAATAATTACCTCATCCCATGTTTCACATAGCTCCTTCTCGTGTTGTGTAGCTAGAGAGAAGAACTGTTCATCTCTTCCAACATATATTACAAACAGTATATTATTCTTTGCTTGGCCAGATACTTCACTTTGAGACCTTGCAAACCAGGGACATGTCAAAATACAGGCATACACGATCCTTTTGACTTGTCCCTCAAAAATTGAAGTTAATTTCTCGACTATTTTGATTTTGGTCTGTTCTTGAAGGTTCTCTGGTGTGTGAGCAACTACTAAATGTTTGAGAAGAACCAGCTGGTCGTGGTCAAGGGACAGAGGTTGGAAGATAAATCGTGTTCCTTCTATCCTACTTTTTAAATGGCGGAGGGAGTCAAGAATGGCATTGCTGTCATCAATAGCTAAAGTAAATTTAATAGTGGCTTTAAATAAAGGTTTTCAGTTGAAAGATTACCAGTTTTTGCTGAAGGATTTTCCTGGAGTTTTGTTCTCATGAGAAAAGAGAGTCTTTCCTGAGCTTGCAAAACAGCTGTAGCAGTTGCTACGAGCTCTTCATCTATTGGCCAGTCTGGTATACTAATTAAATATTTGAAAAACAATGTTACTGAATTTCTAGTTAGTCTCTTCATACCTCATATCTTGCTCCTTGGTGTCGGCCATTTTAAAGGCGTGGCTTACGATTAATTAAAAAATTATGATAGGCGTGTCATATTTAACCCCTCCCACCACGAGAATCTAAACAAAAATGGTTGCTCATTAGGCTTTTTGTGAACGGAGAACGCGCTATCTAAAGGACAGGGAGTCGAGGAGAAAAGAGTCAAATAAAGGACACAGCACCTGAACAACAGAACACTAGGTACAGTTATTTTCATCAATTTTCTTGGCGCCAAACGGTCTTTTCAGCTGCTGTAACTTGAACTATCAAGTAATTGTTACGAGAATCTGATTGAGTGCTGGAGAGCCGGCCTCTCCGCTAGTGTTCCAATACTGAGAGTAATTCTCTACTAGGTAATGTTGAATTTGTTTTCTTAAATACACTTCTTTCACTATTCACAAAGGGTTAAATAATATAATGTTATACTTTTGAGGATTATACTAACATTGTGGGATAACTAATAATACCACCCTTGGCCTCAGAAGAGAGTGAGTGAGAGAGACACAACCAGACACAGCCATTTTCTAATAGTACAAAATCTGATATATTAATTCAATAAAAAGAACACACATGATGGCATTTGTATTTGTTACCATGACAACCACTAAACTCTTAAACTAGTACATTGTTCATAAGAGTGATGTATTTCATATATAAATATTGTTCATATTTTAAGCTTTCCTTTCTTATTTCTCCTCAGATACATAATACATATATATCTCATACATTTCCGCCATGACCATGAGTGGCTCTACTAATAATACAACATCGGGGCCTGGCGGTGGTAACCATGGCAATTCAGGACCTGGTGGTGGTGGGACAAAAGAAGAAGATAGTTTTGTTGAAGTGTGGGCCAAAAATTTAGAGGAAGAATTTGCAAAAATAAGACAAATTGTTCAGAAATATCCTTATGTCTCTATGGTAAGAGAAATGAGGGCGTGGTCCTTTAAAGTCTATATTATCAATTTATTTATATGTCCATTAAATTTTTGACATGTTGATTGATTTATCTATTTATCCATTCAACAATACATCAATTCATGTGTCCATTCATTTGTCTATCCATCCATTCATTCGACCATGCATCAATTCATGCATCCATTCATTTGTCTATACGTCCATTCATTTATCCCTTTATTGACTCTTCCACTTTGTACTCATTCTTTACAGGACACAGAATTTCCTGGTGTTGTAGCCAGACCTATTGGTGAATTTGGTAGCCAAGCTGATTACCAGTATCAATTGGTTAAATGTAATGTCAATTTACTCAAATTAATACAACTGGGACTAACATTTTATGATGCGAGTGGAATGAAACCTCCTGGACCTTCCACTTTCCAGTTCAACTTCCAATTTAGTCTGGGGTAAGAAATACTTGTCACAGTAACCTAGGATACTGAGCTCTAGACTCACAAACATCAGTACTTACCACATTGACCTATGATAGCTACCATTAGTAAGCTCTAGACTAGTAAACATCAGTACTTACCACAGTGACGTAGGATAGCTACCATTAGTAAACTTTAGACTAGTAAACATCAGTACTTACCACATTGATCTAGGATAGCTACCATTAGTAAGCTCTAGACTAGTGAATGTCAGTACTTACCACAGTGACCTAGGATAGCTACCATTAGTAAACTCTAGACTAGTAAACATCACTACTTATTATAGTAACATAGAATAGTATTGCTTACATATTAGTC